>CM069858.1:226476175-227076175 GCA_036172795.1 Pelodytes ibericus | reverse complement strand
TATCTTTCAATCCTAAACAGAGGGAAATATTTATTTCTTACTTTTTTCCAATAGGAACCCAGATCCTCCGCTACTGGGCTATTTATCTGTTTTTTGCTTTTTTCATTCCAGAACAGGTTTTCAGTAATACTAGAGCCTCTTTGCTCCATCAGAATTCACTTATCTTTTACAGGGTCCAAATGCGTCCATTTGGCCATATGCGCTAACATTGCAGCGTCATGTATTCTAATTAATTTTTTGTCCAGTGCGTTTCTTGAATCATCGCAATGTCTATATTGCCACTTACTAACATTTTGATTAAGGCTTTCCTCTTATATGGTGAATTCAGGTCTTGTGCATCAATAGAACATAAGTTAATCACCATTCCAATGATCCCATTTTCTTATTTTATGACAACAATGGCTACCTTTATCTCTCACTTTCATTCCAATACATTAATCTCTCACATTCATACCAGATCTCGTACCTGCCGCCCCAGTCTTTTGACTGGAGCCGTGTACCTTCTCTGCTCTTTTGTCATCTTTTCTATAGACGACCATTGGGAGTTCACAAGAGCTCCCACTCACCCTCTAGGAGATTTAGGGAGGGGAGGGCATCGCTGTCCCTCTATTTATCACCCAGAAGACAGTGAGTCTTCTTATTCATCTCTCACGAGCAGCAGGATATCATAGCGTATCAGCTATGGGGCGATTTTTTGCTCCCATCCCCTGTAGCCCACATCCCCAAGGGGAATGCGAGGGGGAGGGGAAGTGCACCCCAAAGGCACCAAGGAGGGAGATCGGGCTTCCTATTTACCTCTCCGACTGTCTATATTACAAGTAGAGCGACCGGGTGGAAGAAAAAGGTCCACGGCAAGTACAGCCCCTTTTCTGATTCCCCAGTAGGAAGACATAACCCAGTGCATTCGTAGATTGTTCCCATCCCCCCATCCACCATGCTGTATTCTGTCCGCAATCCTGTATTTAGGGGGAGAACAGTTTCCCTATCACCTATTACTTCAGGTTCACCAGTCCTGTCCCCCCTAACCCCCTACTGGCGGTAGGGTGGAGACAAGGCCGAGACCAATTGGTGTATCCCAACCGACTATAACCATATCACATTATTTCCTAAGGTGGAAGCCATATTTCTCATTTTGGGGCATTTATACCAAACATCCCAGGCTCTGCTCCCTCGTTCCTGGCCCAGGCCCGTACAGCAGCAAGGGGCAGGAGCGAGAGAGCAGAGACTTTTTTTCCCCCAGTTAGCTTAATCACACAGCCCCATATTCATTCACTGAGAGACCATAAACCCCCATATCAAGTTGACAAGTCCTATTTTTTCAGGAGTTCCATTCCCTGATCTCTTGTTTCTATGATATGTCTTTCGTCTTAATTGAAAACGTATATCTTGAAGGGGAAACCCTATGCAAACTTGATTTGTTCTCTAAAAAGGATTTCCATGACTTCTCTCAATTTAGCTCTTTGTTGTCTTGTGAAGTATGAGATATCCTGCAGCATTCTTAATCCCCTATATCTCTCTGGGATCTTTTCTCTGTTGTTCCTTGCTCTCCAAATTTTATCCTTATATATGAAGTTATGAGAGTGTATCAGGATGTCCCTTGGAGCTTGCGGATCTTTGTTTGTTGGGCTCTTATAGGTTCGATGGATCCTTTCTATAAGAATTTCCTCTGGACCGATGTCTCCCGCGATTTTCTGGAAGAATTCAAATACATACTCAGCTTATCCTGCGTAATATTTTCTATGACCCCTCAAATCCTTGTATTTTTTCTTCTAGTTCGATCTTCTGAGTCTGCCACTTTGGACTGTAGATCCTCTATCTTTTTATTTAGCCTTTTGTTATCCTCTTGCTGCATTGTTAGTTCAAACTTGATACCCTCAACGTTTTCCATGGTGTCTTGCATCTTTGCATTTATGTTTGGTATCTCTTTTGTCAGGTCGTTTATATTTTGCTGCAGGTCCTCACTTATTTTGTCTCTGTGTTCTTCCAAGAGTTTTATTAAGATATTCCATGAGACAGAATCCGGCATCTCTTCACCTTGCTCAACCTGTTGTCGTGTGCTGTCGATAGTGCTGGCTCTTCCCTCGGACTCTGCCGTGGAGGTTTCTTCTTTATCCTCACTTGGCTGTGGGGATACAAATTCCCTCGCCAATGAGTATCTTTTGCTGCTCTTCCTCTTATCTATCTCTGGGGTGGCAAAGAATTCTGTTAGAGACTCATTTTGTTTTTGATCCTTAGTCTCCCTAATTTCTCTCATCTTTTTAGCCTCCTTTGTTTCCATGTTTCTTCTAGTGGCCATTTTTGGTCTGCTAGCCTCCGTGTTTAATAAAGATAGTTCATGGGGATTATAAAGGTTTTTCTTTTTCCTCCTTTCCCTTCGCTTATCTTATGGTTATGTTCTTTTCATATGGCTTTGTCACCAGGAGGACTTGTCTAACGATTTTATGGAAGATCTCTTCCACTGGAGTACCTCAGCAGGCATTTGGGGTCAATCCCGAATTCACTGGGGGACCTCTATCTTTCACTCCCTTTACTATACAAGCTACAGATATGAGCTGAGGTCACTGTTAGTTATTTTCGGGTTAATATCAGGGGTTAGTCAGAGTTAGTCAGCTGGGGTTTGTTTTAGTAACTGTCCTGTAAGGAGGCTCAAAGGTTTGTACGTTTTCAATATTTTAAGTTTAATCAATGGGTAAATTTCCCCCGACGGTGTTGCTCCTAGGGCACATTGGCTGTTACCACTATTATCAACTTTTGTTTCATGCGGCTCTGTAACTGATGAACTTTCAACTGTGCCATATCCAGATTCATTAAAAGTTCAGCCATATGGTTTACAAACCTTGAATTGCTTCACCGGGTTAGCTTTCAATTGTGCCGTATCAGGATTCATTCAGAGTTCAGCCATATGGTTTACAAACTTTAGGTTGCTTCACAGAGTTAACTTTCAGCTGTGCCGTATCAGGCTTCTTCAAGGTTCAGCCATATAGCTTCACAGATTTTAAATGGATTCACAGGGTTAACTTTCAGCTATATGGCTTCACAGACTTTAAATTACTTCACCGGGTTAACTTTCAACTGTGTCGTATCAAGATTCATTCAAAGTTCAGCCATATGGCTTCAAAGACTTTAAATTGCTTCACAGGGTTAACTTTCAACTGTGCCATATCAAGATTCATTGAAAATTCAGCCTTATGATTTACAAACCTTAAGTTGCTTCACAGGGTTAACTTTCAACTATGCCGCATCAAGATTCATTCAAGTTTAGCTATATGGCTTCACAGACTTTAAATTGCTACACAGTATTTACTTTGAACTGTGCCGTATCAAGATTCATTCAAAGTTCAGCTATATGGCTTCACAGACTTTAAATTGCTTCACAGGGTTAACTTTCAACTGTCTCTGACAATCCCCTTTTCATTCATTTCCACCTTCTCCCATGCACCTCCCTGCACAGCTTTTCCCAGCTTCTCCCTTCTGTCTTCAAGTTCTCCTGGTGTTGTTGCAGCGATTTACACCTCTTACTATTTCAAGTGATGCAGATAAGCAGGTTGCTGTGTCTCCGATGGGACGCTCTTTCAGCATCCACTCTCCCCCTCCAACTCGGCAGCAGCGTTCTCCATCCGCTCACCATGCTATATTGAGGACACAGCGATTTTCTCCCCCACAACTCACTCGAGCGACACGCCGTCTACATGCTCACGCCGTCGCTGTACCAACCAGGTCCATGTTTCTATCAATGTATATGATATTATTTTTAATGGGCCAGGCAACCTGGGCAAGTTTATACCCCACTCATGTTAGTGGGATTAGTAAGATTAGGCAGGCTCTCAGTTCATATGTGTTATGGGTCCAGGAGATTCCCAAATGGGAATTCCCAAAAGGGTACTGTTTTTGACAAGGGGGGGTTATTTTTTTATTTTTATTTTTATTTTATTTATTTATTTATTTACAAAAAAAGTCAAATTAGACATCCAACTCAGCCATTCATGTAAATTCCTTTGTGCACAGATCCATGAATAGACTTCAGTACCTATACACTAGAACAGCTTCCAGTACTCTGTATGGTCTACTCACTACGTAGAACCAAAACAGTGTGATAAGTAGAGTACCTCAGGGATTTGTCCTCTTCTTTTTAATTTGTTTACCAGTGATCTCCTAGTTGACATAATGAGCAATGTATCAGTGTTTGCTGATGACACAACATTAAGTAGTGTAATACAGTATGAACTGGATGTATCTTCACTGCAAGAGGATTTGGGAAAATTTTGTAACTGGCAGATAAACGGAAAATGAAATTCAATGTAGACAAACGTAAAATTATGCATTTTGGAAATAATAAAAAAAAGTAACATATAGTTTAAATGGGTTTTCCCTAGGAAAATCTACTAATGAAAACATTTGGGAGTAATTGTAGACCAAAGACATAGCAGTAGTGCACAGTGCCAGCTGGCCGCTGCAAAGGCCAATACGATATTGGGATGCATTAAAAGGGGTATTGATTCACAGGAGGAAGATATTCTTCTGCCTATTTACAGGTCCATGGTAAGACTTCACCTTCAATATGCAATTCAGTTCTGAGAAAATGTTTGAAAAAAAGACATTATGGAATGTCCCATACTCCAGCACATGTATCCAAAAAAATTAAAGCTCTGCTACATGGCCTCCAGTTAGTAATTTGCTGGAGAGCCCTATAACCCAGCATTAAAGATTTTAGCCTTTAGTCTGCACCATATGACTCCTACTCTTGCATTGACAACCTATGTATCCCTCGCTACCACTTGCCACTTTTGACTGATTCCACATATAGCTCTATCACTTGGACAGATCATGCATCACTTACCATGCATCACTCACCATGCATCATTCATCATGCATCACTCATCATGCATCATTCATAATTATTGAGGGACAGATAGATCCTGAAGATTGAATGAATGCATTCTCACAGAGCCAGACACTGTGACAGATACAACCACGTTGTTTAACTTATTATTTCACATATAATTTAACACCAAGTATTTCCTCCTTGTGGTATGAGAATGTAATACTTTATAAAAAATATGTTCAGGATCAAAGAAACAAAATGCATCTTTACTTTCCTCTCTGTAGGAACAAATCAGCACATTGGAAGGAATACATAAGTCCTAAATGCCTGTGATTTCCAAATCTCACCCTACTTAGAAAAGACTTGGCTGATATCTTAAAAGAGCTCGGCGGTCCTTCATATGGCTGAAGGCCCTTGTTTTATGAGCATGGAAATAACTTGCCCGAACTTCGAAAAATTGTAGGAAACAGTCATAAATCCCCAAACTCCGTGATCCCAGGGGCATTTCCAGAAGCCTGCCCACTAAATTTACTCAGGACTTTGTCTCACACTTTTCCTCACTATATAATCTCGCACATCCCTAGATACCTGAACAGGTTGAGGCAATTAAGATACGGACAAAAAAACTACCTCGCCAAACACATCTCATACACAGTCACACAAGATGAATCAAACTCTTTGGAAGATCCCATCACTCTTCCTGAGTTAATCAATGTTGCTAAGATGTCCAAAACTGGGAAATGCCCAGGACCAGATGGTCTACTGTTCATCTACTATAATAAATGTATGCACTGCCTAGGACCTCATTTCGTCAGGGCTTTTAATGTTATTTTGACAGGTACTGACATCCACCAAAACACTTAGATGGCCACAATATCCCTGATCCCAAAACATGATAAGGGCCCTGAACAGTATAGCTATTATTAACCCATCTTCCTCCTTAATGCAGACATTAAACTGTTCTCGAAAATGTTGGCACTGCGGATCAATATATTTCTACCCACTCTGATGGACCCGAACCAGTTGGGAGTCCAGTGACAGTACAATCCAAGCCTTAAACCTAATCCACCGCACACAGTTATTCAAGAAACACATGATCTTACTGTGGACATATGCAGAAAATATTTTTATTTTTATAATTATTTTTATTTTTATACTTTTATTTCATTTCTAATCATATTTATTTTATTTTACTTTTATTTATATCTTTATATTTATATATTTTTATTTATGTATATATTTTTGTGTTATTTTCTTTTTTTATTATTATCTTATTTATTAGTATTTAGTTTTTTATCCATCCATAACACATACTAGTTGTAGTATCCATATTTTTTTCCAATGTGCTATTTAAAAATGAAAAGTATATAATTTACTATTTATCATTTTCACTTAATATTACAATAAAGTATTTTTATATATATACACACATATATATATATATATATATATATATATATATATATATATATATATATATATATACATATATATATATATATATATATATATATATATATATGTTATAAGTTTATAAATAAATACACAAGAACGTTTTATTTAAATTTGGAGAATTCAGTTTATAAGTCTACATTAGTCACTATTATGAATAATACATTAAAATTAAGCACAGACACTTTAAGCAATTTAACACAAAGACACAAAACATTGTTATTACCAGTGCAGAGAATCATGGTCATTAGCTAATTCGCTTTTCTCTTCTTCTTTTTTAATAATGTATTGTCCCATTGTGTAAGTTTTGTAGAGAGATTGAGATTCTATGAAGTTGTAAGGAATTATATACTTTGTAAAAATGCATGACACTATCTTGTAAAGATCAGTACGATTTGAAGTTCCCATATGACATTGTAATTGTTAGTAGTCTGACTGCACTGGTAATAGAGAAAAAAAAGGGGCGGGCTAGATGGGAGGAGCTAAGAGGAAACGGGAACCAATGACGATACAGAAATGCAACATTCAGCTTTATAGAAAGCATGAGTAAAACATCATTCGGCTTAAAAAGCATGAATTAAATAGCTGAAAAGTAGTAAGGAGCTTCAGCATCAAAGTCCATGTGGTGTAACAGCATTTTGTGTAATAACGCACGGCACTGTTACACTAAGAGTCTAGAGATGTCGCGAATAGTTCGACGGCGAATAGTTCCCGGTGAACATCGCATGTTCGCTTTCGCCGCGGACAGCGAACATTTGCGATGTTCGATCCGCCCCTATGCATTATCATTGAGTAAATTTTGACCCTGTACCTCACAGTCAGCAGACACATTCCAGCCAATCAGCAGCAGACCCTCCCTCCCAGACCCTCCCACCTCCTGGACAGCATCCATTTTAGATTCATTTTTTTTTTCCAGAAAAATCTAATTGCAGTTGCCTGCCTGCCAGCGTGTGTGTCAGGCTCACAGCGTATACTGTGCCCACTTGCCCAGTGCCACCACTCATATCTGGTGTCACAATAGCTTGCATTTAAAAAAAAAAAAAACTTTTTTGACTGTAATATACTGTATTTGCTCGATTATAAGACGACCCTGATTATAAGACGACCGCCCAAACTTTGGATATTCCATTAGGAAGAAAACTAAAAGCCTGAATATAAGACTACCCTATAGGAAAAAAGTTCAACTTGTATATATTGACATGTCAATTGCTTTTTTAATAAAAAATTATGATATCAAAACATGTGTTTCTTGTTTTTATTTCTTTTTATGTGCCAATGCTGCCTCTCTCTCTCCCCCCTTAGTGTTGTCTCTCTCTCCCCTCGCCTCTGTTTCTGCACCCCCTCCCTCCCCTTGTCTCTGTCTCTTCCCCCCATCCCCTTGTCTCTGTTTCTTAACCCCTTCCTCCCCTTGTTGCTGTCTCTTCCCCCCTCCCCCTCTGCCCCCCTCCCTCCCCCTCACCTTTGTCATGATCCCTGGTGGCTAGTGGGGGCAGCCGGGGGATGTCTGCACGATACGTGCAGACATCCTCCATGCTGCCCGACACCTCCGTCTATTATGACGGACAGCTGGTCCGTCATAATAGACGGAGGTGTCGGGCAGCATGGAGGATGTTTGCACGTATCGTGCAGACATACCCCGGCTGCCCGATTCTCCCTGGTGGCTAGTGGGGCAGCAGAGGAATGTCTGCGCGATGAACACAGACCTCCCCTGCTGCCGCCCGGCACGACCGCCGGGACTTCTGTGACGAAAGCGGAATTGCCCCGGCTTCTTCATAGAAACCTCGGCGGTCGTGCCGGGCGGAAGCAGGGGAGTCTGCGCTCATCGCGCAGACATCCCCTGCTGCTAGAGAGGGGGATCCAGGTCCCCTGCAGCTCTGGTGGGGACCTGGATCCCAGTCTTATAGTCTGACCTCAATTTGAGGTGAGATTATAAGACGACCTTGATTATAAGACGAGGGGGATTTTTCAGAAATTTGTTTCTGAAAAAAACCTCGTCTTATAATCGAGCAAATACGGTAATAGCAGTCAGTTTCCTTCACACGTGTGCGTTTCAGGGCCTGCCAGGGCATAGTGTCACACCAGTGCAACTCATATCTGGTGTAACAGTAGTGTACATATAAAAAAAACCTAGAAATTTGACTGTGAAATAATAGCAGTCAGTTTCCTTCACACGTGTGCGTTTCAGGGCCTGCCAGGGCACAGTGTCACACCAGTGCAACTCATATCTGGTGTAACAGTAGTGTACATTTAAAAAAAATATACAATTTTGACTGTAATAGATTGAATAGCAGTTAGTTGTCTGCAAGTGTGTGTGTCAGGCCTACAGCGTCTACTCTGCCAACTTCTGCCAGTGCACAGTGCCACTCATATCTGTTGTCACAGTAGCTTGCACGCATAGTACCACTAATCGAAAAAAAAATGACAGGCAGAGGCAGGCCACCCCGCAGGGGCCGTTGTGGTCGTGGTGCTGTGATTCCCTTTGGCCCTAGAATAATGCCCAGTGTTCAGAGGCCACGTACCCTGTCCTCGAAAAGTTCTGAGGACATAGTTGACTGGCTAACACAGGACACCCAATCTTCTACAGCTTCCACTCGGAACCTTGACACACCATCAGAGGCGATGCTAGGGGGTGGCTACTGGGGCTGAAGCCCCGGATCTCCCCTCCATAGCCCCGAATGGAGACTCTGACCACGCACCCTCACGCTCGGCTCCGCCCCCTTACGGTCGACCCCACCTCCTGCATGCTGCAGTCTGTATGCTGAACTGCTCCAGACTCTGCCCCCTCACAATTGGCTCCGCCCCTTGTGCTTTACTCCGCCCGCTCAAGCTTTGCACGTGAGTGTTTGTCAGAGTGTGAGTGGCAGAGTTATGAGTCTACATGTGTATGTATGTGAGTGGCAGAGTTATTAGTGTGCATGTGGATGTGAGTGGCAGATTTATTAGTGTGCATGTGTATGTATGTGAGTGGCAGAGTTATTAGTGTGCATGTGGATGTGAGCGGCAAAGTGTAAGTGGGTGTGAATGGCAGAGTTATTAGTGTGTATGTATGTGAGTGGCAGAGTGTTGTTATGGACAAAATGTCTCTTTTACTATTATATATTTGTGTTTATGTCTTATTTGGCACACTTCCCTAAAGGTCATAATTTCTTAGAGATGCTTATGTATAAGCATTGCATTCCTTTGTCTGTTTAATCTCTTACACATGTGCTCAATAAACTACTTCCTATGGAAACTCCTCCCATCCAAGCTACCCCTTCCCCCCTGCTAAGGAGCAAGTCTCATGTAACACATTCTTATAAAGACCAGCTTCCGGTACTAACTCCTCCCCCTTTCTCTTGTACAAATTAACAGTTATTGCATGCCACGTGCAACAAAATGGAGAATCACTGTTAAAGTAACAGTAACTGTTTCCCCTGGAGCCCCTCTTTGTTCAGTAACTACTCACTCCACCCTCCCATCGTGTAACCAAGATGGAGCTGGAATGTGGGTGGGAGAACTCTATAAAGATGACATCACATTCTGTAGGGTGGGCTTAAAGAAGACCCCTCCAACTGTTAGCCAATTGTTGAACGTATATTGTATCTTTAAACTATGACTGTACTGTGATGTATTCCTGCTTTAAAAGGAATCCCCCACTCTGAGAAATAAAGGTTTGCCTCAGGTTTTTCACTGATCAGAAACTTTGTCTCCGGTGTGAATTACTTCTAGGGGAGAGCGCATTAGTTGATCAATTTGGAAGGAGTAGATAGACAATAAAGCAAAGTTTGCTTTGATCCAAATCAGTTAGCGCCCGAACAGGGACATTTGGGTTGGGTTGCTACGGAAGCCGCATTGAGGACCAGAGAGGAGACCCCCAGAGACTGGAAAAAAGAGCCTGATCACCTCTGCATATGGTAAATGACCTATATATTTCCCTGTCTTTGGACTTGGCCTGCACTCCGTGTCTGTGCTGGCTTCTCGTGGATAACTACTGAACAGGTATATAGTTTGCCCAAATGTCCCCTTTATTTGAATAGAACCTGTCAATTGTCTATGTACTGCCTTAGTCATTTCTGAGTGTGTGTTTTATGTGTGGAAGAGTCTGCTTGCCTGAGAATCTGTTGTACTTCTGTTGTACTACTTGCTTACCATTATATTATTATTATTAAAAAAAAAAAAAAAAATACTCGGTTGAGAGTTTAATGGTGTTATTTAGCTCACTTTGGGAAAGAAGTTTGAGTGTTTTTATTGGCTCCACTTTAGAAAAGAAGTTGGAGTGCTTTTATTTGCTCCACTTTGGTACAGAAGTTTGAGTGTTTTTATTGGCTCCACTTTAGAAAATAAGTTGGAGTGTTTTTATTTGCTCCACTTTGGAAACAAAGTTTGAGTGGTTTTATTGGCTCCACTTTAGAAAAGAAGTTGGGAGTGTTTTTATTTGCTCCACTTTGGAAACAAAGTTTGAGTGTTTTTTTGCGTTATTTGCTCTGCTTTGTAAAGAAGCTTGAGCGTTTTTGGTTGTTGTTTTGAGCCACGTTTGTGTGTAGAACCTGGCGTTATTTTGTTGTTTTAGCTAAGCTAGTATGGTGAACAGAAATACAAACAGGCGTCTGTTGTTTTGGTATGCAGATATTGTATGTGAAATTGAGTGCGTGTGTGACCTGAGTTTTTTTATTAGCCGGCATTTATTTTAAGGTGTTTGTAATTTAATTACAGCTGTGTATTGTGTATTCGTCTGTATATGTCTTTTTGGGTACCATATATGTTAATTGTCCTGATGCTCTCCTATTCTATCTTTTGGCTTTAGGTGAGCTGTGCTACAGCAGTCACATGGTTAAAAATCCTTTTGTGTTGGCTGAAAGAATCCCCCCTGCTTTTTCACCCCTCCTTCTTTCTTGGTGTATAAGCAGCAGAAACTTTTTGTGTGTGCACATCTGCTTCCCCCCCCCCCTTTTTTATTGTCACCCCTCCCTTCCTTTTTGTGTGCTTAGGCACTCACATAGTTAATACTTTGGCTTTCAAAAACTGCAAAACACATGTGTTGTTACTGCAGTCCCAAGAAAAACTCTTCAAAAGTTATTAACAGAAGAGAGATTGGTTACATTTGATGTTTCACTAGCAAAAACATAAATTAAAAGAATAATAAATAATTTCAATTATTGCTGAAGTTACAGAAAGAAATGTAGAGCAATATTGATAAGGAGGATACAAGATCTTAAAAGTAATAAAAATAGTACCAACTTAAGTTTGCTAGAAACATTATGTCATAGATGAATTAGATGTGTTATAAATTGTATAAAAACTGCAGATACAGGTAAATCTGGGAGGTGAGACTGATTTCTATTGTGGAAATTACTGAAACAGAAGTTGATAATGAGATGGTTCAAAAGTTATGTAGTTAGTTAATGGGTTAAGAGTCAGTAGATAGCTGTACTGGAAGATAAAGGAAAAATATATGGGAAAGTACAGGCTATAGAATGTGGAGAATGGTTTATTGTTACATTTGATGGTTTATGCAATGTGGTGAAGAATGTTTATTGTCACTTTATACTCTTTTTGTTTTTGTTTTTTTACAGAAGAAAACATATGTTATGCTAAGCAGTGGACAAAGCATGTAATCTGACCACTGACACGTCAGCTAAGTTCAAGGGATAACACAAGGTGTTACTGTGTATCGCAAATAGAACTATTCTAAATTAGAGAATATGACGTCATTATAATATTGAAAAATATGGGATTTTTGCTTATACTGATATATTGTTTGATAGAGATTTCTACAGGCCTGATTCCTATCAAATATGTATGTAGTGATGTGATTTGATAAATTAGCTGATCAGGCTACCTCTATTAATGATATTGTTCAAGTAAAAGCAGAAACTGTTGAAAGATTTAATTCTAGGTTAACTCAAACCTTCTCTGATCTGGGTTTCAATACATGTACTAAGGCCCACACCCAGATGCTAGCAGCTGCTTTCGTTGCAGGCCTTAAAGAACCGATAAGAAAAGGTCTGGTCCTATCCCGGCCCGAGTACAGGATTATTCCCCTGGATACTCTCCTCCTGGTCGCTAAAGGCCTAGAGTCGATCCAATTGCCCCAGCACAAGAAATCCAATCCTTTAATGTTTTCTTTATATAACCCTGCAATTCAGCCTAAACATCTCTCTACACAGAGACATCTTCGTCTTCAAAACTTTATTGTTACCCGATAATGTCTCCTTACTATTCAGCTACACTTTGAATCCTGCCACTCTTCTGCCTCTTCCCAAGGGGGGAGTACCACACTATTGGTACAGCTCTCGAGGACCTGAAGAAGTGGCCATATTGAAAGTAAAAACTCATGGAAGACGGAATTCGGAAGAAACGTGTGGCAAGCATAAGCTGACCAAGCCGCCATGGATGCTGCATGTCAATCAAGTGAAGTGGACAGAAGAGTGTCCGATCCAGAGTCTGATACAGGCACACACAAGTTGCTTCCTGGTGATTGGGTTTTGGTTAAAAAATACCTGAGAAACATACCCTTGAACCCAGATATGTCCAGCTCCAGAGGAAGCAGATCCGGTTATAACATGAATTTTGTGTACTTGTTCTTGCTGATAGGTCTGATAAAAGCCCAACATGTCATTATAACCAAAGGCAATCATGTTTACACATGTTGGTACAATTCCTCTAATACACTGGTAGCCACATTTGCATTTGATTGCTGCGATGTTGTAAATTGTACATTTACATTGTCATTATCGTCAACAGTGTACAAAGATATACCTAACATCAAGGACCCATACATGTGTATGACTCACCTGACTGGGTAGGTGCCACTCACATGACTATTAATCCTCTTAAGCCACACATCAAAACCCTAAAAGACATGATAGCTATATCTAACCCCACGTATGAGGACACTATGGCTGTAGAGATGGGTTTCTCTGATACTAACTTATGGCTTGAGTGGATGAGATATAATGCTAACAAACACAACAGATCTAACTGCTATGTCTGTGGAGGAGCGAGGCCTCACTTAGGTACTGTCCCTTTGAACATACCTCCGGAGATAGAGATGCGTTTCCTAAGTCTCTATCCTATGATTAAAACTGACCGGACGGAATGTGAATCATGGACAAAGGAATACCCAATTATCCTTAAAGATGTTAAGCCAGATAGAGGTATCACCATATATCCAGGGAACTACACTTGTTATGGTATATATGATGGGGTAGGCCAATTCTTTGGTAATTTCACTGGTAAGTACTGTGCCACATATAGCTCAATGCCAGCTGCCTTACTCCAGCAACAAGTAAGATCCCTTGGGGACATATATTGGATTTGTGGGGATATGCAGATTAGAACTAGATTGGAAGGTGTATGGTGGGGAGAATGTCCTCTAGCTAAGGTAATTATGCCTATACACATAATCTCCAACGGACACCAAGATACCCCAGGTACTTGACACCCATACTCTAGAATAAAGAGAGATACTCCTGTAAAAGGCACTTTTGATCCCCATATCTATATAGATGCCATAGGAGTGCCAAGGGGGATGCCAAATGAATTCAAAGCAAGAGATGAAGTGTCCGCAGGGTTTGAATCTATTTTCCCAATCATTACAGCCAATAAAAATGTAAATTGGATTAATTACATATATTATAATCAGAGATGCCCTCCAAGGTTTGGCGGAACAATTACAAGCAACTTCCCAGATGACCTTCCAGAATAGAATGGCCTTAGATATGATTCTGGCAGAGAAAAGGGGAGTATGTAAAATACTCCCAGACACCATGACATGCTGTACCTATATCCCAGATAATACAGGCCCTAATGGTAAGGTAACATTGGCAATAGGAAAGTTAAAGAGTTTGTCCAATGAATTGAAACAGAATTCTGGGGCCATGGATCCATGGGAAAAATGGTTTGGATGGATGTCTGGATGGCAGGGTGCTCTGGCCCAAATAGGTGTTGCCATTTTAATAATGATAATCATCCTCGCTCTTCTTGTTTGTTGTGTGTTACCCTGTCTTAGGAAATGCCTACAACAGACAGTTGATCAGACAATCAATCAAACCACCCCGACCTTCCTTCACCAAGAGATTGACGACATAGACTGTGAAACACCACATACACCCTTACAGTCCCACCGCACTAAGTAAACAGCTACTTCCTTTTAAGGGCATTCAGGGATAGCGTGTGTCTCTACGGGCAAAAGTCTGTCACGGGAGAAGTTGTGGACAAGCTGCTATGGGCCACCCGCGCAGTGAAGCGTTCGAGGCCTGTTCAGACAGATGTGCAAGATAGCCTTTTTGTTATTTTTCTATAGGGATAGTATTAGGGTTAAAGATAGTAGCTGTTAGTAAAATAGTCATTTTTAGGGGGGACTGTTATGGACAAAATGTCTCTTTTACTATTATATATTTGTGTTTATGTCTTATTTGGCACACTTCCCTAAAGGTCATACTTTCTTACAGATGCTTACTTATAAGGATTGCATTCCTTTGTCTGTTTAATCTCTTACACATGTGCTCAATAAACTACTCCCTATGGAAACTCCTCCCATCCAAGCTACCCCTTCCCCCCTGCTAAGGAGCAAGTCTCATGTAACACATTCTTATAAAGATCAGCTTCCGGTACTAATTCCTCCCCCTTTCTCTTGTACAAATTAACAGTTATTGCATGCCACGTGCAACAAAATGGAGAATCACTGTTAAAGTAACAGTAACTGTTCCCCCTGGAGCCATTCTTTGTTCAGTAACTACTCACTCCCCCCTCCCATCGTGTAACCAGGATGGAGCTGGAATGTGGGTGGGAGAACTCTATAAAGATGACATCACATTCTGTAGGGTGGGCTTAAAGAAGACCCCTCCAACTGTTAGCCAATTGTTGAACGTGTATTGTATCTTTAAACTATGACTGTACTGTGACGAATTCCTGCTTTAAAAGGAATCCCCCACTCTGAGAAATAAAGGTTTGCCTCAGGTTTTTCTCTGATCAGAAACTTTGTCTCCAGTGTGAATTAATTCTAGGGGAGAGCGCATTAGTTGATCAATTTGGAAGGAGTAGATAGACAATAAAGCAAAGTTTGCTTTGATCCGAATCAGTGTAAGTGGGTGTGAGTGGCAGAGTTATTAGTGTGCATGTGTATGTATGTGAGTGACAGAGTGTAAGTGGGTGTGAGTGGCAGAGTAATTAATGTGCATGTGTATGTGAGTGGCAGAATGTAAGTGGGTGTGAGTGGCAGAGTGTAAGTAAGTGTATTTGTGTGAGTGTGGCAGAGTGTGTTTGGAAGAGAGTGTGTGTGAGTGAGTGGAAGCATGAGTGGAAGAGTTATGAATGTGTGTGAGTGGCAGAATGTAAGTGTGTGTAAGTGGCAGAGTCTGAGTGTATGAGTGAGTGTGGCAGAGTCTGAGTGTTTGGAACAGTGTAAGCGTGAGTTATGAGTGTGCGTGTGAGTGAGTGTAAGCTTGAGTGGCAGTTTTGAGTGTGCGTGTGTATGTGTGTGAGTGGCAGAGTGTAAGTGTGCGAGAGTGTAAGTGTGAGCAGCAGATTTATCAGTGTGTGTGAGTGGCAGAGTGTAAGTGTGCGAGAGTGAAAGCGTGAGTGGCAGAGTTAAGAGTGTGTGTAAGTGGCAGTGAGATTACTAGGAGAAAATGTGATTAATTACTATTATTCGTATTAAATGTGATAATCAAGTGTGAAAAATTGCTCATACCATTTTTATTTTCACACTCGATTATCACATTCAATATGAACAGTAATTCATCTTTATATATAGTCTTTATATTCATGGCAATAAAAGTCCATACACATGGCATTACACATCCCATGTACCTCGTTATAGTATTAAACCCGTACATTATGAATGAATGAGCTGCTCATTATATTATGGGCTTTACTCATGAAAGAGAGAATTGCAGGGAAGTGAGAGGGGAATTTCAAACGTAAGGCTAAAGTAGCAGAGTTGGAGAAATTCTCCCATTCAGTTGAATTCGCATCTCAGTTCCGTGCACTTCTCTCTTTTATGAGGATGGTAGAAGGAGCATACCTTCATACCCCAGCCTATTCTCCCCAGGGTAGAAGGAGCACACCTTCATACCTCTGCCTATTCTGCCCAGGGTAGAAGGAGCACACCTTTATACCTCAGCCTATTCTCCCCAGGGTAGAGGGAGCATACCTTCATACCTCAGCCTACTCTCCCCAGGGTAGTGGGAGCATACCTTCATACCTCAGCCTATTCTCCCAAGGGTAGAGGGAGCATACCTTCATACCTCAGCCTATTCTCCCCGGGGTAGAAGGAGCATACCTTCATACCTCAGCCTATTCTCCCCGGGGTAGAAGGAGCATACCTTCATACCTCAGCCTATTCTCCCCGGGGTAGAAGGAGCATACCTTCATACCTCATCCTATTCTCCCCGGGGTAGAAGGAGCATACCTTCATACCTCAGCCTATTCTCCCCGGGGTAGAAGGAGCATACCTTCATACCTCAGCCTATTCTCCCCAGGGTAGAGGGAGCATACCTTCATACCTCAGACTATTCTCCCAACGGTAGAGGGAGCATACCTTCATACCTCAGCCTATTCTCCCCGGGGTAGAAGGAGCATACCTTCATACCTCAGCCTATTCTCCCCGGGGTAGAAGGAGCATATCTTCATACCTCATCCTATTCTCCCCTGGGTAGAAGGAGCATACCTTCATACCTCAGCCTATTCTCCCCGGGGTAGAAGGAGCATACCTTCATACCTCAGACTATTCTCCCCAGGGTAGAGGGAGCATACCTTCATACCTCATCCTATTCTCCCCGGGGTAGAAGGAGCATACGTTCATACCTCAGCTTCTTCTCCCCGGGGTAGAAGGAGCATACCTTCATACCTCAGCCTATTCTCCCCGGGGTAGAAGGAGCATACCTTCATACCTCAACCTATTCTCCCCGGGGTAGAAGGAACATACCTTCATACCTCAGCCTATTCTCCCCGGGGTAGAAGGAGCATATCTTCATACCTCAGCCTATTCTCCCCGGGGTATAAGGAGCATACCTTCATACCTCAGCCTATTCTCCCCAGGGTAGAGGGAGCATACCTTCATACCTCAGCCTATTCTCCCAAGGGTAGAGGGAGCATACCTTCATACCTCAGCCTATTCTCCCCGGGGTAGAAGGAGCATACCTTCATACCTCAGCCTATTCTCCCGGGGTAGAAGGAGCATACCTTCATACCTCAGACTATTCTCCCCAGGGTAGAGGGAGCATACCTTCATACCTCATCCTATTCTCCCCGGGGTAGAAGGAGCATACCTTCATACCTCAGCTTCTTCTCCCCGGGGTAGAAGGAGCATACCTTCATACCTCAGCCTATTCTCCCCGGGGTAGAAGGAGCATACCTTCATACCTCAGCCTATTCTCCCCGGGGTAGAAGGAGCATACCTTCATACCTCAGCCTATTCTCCCCGGGGTAGAAGGAGCATACCTTCATACCTCAGCCTATTCTCCCCGGGGTAGAAGGAGCATATCTTCATACCTCAGCCTATTCTCCCCGGGGTATAAGGAGCATACCTTCATACCTCAGCCTATTCTCCCCAGGGTAGAAGGAGCATACCTTCATACCTCAGCCTATTCTCCCAAGGGTAAAAGGAGCACACCTTCATACCTCAGCCTATTCTCCCCAGGGTAGAAGGAGCACACTTTCATACCTCAGCCTATTCTCCCCAGGGTAGAAGGAGCATACTTTCATACCTCAGCCTATTCTCCCCAGGGTAGAAGGAGCATACCTTCATACCTCAGCCTATTCTCCACAGGTTTTGACCCATTTTTATTAAAAATATATATATATATTTGTGATGTGTGTGTGAAAGTTGCAGGTTTACACATATGTCTGCGTGGCAGAATATCTGTGTGGGAAAGGCCATCTGTGTGTATAAGGGTGTCTGTGTGTAAGGTTGTCTGGATGTGTGTGTGTGTGTGAGTGTAAGGTTGTCTATGTAAGGGTATCTATGTGGGGGGAAGGGGGGGTGTCAGGGTGGTTGTCTGCGTGTATGATATCCCCTATATTATGGCATATTATGAGACTGTTAAATGTTGTAAGCAACGTACACAAATTTTTGTATGCTCAGTTATTTTGAAATCATGGGAATTTGCTCACATGAAAGTGTGTGTGTGTGATGTAAGTTGGTGTGTGTAAGTGGGATTGGGTGTCTCTGTGTGTAAAGGTGTGTGTATGTATGTGTGACTGTGCAAGTGTGAATGTGTGTGTATGTGTGTGAATCTGTGGCTGTGTATTTTTGTGTATAAGTGTAACTTTGAGTAATGTGAGTTTTTTTGTGTGCTGCTAGTCTTATTGTGTATTGTGATACAGTAATGTGCAGCATGAGTGTGTGATACACTCACACAATGAACATTACTGTGAGTTTTATTGTTGTGGAGTCTTTGTTATATTCACACATTGCACATTACTGTGACTTTTATTTCTGTTGAGATAGACACATCCACACACACATACAGACAGATACACACATACAGACAGATACACACATACAGTCGGTCACATGCAGACATACAGTCAGTCACACACACAGTCAGTCACAGACAGACACACACACACATATAGTCAATAACAGAGAGACACACACATACAGTCAGTCACAGACAGACACACGCATACAGTCAGTCACAGACAGACACACACATACAGTCAGTCACAGACAGACACACATATATTTGGTCACAGTCAGTCACACACACACACATACAGTGGATCACATAAACACACAGTCACACACACACATGCAGTCAGTCATACACACACACACACACACTCTGTCAGTCACATACACTTACGCACAAGTCAGCAATTTTGTTGTTGTTTATGATAAAAAAAGTGCATCTATCAATATGTCCCCATCCTGGCTGCTATACCTCATTCTAGCCTGGTCTGTGCCCTGCTGTTGTTTCTAGCCCTGCTGAGCACACTCAGCGCTCGGACACTATAGTACGGTGCATGTGGGGATGGAGCAGGAAGACTGTGCAGCCGGTGCACACACTGCTCCCCCGCGCTCCGCTGGATAAATAAATGATCCCAGCGGCGAGGGCACAATGCAGGGATAACAATAACTGGGCACCAGGTATATTTTCCTGGTGCCCAGGATTTGTTGAGCTCTGATGTATACCCATATATACCTATTGTTCATTGGCATGAATTATATCAGTCTGTATGCCGCCTAAGCATGTGATCTTATTTACTCCACTTCACTCAAATCTATCATGGGCTCCAGCCCCGGATCTTTTGGAGACCTAGCAACGCCCTGCGCACCATCCTCCTCCAGCTTAGCTTCAGGCACCTCTCAAGTTACCACTCGCCCGCCTGCCGCCACCACCAACACTAGCACCACAGCCGCTTCACTTGATCTGTCAGAGGAGTTATTTACACATCAGTTGGAAGAAATGAGTGATGCGCAACCATTATTGCCAGAGGATGTAGATAACAGGGATATGTCTCAGTCAGGCAGCATTACACACATGGACGTACGGTGTGATGATGATGATGTTGTACCCGCTGCTGCTTCCTTTGCTGAGTTGTCAGATACAAGTGAAGCGGTTGATGATGACGATGCGTCCGTGGATGTCGGGTGGGTGTCCGCTAGAAGAGAAGAAGAACAGGGGGAAAGTTCAGATGGGGAGACAGAGAGGAGGAGGAGACGAGTTGGAAGCAGGGGGAGGTCGTCGCAAGGAGCTAGTGGCACAATCAGACATCATGCATCGGCACCCGGGGTCAGCCAGACATCACGCCAATCAACGCATGCTGATGCCACCACCAGAATGCAGTCATTGCAGAGCTCAGCAGTGTGGCATTTTTTTGTGAGTGTCTGCCTCTGACAACAGCAATGCCATTTGCAACCTGTGCCAAAAGAAACTGAGTCGTGGGAAGTCCAACACCCACCTAGGTACAACTGCTTTGCGAAGGCACATGATCGCACATCACAAACATCTATGGGATCAACACATGAGTACAAGCAGCACACAAACTCAAAGCCGCCATCCTCCTCCTGGTCCAGCATCTTCAGCCACGTCAACCACTGCTGTCCTCCTTGCCCCCTCTCAACCATCCGCCACTCCGTCTCTCGCCTTGAGCAGTCCCTGCTCATCTGCCCACAGTCAGGTGTCTGTCAAGGACATGTTTGAGCGTAAGAAGCTAATGTCACAAAGTCACCCCCTTGCCCGGCATCTGACAGCTGGCTTGTCTGAACTCTTAGCCCGCCAGCTTTTACCATACAATCTGGTGGAGTCTGAGGCGTTCCAAAAATTTGTAGCTATTGGGACACCGCAGGGGAAGGTACGTGGCCGAAATTTCTTTGCACAACAGGCAATCCCCAACCTGTACTCGATTGTGCAAAAGGAAGTAATGGCATGTCTGGCACACAGTGTTGGGGCAATGGTCCATCTGACCACTGATACCTGGTCTGCAAAGCATGGTCAGGGCAGGTATATCACCTACACTGCGCATTGGGTAAACCTGCTGACGGCTGCCAAGCATGGAATGCGTGGTTCTGCAGAGGAGTTGGTGACACCGCCACGACTTGCAGGCAGGTCTGCTGCCACCTCCTCTACTCCTCCTACTCCATCCTCTTCCATAACCTCCTCGGCTGAGTCCTCTTCTGCTGCTACGTCTTGCTCCACATCAACGGCACCACCCCAGCTCCCCAGGTACTATTCCACATCCCGGATACGGCAGTGTCACGCCGTATCTGGTGGCACATTAGATTGCACGCGCAGTGCCCCAAATTTGAAGTAGGAGGACCGACCAAGCATCTTTTTCCATATCCCGGTTCCTAAAATCAATGCCATATACACACGTCCCCTGATAGGGGACATAACAGGGATTAAACTGATAGGAATAGTACTACTTAACACACCTTATAATAATGCAGAGAGAGGCAACGCAGAGAGAGGAGTCTGAAGAAAAGGAGTCAGAGGAGGAAGGTGGCTTTGAGGAGGTGGAAGACCAAACACAGCAGGTGTCCCAGGGGGCTTGTTGTCACCTTTCGGGGACCCTTGGTGTTGTACGTGGCTGGGTGGAGGAAGAGACCTTCAATGACATCAGTGAGGACAAGGAACGGGACATGGCTAGCTTGGTATCCAACCTTGTGCAAATGGGGAGTTTGCGGTTGTGCAAATGGACTGTTTGCGGATTTTTGCGGTGCGTTAAACGGGGAGTTTGATCTGTCACTGTGAAGCGGGCGTAACCCTTACACTACCTGATCGATACAACATCATACCTGATGTTTCAAAGCACGTTATTCCAAACAATTTAGGAATGTTAGGTGATTTCTGCCCTTTATGGATTAAAACTAGACTCTGCTTCAACTATGTAATTTTCCATGGGAGTTTTGCCATGGATCCGCCTCTGGCATGCCACAGTCCAGGTGTTGGTCCAGTTGAAACAACTTTTCCATCACTATTGTGGCCAGAAAGAGTCCCTGTGGGTTTCAAAATTCGCCTGCCCATTGAAGTCTATGGCGGTTCGTCGGGTTCGCCGGTTGGCGAACATCTGCGGAAGTTCGCATTCGCCGTTCGCGAACAGAACATTTTGTGTTCGCAACATCACTAACTAAGACAAATTAAAGTATACAGCGGGATATTTAAAATTACAACTGTAGAGAAAAGACCCAATGTGATCGGCTGCTACATATGAAAATGTACTATGTGTATATGTACAATTATTTTAATAACAGTATAATTATAATGTTGTTGATGTAAACCAATGATGAATTTTACCGTGGGAAGACGGATTAGTGATACAGCTGAATCATGTCACAGACTAATTTCAACTAATCAAACACAGTATATATATATATGTATTAAGGCAATTTGGCCTGTAATTGTGGGAGGTGCTTGTTATCCACTCCTGGCCTACTTAAGGAACACCCCTTACCTTGCTCCTTACCGTTCGAGGTCAGCATTGAATGAGGATCCACTTCCGGGTTCTCTCAGACGCCATCACGTTTTTCCGTGGCAAGCTGTATCCAGGAATCCTGTTACAGGCCTTTCCTTACGTCCAGCCTCTCCTGACCCCGGTCATCATCGTAGATCACGTCCCAGGGATTCCTAAACCGTAAGTTAGACCTACCTGTCACACTAGGATCGGTTTCCCACGGTGTCCGGTACAGCGCGGGTCCTCGCTTTACGTTTTTTCCCTGTTATGTTGCAAATTCACCAAGCCGTTTGCGGAATCATTTCGTGCAATATTCGGCTAATCTCAGTATGTTAGTTAAAGATTGCCATTCCGTCTTTTTCAGCGAAATAAGCTATTCTTTCGGTTGTTTCGCCTTTCACCACTTGTTCATGATATGCTTAATTGATTCTATTACTGTTTAAAATTATCAGTATTGTATTGGTTTCCATAACAAACCAGCTCACATATCTGTATGGATCATTTGTCTCCTACGCTTTCAGGGATTTTCCATACTTATCCATTTCAGTCAAGTTTTGTTCAACCTAAGTTACGGGCCTCATTTCTGTGTTTTTAACTACGACACAACAGATACATAAGAATATAGTTTCCTTTTCCAACTAATGAATTCTCGGGTTGAATCACACGTACTGATCCAACCAATCATACGTTCTTTACATTACAGGAATATTATATACAACTTTCCATCCGAATTCGCTCGGAGATTTTTCATACTACCAGGTACGCACGCCTGCTCATATGGTATTTTGAAATACATTTCATCCCCCCCCCCCCCCAGGTTAGAGTACTGGCAATAGGGTCACAGGCTCCCCAATAGGTATTTACCTCTTCTTGGCATTTGCCATCGGTTAGTGGTCTCGCGAGGCCAACACCCCGCCTCAACGTTCGGAGACACACACCCATCGGGCCACATGTGAGCTAGTCGCCTCACATGTCGCATAGAGAGGGCCTCACCTGTCACTCCCTTTCCTGTTTTTTCTGTTACAGTCACTGAGAGGCCTAAAATCCAGCCACTACGACGTGTGGCCTCGAACCCCCTCGCGCCAACTCATAGAAAGAGCCTCTCAAGCCACTTGGCAACTAGCAGGGCCTCACCTGTCACCAAACAAGTGTAATGTTTCGCCATCCGGCTTAGCTAGCCTGCCAGTACGATCTTGTCGTTTTATATACACTAAATTAATTGTTTTGTTTTTAGTATGTCTCAAGAAGGGGTAGAGGATTTCTCCCTGCCTAGCACTCTGGCTAGAGCAATTACTCCTACACAAGGAGGAGAGGTAACTAGTCCAGCATCGATCAGATCCTGGACGATCCCTCGTATAACCACTGAATTGAGGAGATGGCAAATCCCTTACCCCGCTACAGCAAGGAAAGCAGAGCTTTTCAAATTACTATGTACTTCGACTAACAACATGGATGCCGGGGAAGTGCCCAGCCAATCCAACCCAGGAGACATACATTTCATGTTGTCATCACTCATGGCGTCCATGAGCAAGGTCAACTCCAGGCTGGAGAAACTTGAGTCGGTCACCACGGCCCTTACCCTAGCTGGGCCACCCGCTGCTTCCCCAGCACAAGTCGACATGCTATTAGTTGCTCCACCCATCACCCAGGAGGATCAGGAAGTTAGCCCTGCTCATATGATCCCTGAGCACCTAAAAAGAGATATCCTGGAAGGTAAAGACGTCAACCTGACTTCTCTGCTGATTGCCTCCCAGGAAATCGTGGAGAATAAGACTTATGCTTATGATGATGTGTCTGTTGTGGTAAGATCTAGGGACGCCCGCCTAAACAGGAAATTGACAAGAGGAGTTTGATCTTTATATGCACAAGCTGGTTGACCTGGGCAAGAAATATGGTGGGTCAGCCTTCTATGACTACCATAGGTCTTTTTCTGCAAAAGTGTCTGGGGCCTTCTCCCAGTATGGTACAAGATCCAACTGGGGAAGGATTGATACCGTCATATTTTGCAGACACTTTGCAGGTCTAAGAACACCGGCTTGTGCATACTGCTCCTCTACGGCACATACAACGAATTTCTGTCCCAACACGGCAGACGAACATGCCTCCACGCAAGAAGCTAGTTCCTCAGAGAAATTGACCAGAGACAAACTGGGATGCCCGATCAAGTTTCTGGGCAAGTCCCAGATATGTAATAATTTCAATGTTGGGTCTTGTAATTATAGCGGTTGTAGATTATTGCATGTCTGTTTGAAATGTTTTAGGGCACATGCCAAAACCATGTGTCCAAATAAAATGTACTCTAAGCCTTACCTAACTTCCATTAACATTTCGGTATTTATCCCCCCATTAAGTGAACTCATCAGGTTTGTTCCTGCACAATGTATAGCTGAATTGGTGAAATTAAATGTTCATCTCACCTCAACTCGCATACTATTCACTTTAACTCATCTTTTAGTGAATAGACCCCATATATCTAAAAAAAAAAGCTACAATCATTTCACCTCCCATTATTTCCAATGGAAAAGATCCGCACCTGTATTGGGAAGTCAAACCTCCAAAGTTGAATCTTAGTGAATGGACCAAAAATAGGTAAATTGTCAGTCTCAAAGTCCAATAAATCTGACTATTTAAATGTCGGCTATTGTTGCAAAGCAGAAAGTTTGGTTTATTAATCAAAATTAATATTTGGACAATTTGTGGATATTTTAAGAAAAGACACTGCTGGTAGAAATATTGATAAATTAGTATATTAAACAATGTTTTTTTTTTATCTTGTGAACATGTAAGATATTACTGTCACTTTAATGATTTACATTTCCAAGATATTTCACTAGAAGGCGAGTTGAAAGTGAAATGAACGTTTTATGTAAACGACTTAACCGAATCATTAACAACTCCCGTTTTAGAAAATAAACCTGAGAGTGTAGGTTACACTAGGATGCCTCTGTTGCATTAGCTGTTCAATTCCTTTTGTTTCATGTGTAATATTCTTCCTGTTTCTTCCTAGACAATGAATAAGGAGAACCTGTCGTCGGACACTGAGATACGTCTTTTGGGTTTCCATCAACTCCATACCTTGAGGAGCTCATTCTTCTCTATACTGCTCATTGTTTACATTTTAACAATATCTGTAAATTTTGTACTCATTGTGTTGGTTTCCTCTACCAGACACCTCCATGTTCCCATGTACATTTTTCTAACACAGGTGTCCATTTGTGACATAGTTCTAACCACAACTATTGCTCCCATCATGCTTAACATTGTCCTTTATGAAGGGGGTGTGATGTCTCTTGCAGATTGTATTACCCAGTTTTGTCTATTTGGTGCTTTTGAAGCATCAGAGTGCTTCCTCTTAACGGCTATGTCTTATGACCGATATGTCGCCATCTGTCACCCACTGCATTACAACTTCATAATGGATAATGAATGTTGCATTACGTTAATTATCATGTCTTGGCTGTTAGGTTTATCTATTGCACTAGTTATCACGTTAACATTAGCTCAACTCAGATTTTGTGGGCCAAACATCATTGACCATGTCATCTGTGATTTTGCACCTTTGTTGCAGATTTTTTGCTCGGATACATTCATAGTGCAAATGACAACTATCTTGTTGTGTGTCCCCGTATTTATAATCCCACTGACAATTATCATGGTTTCCTATTTTTATATTGTTCTCACCATTGTAAAAATTCCATCCATCTCCGGGAGACAGAAAGCCTTCTCCACCTGCAGCTCCCACTTGGCTGTTGTCTCCATCTACTATGGAACTCTAATTAGCATGTACGCTGTCCCAACAAAAGACCAATCTTTGTCTCTAAGCAAGGTCCTTTCTCTGTTGTATACTGTGGTGACTCCAGTGCTCAATCCTATCATTTATAGTCTGAGAAATAAAGACATCAAGGAAGCCCTAACCAAATGCCAGCACAAATTAATCCAAACCATTTACAGAACTTCATTTTCCATATGAAGAGGTTAAAAGAGCCATTTAGATATTCTATTTTATATAATGTCCACCTGGGGTGTTGTTTACAAAAATGGCACAAGTAAGAAAATGCTTGTTTATTGATCCAAAAAGTGTTGCTATTTATAAGAAAAAGGTTCAAGTCAATTTTTTTTTATCAGCTTATGCATAGTACGACAAAACTAAATCCATCGGCAAAATTATGGAGTGGAAAACAATGAGGGAACCGATTTATAAAAGATGACACATTGTGTGACAAAAGAATACCTAAATAATGATCTTAAATATGCCTATATAGTTGTGTTGTAATCTGAACATATAAATGCTAAAGTTTATGCTTCGCTATCGGCGTATTATAAGTGGATGATTCCGTTCATTGCAGGATTCCAAAGATTCTTTACTAGAGTTGAATGAACCCGAACTGCACAGTTTGGGTTCGTACCGAACATTACGGTTTTTGGACCCCTGACCCGAACACGGACATTTCACTGTATGTTCGGGTTGGAGTTCGGGGTGCTGTGATTACATTACATTAACATTTATTTGTACAGCGCCACCAATTCTCGAAGCGCTTGGTACAGAGCAAAGAAAGGAACTACAGTACATACTAATTTAGACAAACTAGTACAGACTGGTACATGAGGTAGATTACATTGTATTTAATTCTATAAACCGAAATAGAGTCAATTGACCTATTCGTATGAATGGGGACACTCTTACACATATTTTACTTCATTTTGCAGCCCACTAGCCCTTTAAAGGACTTTTTAGAGGCATTTTAGTGGCCAAAAGTTCGTGTCCCCATTGACTTCAACATTTTTTCGAAGTTCGGCTGAACCTGCCGAACCCGAACATCCAGGTGTCCGCTCAACTCTACTACTATAGTAAATCTATCCTTAAACTCCAAACTCTATATGAACTACGCAAATAAATTCAACTTCAAGATCTAGCCTGACCCACATTACAATATTTCACCATATACTCTTAGAATTTGGTAACAATTTAATGCATTTTACCTGTCTAAATTAGATGTCGTTCATTGACAATTTAGAAACTTGGGAATGTTTAATTCTTAATGATCAGAAAGCCAGTTCCTATAAATTTAAACAAATCTATTAAAATCACTCTATATTGCAGCCAGGTTGCGTTCTCATATTGCTTAAACATCCAAGCTGGCTCTTCTCAGTGACTCTCAATGTCGAAACATATTAGGCACAGGCCATCAATCTCTCTATTAAAACTAGTTAATCAGTGGAATAGGCTGTACTCTTTTCATCAAAGTTCATGTGAAAAATAAACTTTAGTAATCGGACCTCTGTTATTTAACCACAGTCACTGAGGGACCTTTAGAAGCTCTGCCATCTATGCTCTATATTCTCTAATTAGAGGATTAAGGTGCTTTTCAGTTTGAAGCACATACAATGCCGCGCTCGTTGCATCCAGTATTGGCAATCACTAGGATTAAAGGCATCTGCTCTGTGTAAAAAGAAATCCCATTTACAATTTAGGAAAGTAGACTCACAGACGGGCTGAGCTCTTACATTTCATAGAATTAGAGGCCATTTATACATAGATTTCGAATATTCAGACTTTTGCAATTCAAACACTCCTTTTAGAAGCATTTTAGAATCTATATCCACTAAGGTTGAAAGTTTTCACTCACATTCTAGCAATCCCAATAAATTAACGGTCATACATGCAGAGCTCCTTTTAGCATAGTACATACAGTGAGTAATGGCCACACACACACATAGTCTGACCACACACACATATATATATGTGTGTGTGTGTTTTAATTGTTGGTATATTTTGCAGTTTTTGAACTGATAAATTATATATATACATATTTATCATTTATTAATCCAAAAATTGCTAAATATACCGAAAATGAAAAGATGGCTGAATATTGCAGTCCTTAATAGATTAATAAAAAAATTGATCCTGAAAACAATAATCTTAGTTGTTGTTGTTTTCCTTTTATTCATTAGCAAAGTAGTTGTTTGTGTGTCTCAAATGAATAATTAATTAACACAACACAACCTATTGATGGTCTCTTTGGGGTTTCAGGCTACTATATAATTTGCATTAAAAATGTAATCTGCCTATGCTATATATGCATAACCTGATCTATCCAGAGGCAATGCACAGGTACATAGTCATTTATTTTACATGAGAGTGAGTCTAAATACTGGAATATCTGGTTCAAAAAATGGATACTTGTTATGTTTAGAGTCATTGCTGTCTTTGCTGTCTTTGGTTCAGCATCTTTGAATTACCCACTGTTATTTTTGTGCCAGTTAAGAATAGGGATGTGTTCCCAGATTATTATTTTATGGTATATAAACATACCATAATTAGCCTTCATGTTCTAAGGTAGGTAGTGGTGGATCTAAGACATATGTACATGTTAGTAAAATTGTTCTATTGTTTAACAATGCTAATATACTGTATGTGCACGACTAAGTGCAGCACACATCTCTTCCAAGAACGTCCTCAGAGGCGCATACAACCTGTTGAGAGTAAAATAAGGACACAAGTGGAAAACAGTGTTCTGGTCCCAATTCGACCATTAGGAATATACAGTGATGCCCTTCGTGCTCTGTAATGCTCCCGCTACCTTCCATCAGTTTCTTATCAATGTATTCCGGGACTATTTAGATGTTTTTGTGGTGTCTACCTTGATTACATTCTGTTTTTTTCCCCTTCCCTGGACGAACACCAGGTACATGTGCGTAAAGTGCTCACGCACTTACGTGTACATAATCTTTATGCCGAGCTTGAGAAATGTACCTTTGAGACCACAGTGGAATTCCTTGGATTCTTACATACACCCCAAGCATTATGAATGGATGACAAAAAGATCACGGCTGTCCTACAGTGGCCTCACCCCAGCAACAAGAAAGAAGTTCAGTGCTTCCAACGCTTCACCAACTTCTACAGGAAATTCATAAGTGTTTTTTACCGTGTAGTAAAGCGTCTGACGTTTTTAACTAAGAAAGAACAATGGTTCCAGTGGACGCCAGAGGCACAAAGAGATATTGATCTCTTATAAGACCTGTTCACCACGCCCATAATATGACTTTTCCTTATTCTGAACAGCCTTACATAGCAGAAGTGGATTATTCTGAGAAGGGCCAACCTTAAGTGTTCTGGCACAATGTGTGGGCCTCCCTCATGGTGCCCCCCCTCTCGTGCCTTCTCTTTCCTCTACCTCCATGTATGTGTCTACCCCTTACCATGTTTATTCCTCAACTCTTTGTTGCAATATCTTTCTCTCTCCAACTCCCCCATATCTATTCTCTCTCTAACCCACCTCCCCATATCTGTTCTCTCTCTCCCCTCCTCCACATATCTGTTCTCTCTCTCCCCCACTGTTCTCTCTCTCCCCCGCCTTCCTCTTTTCACTCCCACCCCCTTACTCTGTTCCCTCCCCCTCCCATGCTTACTTATGGTGAGAGGATAGAGCACACAGGGTGAGAGGTGTAGCTCCACCACCACCCTGTGAAGCAGAGCGGGGTCTGCTTCATGGGGAGCCGTGGGCAGCATGAGTAAGTGCTGTTTGAGCTCCCCAAGCTTAGTGATGATGCATGCATTCGATTTCCTCTCAGATCCATCAGTGCTGTGAGTAGGGAGCTGGTGAGGGGAGATCTTTTGATCTCCCCATCCAGTGCCTTATTGGCAAACTTTTCTTTGTGTGTGTATGGAGCCCCCTGGGGTGTAGCACCCTATTTGCTCACACAGGTCGCACACCGCTAAGGCCGGCCCTGCTTCTGAGACAGCCATAGGCTCCATACATATAGGCTCCATCCACAGAGACCAAGCAACCAAGAACCCTTTGTTCACAATGGCCTTTTATTCAAGAAAACTAACACCTCTGGAGAGGAACTGTGACATAGGTGAGGGAGAGCTACTTGCCCTCAAACAGACTCTCCGGGAGTGGTGACACCTGCTGGAAGGAGCACTCCATTCTATGGTAGTATAAACAGATCATCATAATTTAGAGTAACTCCGTTCAGCAAAGAGGTTGAACCCACATCAGGCACGTTGGGCCTTATTATTCAGCCAATTTGATCTCCATATTACCTATTGACCCGGTTACCAGAATGGTAAGGCAGATGCACTGTCCTGTTTTCCTGGGTACAAAGAGGAGACAAATAAGACCTCAGAGACCATACTAGGGAAGGGTCTCTACCCTGTTCATCAAAGAGATATTTTGCCTTCATGGTCTTCCTGAGTCTATCACCTCAGACAGGGGTAGTCAGTTTATGTTCCATTTCTGGCGTGCCTTCTGCCAGGTACATACAACTCAATCTTTTATCCACATTCCACCCGCAAACCAATGGGCAAAGAGAACGTACCTCCGTTGTTTTGTAACCTACCTACAGGAAAATTGTATACAGTTGTTACCTACAGTAGAATTTGCATATAATAAACAGGTCCAAAGATCCACTATTGTGTCTCTTTTCTTCTCCAACTATGGCTTCCATCCTGTTATGCTACATGGATCGTCTATACACAGTTCGGTTCCTGAAGCCTCCACACGTCTCCATACCCTCAAAAGTTTCCTTTAGTCGTCTCTGACAGTCTATACTCAAGGCACAAGACAGATACAAGTAATATGCAGATCATAACCGTACTCCGGCCACCTCCTATCAGCCTGGGATAACATCTGGTTATCCACTTCGCATGTACGACTTATCTGGCTGTTCGAAGAATTTTGGACCCCGGTATATCGGTCCCTTCCCCATACAAAATATCGGTTCCTCAGCTGTACGTCTACAACTTCCAGATACGTATCAAATACATCCAGTGTTCCATGTCTCGTTACTGAAACTTTGGGTGGACAACAGATACACAACCAAGACAGCCAGCTCTAACCATCATTGACGGAGAGGAGGAGTACAATATTCAGATTCTAGATGGAATACTTTATACATTGGAAGGGCTATGAGGAGTCTGAACGATCCTGGAAATTAGTTCATTGTCTCCATGCTCCAGCAAAGATACGTAAATTCCATGCCCGTCATCCTGATCACTCTGGTATGAATCATCACCAGAGGGACCGTCTGATGGGGGGTCCTGACAGGCACTCTCCTACACTATATTTTGCCTGCTGCCTGCCTATTGACCCTGATTGTGACCTGGATTAACCCTTTGTCTGCTGCCTACCTATTTACCTTGCTTGTGACCTGGATTTACCCTTTGTCAACCACCTGCCATTTCTGAACACTGCTTGTAATCTGGACTTTCCTTCTAATGTAAGTCTTCACCTGCATCTTGGGTTCCTTTCCTGATGCTCCGTTAGCTGGATACTAATCTCATCATTATAACTAAATGCAAGTAAGACTGGCTAATGGTCCGTCCATGCCACCGTGCCTATATTGATTTTATCTACTGGAAATATGGGTATATTATTCTATCTATTGGTCTGATGGTTCTGCAAATACCATATTGTTTGAATGTACCCAGGGTAACCACAAAGGATCTTGCAGAAGGGGGTGACGCTCTATCCTGGACCCATCTTCTCATCCACATAAGCAAAATAATTAAAGTCACCAAGGCACAAAAAAGTGTCCCGGATCAAACCTTGAACCATATCTGATGTCTCATTCACGACATGTATTTATCTTGTATTAGGAGCAAATCAATTGAATATCGAAACGTTTTTAGTATTCCACTTAACATTTAGAAATACGAGTCTTGTTTCTTTTGTATCAAATCAAATTACCCCCCCCTAGCAGACCCCATATATCCCTTATATTAACACACATCATTTCAGCAATATAATATTTTAATTTATACCCTTTCTCTCAAATCATCTTATAAAAACTTCCCCTAATACTAAAATATGCTATTGGGGAAATGATATGTTATGTGCAGTTATAATTACTTAATAGTTTATTTCCAATATCACCCTGTCCCTATATAAATTAGGCATGTATACATCTAGTCATATTGTACTGCCTCTTTCTGGAGTTGCCATTACCTATTTACTACTAAAGTAAATCTATCCTTAAACTCCAGACTCTATATTAACTACCCACATAACTTCAACTTCAAGATCTAGCCTGTCCTACATTACAATATTTCACCATATACTCTTAGAATTTGGTAACAATTTAATGTATTTTACCTGTCTAAATTAGATGTAGTCCATTGACAATTTAGGAACTTGGGAATGTTTAATCCTTAATGATCAGAAAGCCAGTTCCTATAAATTGAAAAACATCTATTAATATCACTTTTTATTGCAGCCAGGTTGAGTTTTCATTTCAAGTAGTCTTTGCTGTCTTTGTTTCAAGTATCCTTGAATTACCCACTGTTATTTTTGTGCCCGTTCAGAATTGGGATGTGTTCCCAGATCACTATTTAACGGTGTATAAACTTAGATAAAATAATCAGCCATGATTTTCTAAGGTACTTAGTGGTGGATCTAAGACATATGTACAGTTTAGTAAAATTGTTCTATTGTTTAATAATGCTAATATGTGATGAACCATTATGTGGCTTTATAGAGATTACTTTTGACACTAGTCATTTATGAACCTGTCAGATCTACTTTCCCCTTTGCCTCCCAAAAATGCAAGAGATGAACCAGACCACGGTCAATGAGTTCATTCTTCTCGGATTTCATAATCTCCAGAATTTCAATATTTTCATGTTTTCCTTTTTCCTCGTCTTCTACTTCATGACAGTATCTGGAAATGTTCTCCCTATTTGGCTAATTTCATCCAGCCAGACCAATGTACTTCTTCCTTACACAACTGTCCATATGTGACATATTTCTGACCACGAACATAGTTCCCATCACACTCTATATTGTATTGGGTCAATTACAAACTATGTATTTCGCGGGCTGTATAGCACAGTTCTATTTTTTGTAGTGTGATGGCTTATGACAGATACTTGGCCATCTGTTGCCCTCTTCATTATAGCTCTCTCATGAACCACATGAATTGTATTAAATTAGTTAGCACAGTCTAGCTGCTAAGTTTCTCTGTCGTATTTATTGATACAGTATCAATCTGCAGGCTCCAATATGCAGGCTCCATTTTTGGTATTGACCATTTTTTCTGTGACCTTGCTCCTCTCTTGAAACTTTCTTGTTCTGACACCTCCGTGGTCAAACTGGAAGCTCTTGTTTTGTGTATTCCTGTGATTATTGTCCCACTTATAGTAATCAGAACTTCATATACATGTATTGTAATTCCCATCATGAGAATATCATCCAACAATCGACAGGTGAAGGCCTTCTCCACTTGCAGCTCCCACCTGACTGTGGTGTCCGTGTTCTATGGGACACTGATTGGAACTTTTGTTCTTCCCACAAGAGTACAATCATTGACTATTAGCAAGGCCTTATCTCTCTTGTATACCGTGGTAACACCCATACTAAATCCAATCATATACAGCCTGAGGAACAAAGACATCAAGGTCATCTTGAATTAATGTATTTATAAAATAAATACTATCCATTTTAAATGACTTCTACAACAAGTGTATCAGCTAACTGGACCTTTTTTTTCTAGCATTTTCCTCTGCCATTGGCTTTCACTATCTAGTTTAACAACACACAGAATAAAAAACACACCACAGGTGAAAATAATTTAAATAGTGTTCCTGCAGCACCCAGCAAAGTACTCCTTCAGTACTTACAAATAGAGTTGAGCGGACACCTGGATGTTCGGGTTCGGCGGGTTCGGGCTTGAACTTGAGCCCAAACATGAACCCCGAACCCGAACCAAATAATAATAAGAAGGGGGGGACCTAATGTCCCCCCCCAGGTCCCCACCCATTGCCGGCGGGTGGGGACCTTAAAATAATAATGAAGGGGGGACCTAGTGCCCCCCCCCGGTCCCCACCCATGAGCCGCGGGTGGGGACCACAAATAAAGTGACTAGGGGTGCCTAGCCCCTAGTCACTCCCCCCAATAAAAAAAATGCCTACATACCCCCCCTAACCTGTAAAAAATAAATATTTTATACTTACCATTTGATGTCTAGAAATTTCCAATAGTAAAAATTCCAATCCGCTAGACCCTAAGAATGGAATGGGATGACATCGGTGCAGGACTTAGGATATAGATGTCTTTATGGGAACTGAGGATCACTGGTGCAGGACTCAGGATGCTAGGAACGCTTGCATTTGTAGCAAGAAAACTGAATGACACTGATGCAGGACTTAGGGCACAGATCAGGAATACAGAAGCTGAGGTCAGGGAGCCAGATGTACACAATCCAAATGCAGAAGCAAAGGTCAGGGAGCCAGATAATAAAAAACGGGGAAAAGGATACAAAGCAGAGGATATCACCAGGTAGCACAGTATAAGAGAAGGGTAGAGGAGGGTTTATATAGTTCTTGTTCAGCCCCTCCGTAAATGGATTACAGCCGCATCACCATTGCTATGGAAACGCGGCTGAGAAAACCTATGTGCAGTGCATGCGCGCATGTGCTGCCAGCCGAAGGACACGCAGCCTGGCTCCAAACCATGGTGAGCAAGGTAAAAAAAAAGGGGGTATGGGTCTACCGCAGGTGAATGGTTATTATGAGGCAAGTATGGTGGCACATATTGCAAAAATTCAATCATGCAAAAAGAATAAGGAGGGGTGGTATAAATTGGTGGTATAAATAGAGGCTACTATTTCAGTGATCTTAACTTTGGAATGATCAAAAGTGGTCCAAAACGCTGAATCTTCTTGAGATCATGCCTTCTATATAATGCCAATTAGCAATAGATACATAACATTCATATAACATGCCCATGAACAGTAAATACATAACTTATGAGACATATTTGGACCCTCAACCTCGGGTCCTCTACCAGGGGCCTGGAAACTTGAGGGTTCTGTGCAGTATCTTAGCTTTTCCTAGCACCATGCTCTTCTGGACAGAGTGTTCTGATGTTGTTTCTAGAGTCTGTTGGGGAAACTCTCCCAGCTACCTCAGCTATCTGTTGATGGAACATTCCATACAGGGTCTTGGCTTAGAAACATAGAAACATAGAATGTGTCGGCAGATAAGAACCATTCGGTCCATCTAGTCTGCCCAATTTTCTAAATACTTTTATTAATCCCCAGTTCCCTATTTTATAGCTAGGATAGCCTTGTGCCTATCCCACGAATGCTTAAACTCCTTGACTGTGTTTACCTCTACCAGTTCCGCTGGAAGGCTATTCCATACATCCACTATCATCTCAGTAAAGTAATACTTCCTGATATTCATTTTAGATCTTTGTCACTCAAATTTAAGACTATGTCCTCTAGTTGTGATAGTTTTTCTTCTTTTAAATATACTATCCTCCTTTACTGTGCTAATTCTGTTCATGTTTTTAAATGTTCCCATCATATCCCACCTGCTATGTATTTCCTCCAAGCTAAGATGCTTTAACCTTTCCTGGTAAGTTGTATCCTTCAACCCATGAACCAGTTTAGTAGCCCTTCTCTGAACTCTCTCCACAGTATAATTATCCTTCTGGAGATACGGTCACCAATAATGCATACAATACTCTAAGTGAGGTCTCACTAGTGTTCAGTACAGTACTCCAAGTGAGGTCTCACCAGTGTTCTGTACAATGGCATGAGCACTTCCCTTTTCTACAGCTAATACCTCTCCCTATGCAACCAAGCAGTCTGCTAATACCTATTCCTATGCAATCAAGCATTCTGCTAATACTTATCCCTATGCAACCAAGCATTCTGCTAATACCTATCCCTGTCCGTCATAATCGATTGCCATGTCGGGCAGCATGGAGGATGTCTGCAAGTATCGTTCAGACATCCCCCGGCTGCCCCCACTAGCCACCAGGGATTGAGGTACAGGTAAGGGGGGGGGGCAGAGAGACAGGGGGAGGGAGGGAGGGGGGCAGAGAGACAGGGGGAGGGAGGGAGGGGGGCAGAGAGACAGGGGGAGGGAGTGAGGGAGGGGGCAGAGAGACAGGGGGGACAGAGCAGGAAGGGGGGGAGAGACAGAGGAAGGGGGGCAGAGAGAAACATGTGGGGGGGAATAGACAGGTGAGGGGGGAGTGGGGAGTGAGACAAAGCTGGGGGTAAGGGAAAGAGAGAGGCAGCATTGGCACATAAAAAGAAATAAACACAAGAAATGCATTTTTTGTATATAATATTTTATTAAAAAAGTAATTTACATGTGAATATATACAAGTTTAACTTTTTTCCTATAGGGTAGTCTTATATTCAGGCTTTTAGTTTTTTTCCTAAAGGAATATCCAAAGTTTGGGGGGTCGTCTTATAATCAGGGTCGTCTTATAATCGAGCAAATACGGTAACCATTCCTACTACACTTAATCCTCCCTCTAACCCTTCCTGTTCCTCCAAATCATCCCTCTAACCCTTCCTATTACTAATCTCCTAACACTTACTTTAACACTTCCTATCACTCCTAATCCTCCCTCTAACCATTCCTATAACTCCTAATTCTCCTGCTAACAGTTCCTATTACTCCTAAACTTTCCTATTACTCTTAACTCTGCCTCTAACCCTTCCTATTACACCATATACTCCCTCTAACCCTTCCTATTACTCCTAACCTTCCCTATTACACCAAACACTTCCTCTAACCCATCATTTTACTCCTAACCCTCCCTCTAGCACATCCTGTTACACCCATGCCTCTATATAACCCTTCCTATTACTTTTAATCCTCCATCTAACCCATCCTATTACTCCTAATCCTCTATATAACCCTTCCTATCACTCCTAAACCTCCCTCTAACCCTTCCTATTACTCCTAATTCTCTATATAACCCGTCCTATCACTCCTAAACCTCCATATAGCCCTGCCTATTACTCCTAATGCTCCATCTATTGCTTCCTATAAATCCTAATCCTTCCTCTAAGCCTTCCTATTACAACAAATACTCCCTCTAACCCTTCCTATTACTCCTAACCCTCCCTCTAACCCTTCCTATTACACCAAATACTTACTATAACCTTTCCTATTACTCCTAACACTCCCTCTAACCCTTCATATTACTCCTAACACTCATTCTAGCCCATCCTGTTAATACTAATCCTCTATATAACCCTTCCTATTACTGCTAATCCTCCCTCTAACCCATCCTATTACTCTGAATCAGAGGCGGCTCTAGACTTTGTGAGGCCTTAGGCGAAAGTCGAACATGAGGCCCTCACGGACACACATTATTAAATAAAATATATGCAAGTGATAATAAAAATGAACTGTAGAAATAGCATATTTCAAGATCAGACTCAAATCCCAACTTCTAGAAACGAACAGCTCCTAGAATTTTATTTGTCTCATAATTATTCTACAAACATCTATAAACATTTGGTATAGATAAAATTGTGTGCGGCTGACTAACTCACATTGTTATTGCTGTGTCCTAAATGTGAACACTAACACATATCACACAGTCATTCATAGACACACTCAGTGAGCACACACTGACTCACAGACACACTCAGTCAGCACACAATCACACTCAGCCAGCACACACTCACAGATACACTCCGCCAGCACACACTGACTCACAGACACACTCAGAAAGCACACAATCACACACTAAGAGAAACACTCAGCCAGAAGGAAAGGTGCTCAATGTTGAAAGTGGTCTCACAGACCACGTTGTGCTAGAAGATTGGCACTTTGTTCTTCCTCACAGCACCGGATGCACTGTGATTTAGCCATTCAATATGCCAGGATTTTGCCACTCTATGCCAGGATTTTGCCACTCTATGCCAGGATTTTGCCACTCTATGCCAGGATTTTGGAACTCTGTGACAGGATTTTGCCCCTCATTATGCCACAATTTTGCCCCTCACAATGCCAGGATTTAGCTTCTCACTATGCCAGGATTTTGCCCCTCACCTCATTATGCCAGGATTTTGCCCCTCAATATGCAAGAATTTTGCCCCTCAATATGCCAGGATTTTTCCACTCTATGCCAGGATTTTTCCACTTAATATGCCAGGATTTTGCCCCTTAATATGCCAGTATTTTGCCACTCTGTGCCAGGATTTTGCCCCTCATTATGCCAGAATTTTGCCCCTCATAATGCCAGAATTTTGCCTCTCAATATACCAGGATTTTGCCACTGTATGCCAGGATATTGCCCCTCATAATGCCACTATTTTTCCCCTCACTATGCCAGGATTTTGCCCTTCACCTCACTATGCCAGGATTTTGCCCCTCACCTCACTATGCCAGGATTTTGCCCCTCACCTCATTATGCCAGGATTTTGCCCCACACTGTGCCAATATTTAGCCCCTCATTATGCCAGGCTTTGCTCGTTTGTGCCACCCTCCTCCCCCCTTCCCTAGTACTTACCTCCATGCTGCTCTCCGTTGTTTCCTCCGTGCATCTTCTCTCCTGCACGGAGGAAGGAAGTTCCGGTCGCATTTTTTTTTTTTTTTAAACTTTTTTGAAGCTGCGCGGGTTCAATAAAGTTTAAAAAAAAAAAAAACACGCGATCGGAGCTTCCTTCCTCCGTGCAGGAGAGAAGATGCACGGAGGAAACGTCCCAGGTCAGTGTTACAGGGAGCTTAACGGCAGCGTTAAGCTCCCTGTTACATCAAAGGCAATAAGGTGAGTTAGGCAGCCACGAGTGCGAGGCCTTAGACGGCTGCCTAACTCGCCTAATTAGAGAGCTGCCTATGCTCTGAATCCTCTATATAACCCTTCATATTATAAACAATCCTCCCTCTAACCCTTTCTATTACACTTATTCCTTCCTATAACCCTTCTTATTACTCCAAATCCTCCCTCTAACCTTTCATTTTACTCTAAATACTGCCTCTAACCCATCCGATTACTCCTAGTCCTCCATCTAACAATTCCTAGTACTACTAATCATCCTACTAACCTTTCCTATTATTCATTACCCTTCTTCTAACCCTTCCTATTACTCCTAAAATTGCCTCTAGCCTTTACTATTACTTATATTCCTCCTTTTAACATTTCATATTACTCTTAATGCTGCCTCTAACCTTCCTATTACTACAAATCCTCCATCTAAACCTTACTATTACTGCTCTCCTAACCCTTACTTTAACACTTCCTACTAATCCTAATGCTCCCTCTAACCCTTCATATTAGTCCTAATCATCCTGCTAACCCTTCCTATTATCCCTAATCCTTCCTCTAACCCTTCCTATTATTCCTAACCCTGCCTCTAGCTCTTACTATTACTTATAATCATTCTTCTAACCCTTCATATTGTTCTTAATCCTGCCTCTTACCCTTACAATTACCCATAAACCTCCCTCTAACCTTTCCTATTACTCCTAACATTTCCTATTACTCCTAACTCTGCCTCTAACCCTTCCTATTACTTATAATCCTGCCTCTAACCCTTCCTATTACTTTAAATCCTCTCTCTAACCCTCCCTATTACTCCTCTCCTAACCCTTACTTTAACCAGTCCTATTACTCCTAATACCCCCTCTAACCATTTCTATTACACCAAATACTTCCTCTAACCCTTCCTATTACTCCTAACCCTCCATCTAGCCAATCCTGTTACTACTAATCCTCTATATAACCCTTCCTATTACTGCTAATCCTCCCTCTAACCCATCCTATTACTCTGAATCATCTATATAACACTTCATTTTACACCTAATCCTTCCTCTAACCCTTTCTATTACTCCTAATCCTCTATCTTACCCTTCCTATTATTCCAAATCCTCCCTCTAACCTTTCATTTTACTCTAAATACTGCCTCTAACACTTCCGATTACTCCAAGTCTTCCCTCTAACAATTCCTAGTACTTCTAATCATACTACTAACCCATCCTATTATCCATAACCCTTCTTCTAACCCTTACTATTACTCCTAACCCACACTCTAACCCTTTCCATTATGCACTACACTCCCTCTAACCCTTCCAATTAATCCTAATCCTGCCTCTAACCCTTCCTTTACTCCTAATTTTACCTCTAACACTTTCTATTACTCCTAATCTTCACTCAACCCCTTCCATTTACTCATATGCGTCCATACAGCCCTTCCTATCACTCATAATCCTCCCTCTAACCCATCATATTACTGATAATCCTCCCTCTAACTCATCCTACTACACCTAATCCTCTATATAACCCTTCTTATTACTACAAATCCTCTATCTAACCCTTTCTTTTACTCCTAACCCTCCCTCTAAACCTTTCTATTACTCCAAATCCTCTATTTAGCTCTTACTATTTCACCTAATCCTCCCTCTAACCCTTCCAATTACATATAACCCTCCTTCTAACCATTCCTATTACTCCTAATCCTCCCTATAAACCTTCCTATTGCTCTTAATTCACTCTCTATTCCTCCCTATTACTCATAATTCTCCTTCTAACCCAACATACTACTGCTAAACATCCCTCTAACCCATCCTATAACACCAAATCCTCCCTCGAACCCTTTCTATTACACACTACACTCCCTCTAATCCTTCATATTACTCCTAATCTTACCTCTACCACTTTTTATTACTTCTAATCTTCACTCAAACCCATCCATTTACTCCTAAGCGTCCCTATAGCCCTTCCTATCACTCATAATCCTCCCTCTAACCATTCATATTACTGATAATATTACCTCTAACTCATCATATTACTGATAACCCTCCCTCTTACCCTTCCTATTGCTCCTAACCAACCTCTAACCCTTGCTATTACTCCAAATCCTCCTTCTAACCCTTCCTATTACAACTAACCCTCCACCCAACCCTTCATATTTCTTCCAATTCTCTATATAATCCTTTGTTTCACTTATAATCCTCCTTCTTACCCTTGTTATTACTTCTTATCCTGCCTCAAACCTTTTCTGTTACCCCTAATCCATCCTATAACCCTTCCTTTTACTCGCAAACCTCCCTCTAATCCTTCCTTTTACACCTAACCCTCCCTCTAACCCTTCCTATTATGCACTACCCTCCCTCTAACCGTTCCTATTATGCACTACCCTCCCTCTAACCCTTCCTATTACTTCTAATCTTAACTCTACCACTTTCTATTACTTATAATGTTCACTCTAACCTTTCCTTTTACTTGTATGCCTCTATATAGCCCTTCCTATTACTCCTAACCCTCACTCTAACTATTCCTATTTCTCCTAATCCTCCCTCTAACCCTTCCTATTATTCCTAATCTTATCTCTAACCCATCATATTACTGCTAATCCTCCCTCTATCCCATCCTATTACTCCTAATCCACTTTACAACTCTTCCTATTACCCCTAACACTCCCTCTAAACCTTCCTGTCACTCCAAATCCTAACTCTAACACATCCTATTACTACCAATCCTCTATATAACCCTTCCTATTACAAATAATCTTCTTTCTAACCCTTCCTATTACTCCTAATCTTAACTCTAAGCCATCATATTACTGCTAATCCTCCCTCTAACCCATATTATTACTTCTAATCCTCTATATAACCCTTCCTATTAATCCCAGTTCTCCCGCTAACCCTTTATTTTACTCCTAACCCTCCCTCTAACCCTTCCTATTATGCACTACCCTCCCTCTAACCGTTCCTATTACTTCTAATCCTGCCTTTATCCCTTCCTATTACTCGTAATCTAACCTCAATCACTTTCTATTACTTACAATCTTCACTCTAACCCTTCCTTTTACTCCTATGCCTCTATTTAGCCCTTCCTATTACTCCTAACCCTCCCTCTATCTATTCCTATTTTTCCTAATCCTCCCACTATCCCATCATATTATTCTGAATCCTCTTTAACCCTTCCTATTACTCTAACACTCCCTCTAACCCTTCCTTTCACTCCAAATCCTAACTCTAACACATCCTATTACTACCAATCCTCTATATAACACTTCCTATTACAATTAATCTTCCTTCTAACCCTTCCTATTACTCCTAATATTAACTCTAAGCCATCATATTACTGCTAATCCTCCCTCAAATCCATATTGTTACTCCTAATCCTCCATATAACCCTTCTTATTAATCCCTGTTCTCCCTCTAACCATTTATTTTACTCCTAACCCTCACTCTAACTATTCCTATTTCTCCTATCCTCCCTCTAACCCTTCCTATTATTCCTAATCTTATTTCTAACCCATCATATTACTGCTAATCCTCCCTCTATCCCATCCTATTACTCCTAATCTTCTCTATAACCCTACCTATTACTCCTAACACTCCCTCTAACCCATCCTATCACTCCAAATCCTAACTCTAACACATCCTATTACTAATACTAATCCTAATATGGGGGAGGGATTTGTCTGTATGTAAATCCTAAATTAAATCCCAGTATTAAAGAAGGTGTACATGATGTAACTGGAACTGATGTGGAGACACTGTGGGTGGAGATTAGCTTAGATGCTAAAAAGAATCGCACATTACTTGTAGGTGTATGCTACAAGCCACCAAATATTAGCATTGATGGAGAAGATCAGCTTTTATTACAAATTGAAAAGGCTGCAAATATGAATGAAGTTCTAATCATGGGAGATTTTAATTACCCAGATATAGATTGGAAGTGTGGCACAACTAGTTCAGCTAGGGGCAGCAAGTTTCTGGACCTGCTTAATAACAAATTTATGGCACAATTAGTAGACACCCCAACTAGAATGGATGCCTGTCTGGATTTGGTAATAACAAACAATGAGGAGCTTATCTCAAACATCCAAATAAGAGAACACTTGGGGAATAGTGACCATAATATGGTCTCATTTGAGATTAATGCAAAAAAGCAAATTGGTAAATACGCCACCAAAACACTTAATTTTAGAAGGGCTAACTTTGATGGACTAAGGGCATCGATTGAACATTTAGACTGGGAACGATTGTTTTCTGGACTAAACACAGAAGACAAGTGGAATGCCTTTAAGCACACATTACAAAAGTACACATCCCAATATATACCTTTGGGAAACAAATGCAAAAGACACAAATCAAAACCAATGTGGCTTACAGGTAACGTGAAACAGGAAGTACAAAACAAGAAAATGGCATTCAAACATTATAAAAACACGGGATCAGCATTATCATTTATAGAGTACAAAGAGGCCAACAAAGCCTGCAAAAAGGCAATTAAAATGGCTAAATTGGAAAATGAGAAAAGGGTTGCCAAGGAGAGTAAAACTAACCCCAAAATGTTTTATAAATATATAAATGGAAAAAAGCTAAAGAGGGAAAATGTTGGGCCCTTGTTATCCCAAATGGGAAATTTGGTAAGTGAGGACAGAGAGAAAGCAGACATTTTAAATACTTTTTTTTCTTCTGTTTATACTAAGGAAGAGCAGATGGACGAGCCCCTGCTACAGGAAGTTATGGGACATTCGCCGCAAACATGGGATTGGCTGACACAGGAAAAAGTGCTTAAGCAATTACACTCTGTTAAGATAGACAAGGCCCCAGGACCAGATGGTATACATCCAAGGGTCCTTAGAGAGTTAAGCATAATTCTGGCCAGGCCACTATTCATGATCTTTAAGGATTCATTCAGTTCAGGTACAGTGCCAACAGACTGGCGAAAGGCGGATGTCATTCCAATATTTAAAAAGGGATCAAAATCTCTGCCAGGTAATGATAGGCCAGTGAGCTTGACATCTGTAGTGGGGAAACTATTTGAAGGATTGCTAAAGGTATACACTCAAGAATACATCTTGAACCAGAATATAATTAGTAAAAGTCAACATGGTTTTGTGAAAGACAGGTCTTGTCAAACAAACTTAATAACATTCTATGAAGAAGTCAGTAAAAATATAGATCTAGGCGTGGCAGTTGATGTGATCTATTTGGATTTTGCGAAAGCATTTGATACAGTTCCACACAAAAGGTTACTCTACAAATTGAGAGAAATAGGTTTGGGGGCAAATGTGTGTATGTGGATTGAAAATTGACTAAAAGATAGAACACAAAGGGTTGTTGTAAATGGAAAATTCTCAAATTGGACAAGGGTATTAAGCGGAGTACCTCAGGGGTCTGTTTTGGGCCCTCTTCTTTTTAATTTGTTTATTAATGATCTGCCACATTGTGCTGAGAGCCATGTCTCCGTGTTTGCGGACGACACTAAATTAGGTAAGGCAATAAAGACTAATCTTGATGTTTTTTCTTTACAGGAAGATTTGGACAGAGTGGGGGACTGGGCAGTAAAGTGGCAAATGAGGTTCAATATAGACAAATGTAAAGTTATGCATTATGGGAAAAATAATAACAAAGCAACATATACGTTAAATGTACTAATGAAAAGAATTTAGGAATAATTATAGACAACAAACTTGGCAACAGTGCCCAATGCCAGTCAGCAGCTGCAAGGGCCAATAAGATATTGGCATGTATAAAACGAGGTATAGATTCACGGGAGGAGGATATCATCTTGCCTCTTTACAAATCAATGGTAAGACCTCACCTTGAATATGCAGTACAGTTCTGGGCACCAGTCCTTAAAAAGGATATTAAGGAACTAGAAAAAGTGCAAAGGAGAGCTACAAAATTAATAAGGGGTTTGGAGGATCTTAGTTATGAAGAGAGACTTAAAAAATTGAATTTATATACGTTAGAAAAAAGGCGTCTCAGAGGGGATATGATAACATTATATAAATATTTGCAGGGCCAATATAAAGAGCTCTCCAGTGACCTGTTCATTAACAGAAAGGTACAAAGAACAAGAGGTCACCCCCTCAGACTGGAAGAGCAAAGATTTCATAGACAGCAAAGGAAGGGATTCTTTACGGTTAGGACAATAAAGTTATGGAACTCACTGCCAAGAGAGGTAGTGCTCGCAACCACAATAGATGCATTTAAAAATGGTTTGGATGTTTTTTTAGGAAAGCAGAACATACAGGGCTATTAATAATAGAATAAGCATTAATAAAAGAGCTTATTGATCCAAGGAGAAATCTGATTGCCTCTTGGAGTCAAGAAGGAATTTTTTCCCCCAGGAGGCAAAATTCGAAATAGCTTCCTTAGGGGTTTTTTGCCTTCTTTTGGATCAAAAGCTGTAATGATAGGTAGAAGGGTTGAACTTGATGGACTTGTGTCTTTTTTCAACCTAAATTACTATGTTACTATGTTACTATGTTACCAATCCTCTATATAACCCTTCCTATTAATCCAAATCATCCCTCTAACCCTTCCTTTTACTCCTAACCTTCTCTCTATCCCATCATATTACTCCTAATCCTCTTTATAACCCTTCCTATTACTCCTAACACTCCCTCTAACACTTCCTATCACTCCAAATCCTAACTCTAACACATCCCATTACTACCAATCCTCTATATAACCCTTCCTATTACAACTTATCTTCCTTCTAACCCTTCCTATTACTCCTAATCTTACCTCTAAGCCATCATATTACTGCTAATCCTCCCTTTAACCCATATTATGACTCCTAATCCTCTGTATAACCCTTCCTATTAATCCCAGTTCTCCCTCTAACCCTTTATTTTACACCTAACGCACCCTCTAACCCTTCCTATTACTCCAAATCTTCCATCAAACCCTTCCTATTACTTCTAACCCACCCTCTAACCCTTCCTATTATGCACTACCTTCCCTCTAACCCTTCATATTTCTCCTAATCCTCCCTCTAACCCTTCCTTTTATTCCTAATCTTATCTCTAACCCATCATATTGCTGCTAATCCTCCCTCTATCCCATCCTATTACTCCTAATCCTCTTTATAAACCTTCTTATTACTCATAATACTCCCTCTAACCATTCCTATCACTCCAAATCCTAACTCCACCACATCCTATTACTACCAATCCTCTATATAACCCTTCCTATTACTCCTAATCTTACCTCTAACCCATCATATTACTGCTAATCCTCAATCTAACCCATATTATTACTCCTATTAATCCTCTTTATAACCCTTCCTATTAATCCCAGTTCTACTGCTAACCCTTTACTTTACTCCTATCACATCCTATTACTACCAATCCTCCATACAACACTTCCTATTACAATTAATTTTACTTCTCACCCTTCCTAATACTCCTAATCCTACCTCTAAGTCATCATATTACTGCTAATCCTCCCTCTAACCCATAATATTACTCCTAATCCTCTATATAACCCTTCCTATTAATCACAGTTCTCCCTCTAACCCTTTATTTTACACCTAACGCACCCTCTAACCCTTCCTATTATGCACTACCCTCCCTCTTATCCATTCTATTACTCCTAACCCTCTATACAACCCTTCTTATTACTCATAATCCTCCTTCTAACCCATCCCATTACTCCAAATCCTCTATATCACCTTTCCTTTTAATACTAATCCTCCCTCTAACATTTGTCATTACTCTTAATCCTCCCTCTATCCCTTCCTGTTACTCCAAATCCTACTTCTAACCCTTCCTATTATTCCTAATCTTATCTCTAACCCGTCATATTACTGCTAATCCTCCCTCTATACGATTCTATTACTCCTAATCCACTTTATAAACCGTCTTACTACTGATAATACACCCTCTAACCCTTCCTATCAATCCAAATCCTAACTCTACCACATCCTATTACTACCAATTTTCTATATAACCCTTCCTATTACCCCTAACACTTCCTCTAACCCTTCCTATCAATCCAAATCCTAACTCTACCACATCCTATTACTACCAATGTTCTATATAACCCTTCCTATAACACCTACTCTTCCTTCTAACCCTTCCTTTTACTAGTAATTGTACCTCTAAGTCATCATATTACTGCTAATCCTCCCTCTAACCCATATTATTACTCCTAATCATCTATATAACCCTCCCTTTTAATCCCAGTTCTCCCTTTAACCCTTTATTTTACACCTAACGCACCCTCTAAACCTTCCTATTACTCCAAATCTTCAATCAAATCCTTCCTATTATGCACTACCTTCCCTCTAACCCTTCATATTACTCCTAACCCTCCCTCTAACTATTCCTATTTCTCCTAATCCTCCCTCTAACCCTTCCTATTATTCCTAATCTTACCTCTAACCCATCATATTACTGCCAATCATCCCTCTATCCCATCCTATTACTCCTAATCCTCTTCATAACCCTTCCTAATACTCCTAACACTCCCTCTAACCCTTCTTATTACTCAAAATCTTCCACTAAACCCTTCCTATTACTCCTAACCCACCCTCGAACCCTTCCTATTATGCACTAACTTCACTCTAACCCTTCATATTACTCCTAACCCTCCCTCTAACACTTCCATTACTTCTAATCTTACCTCTAAGCCATCATATTACTGCCAATCCTCGCTCTAACCCATCTTAGTACTCCTAATCCTCTATATAACCCTTCCTATTAATCCAAATCATCCCTCTAACCCTTCATTTTACTCCTAACCTTCTCTCTATCCCTTCCTATTACTCCTAACCCTGTCTCAAACGTATCCTAATACTCCTAATCATCCATCTAACCCTTGCTTTTACTCCTAACCCTCTATCTAACCCTTCCTATTACTTCTAACCCATCTTCTAACCCTTCCTATCACTCATAAACCTCCCAATTACCCTTCCTTTTTTCCTAATCCTCTCTATATATCCCTTCCTATTACTACTAATCCTTCCTCTAATCCATTCTAATACTCCTAACCCTCTATACAACCCTTCATATTACTCATAATCCTCCTTCTAACCCATCCCATTACTCACAATCCTCTATATAACCTTTCCTATGAATCCTAATCCTCCCTTTAACCTTTGTCATTACTCGTAATCCTCCCTCTATCCCTTCCTGTTACTCCAAATCCTCCTTCTAACCCTTCCTATTATTCCTAATCTTACCTCTAACCCGTCATCGTACTGCTAATCCTCCCTCTATCCCATCCTATTACTCCTAATCCTCTTTATAACTCTTCAAATTACTCCTAACACTCCCTCTAACCCTTCCTATCACTCCAAATCCTAACTCTAACACATCCTATTACTACCAATCCTCTATATAACCCTTCCTATTAATCCAAATCATCCCTCTAACCCTTCCTTTTACTCCTAACCTTCTCTCTATCCCTTCCTATTACTCCTAACCCTATCTCAAACATATCCTAATACTCCTAATCATCCCTCTAACCCTTCCTTTTACTCCTAACCCTCTATCTAACCCTTCCTATTACTTCTAACCCACCTTCTAACCCTTCCTATCACTCCTAAACCTCCCAATTACCCTTCCTATTTTTCCTAAACCTCTATATATATCCCTTCCTATTACTACTAATCCTTCCTCTAATCCATTTTATTACTCCTAACCCTCTCTACAACCTTTCCTATTACTCGTAATTCTCCTTCTAACCCATCCCATTACTCACAATCCTCTATATAACCTTTCCTATTAATCCTAATCCTCCCTCTAACCTTTGTCATTACTCTTAATCCTCCCTCTATCCCTTCCTGTTAATCCAAATCCTCCTTCTAACCCTTCCTATTATTCCTAATCTTACCTCTAACCCATCATTGTACTGCTAATCCTCCCTCTAACCTTTCCTATCACTCTAAATCCTAACTCTAACACATCCAATTACTATCAATCCTCTATATAACCCTTCCTATTACAACTAATTTTCCTTCTAAGCCTTCCTAATACTCCTAATATTACCTCTAAGCCATCATATTACTGCTAATCCTCCCTCTAACGCATATTATTACTCATAATCCTCTATATAACCCTCCCTTTTAATCCCAGTTCTCCCTCTAACCCTTTATTTTACTCCTAACCCTCCCTCTAACCCTTCCTATTACTCCAAATCTTCCATCAAACCCTTCCTATTACTTCTAACCCACCCTCTAACCCATCCTATTATGTACTACCTTCCCTCTAACCCTTCACATTACTCCTAAGCTTCCCACTATCACTTCCTATTAATCCTAATTCTTAATATAACCTTTCTTATTACACCTAATCCTCCTTCTAACTCGTCCCATTAAACCTAACCCTCCCTCTAACTTTTCCTATTACACCTAACCCTCCTTCTAACCCTTCCTATTACTCCTACTCTTCCCTCTAAGCCTTTCATTTTACCCCAAACCCCCTCTCTAACCCTTCATATTACTCCTAATACTCCCTCTAACCCTTCCTATTATGCACCACCCTCCATCTAACCCTTCATATTACTCCTAGTCCTGCCTCTAAACCTTCCTATTACTCATAATCTTACCTCTACCACCTTCTATTACTCCTAAAATTCACGCTAACCCTTCCTTTTACTCCGAAGCCTCCCTAGAGCCCTTCCTATTACTCCTAACCCTCCCTCTAACTATTCCTATTACTCCCAATCCTCCCTCTAACCATTCCTATTACTCCTAATCTTAACTCTAACCCATAATATTACTGCTAATCCTCCCTCTAACCCATTTTATTACTCCTAATCCTCTTTATAACCCTTCCTATTGCTCCAAATCTTCCATCTAACCCTTCCTATTACTTCTAACCCACCCTCTAACCCTTCATAAAATGCACTACTCTCCCTCTAACCCTTTCTATTACTCCTAACCCTCCCTCTAAAATTTCCTAATACTGCTAATCCTGCCTCTAACCCATCACATTACTTCCAACCCTCCCTCGAACCCTTCATATTTCTCCTAACCCTCCCTCTATCACTTCCTATAACTCCTAATTCTCAATATAACCCTTCTTATTTCACCTAATCCTCCCTCTACTTTCCCCCTTAAAACTAACCCTCATTCTAACATGTCCTAATACTACTAATCATCCCTCTAACCCTTCCTTTTACTCCTAACCCGCCATCTAACCCTTCCTATTACTTCTAACCCACCCTCTAACCCTTCCTATTACGTACTACCCTCCTTCTAACCCTTCCTATTACTCCTAACCCTCCTTATTACCCTTCATATTTTTTCTAATCCTCAATATATATCCCTTCCTATTGATACTATTCCTCCCTCTAATCCATTCTATCATTCCTAACCCTCTATACAACCCATCCCATTACTCCTAATCCTCTATATAACCTTTCCTATTAATCCTAATCCTCCCTCTAACCTTTTTCATTACTCTTAATCCTCCCTCTATCCCTTCCTGTTACTCCTAACCCACCCTCTAACCCTTCCTATTATGCACTACCTTCCTTCTAACCCTTCATATTACTCCTAACCCTCCCTCTAACTATTCCTATTTCTCCTAATCCTCCCTCTAACTCTTCATATTAATCCTAATCTTACCTCTAACCCGTCATTTTACTGTTAATCCTCCCTCTATCCCATTATTTTACTCCTAATCCTCTTTATAACCCTTCCTATTACTCCTAATCCTCTTTATAACCCTTTCTATTACTCCTAACACTCCCTCTAACCCATCCTATCACTCCAAATCCTAACTCTACCACATCCCATTACTACCAATCCTCTATATAACCCTTCCTATTACAACTAATTTTCCTTCTAACCCTTCCTATTACTCCTAATTAGTGTTGAGCGAACCCAAACTGCACTGTTCGGGTTCATACCGAACGTTAGGGTTTTTGGACCCCGGACCCGAATACGGACATTTCACTGTATGTTCGGGTTGGAGTTCGGGGTTAGTCAATTTAATGGCGCGTCTTGAAAGGCTGCAGGGTAGCCAATCAACAAGCGTTTGACTCGTTTGCCCTTAGAAGCCATCACAGCCATACCTACTAATGGCATGGCTGTGATTGGCCAGTGCAGCATGTGACAGATTTAAAAAAATGCTGGTGTTGAATCTGCAAACTACAGCAAATATTCAAATGACAGTGATTATTTTAGTGGGTGCTATACTACATATTTGTACCCTGCCTTGAGCCCAGTGCCACAGAGAGTGCAGTGCACTTGCACATGACTTTAATCCTGTTCTGTCAGCTCAGTGGGCAACATCTAGGCATTTTTAAATACTGCAATTTGTTGGTGTTAAATATAACATTTGCGTCCTGCACTTCATATCTGAGAGTCAAATAGAACCGTCAAATACTGTGCTTACAGCGCACTTTGAAACATTCTAATTGTTTTGGGTGATAAATAGTACATTTGCATCTTGCACTTCATATCTGAGAGTCAAATAGAACCGTCAAATACTGTGCTTACAGTGCACTTTGAAAAATTCTATTTGTTTTGGGTGCTAAATAGTACATTTATGTCTTGCGGTGCATTTCTTGCAGTCCAATAAACAAAAAAACAAATACAAATACAAATTGTTGTCTATGGCGGTTACATTGTCACCTGACATAAACCATCTGTTACTTTGGTGGGTGAACGCAAAGAATGAGGAGAGCTTCAAATAAGGTACGTGGCCCTGGTCGTGGTGCTGCTGGTGTTGGTGGAGCTCCTGTTGCAAGTAGGTAATGTGGTCGATCTGTGCCAGCTACACTCACAAGTGAAACACCTTCCTCAGGTGCTTGTACGCGACAGAACCTTCAGCGTTATTTGGTAGGCCCAAATGCCGCTCTTAGAATGGTGAGGCCAGAACAAGTACAGGCGATAGTAGATTGGGTGGCTGACAGTGCCTCCAGTTCCTTCACATTGTCTCCCACCCGGTCCCCTGCTGAAAGCTCAGAGTTGACACCTGCAGCCCATGTCTTTGACCTCACCCCCTTGCAAATCAGCCAAGCAGTCTGAGCCACAAGTCATGCAGCAGTTTTTTTTGCTTTTTGACGACTCTGCTGGTGGGGTTACAAACCTAGCCTTGCCCCAGAAGTGGAAGAGATTTAGTGCACTGATGCACAACCACTTATGTGTCAGAATGTGGACATGCGAGGATCACCGCCGCACGTCTCTGATGATGACGAAACACAGGTGCCAACTGCTGTGGCTTTCGGCAGTGTGCAGACCGGCAAGGAGGGCAGGGTTGAGGAGTGGGTGGATGATGATGTGGAGGATGATGAGGTCCTAGACTTCACATGGAATCAAGGTCTTGCGAGTGACGTGTCCAGTTTGGAGGAAGAGGCGGTGGCCGCAAAGTGGCATAAAAAGGAGCAGGGTACAAAACCATAGCGGCCTACCCCTAGACAGTATGCCTGCTACTGCCCACCACACCCAGGGGCCGAGCACACCAAAGCCAGGTCCAAGGAGTTCCCTGGCGTGGAAGTTCTTTAGACAATGTGCTGAAGACAAGACACGAGTGGTTTGCAAGCTGTGCAATCAGAACCTAAAGCGAGGCATAAAGGTGCTTAAACTACTTTTCCCGGTGAGCCATCCCTTCCCTGCACAAGCAATTGACGGACAAAATCAGGTGTGCACTGCGCAACGCCATCTGTGGCAAGGTCCACATAACCACAGATACGTGGACCAGTAAGCATGGGCAGGGACGCTATATCTCCCTAACTGCACACTGGGCAAATGTAGTGTCGGCTGGGCCTGAGGCAGATAGCAGTTGTTCGCATGTCCTTCCGCCACCGAGGATTGCAGGGCATTTCTCTTTTCCTCCTGTTGCCTTCTCCTCCTACTCAGCTTCTTCCTTCTCCTCTACCACCTCCTCTACCACCTCCTCATCTGGTCATCGTAACACCTTCACCACCAACTTCAGCACAGCCAGGGGGAAACGACAGCAGGCTCTTTTAAAACTCATGTTCGGGGGAAAACCCCACAGTGCGCAGGAGCTGTGGACGGGCATGGAACAACAGATCAATGAGTGGTGTGCGATAATGGGTGAAATCTCGTAGCAGCTCTGGGCCTAGCCGGTTTGACGCACATCCCTTGCCTGGTACATGTGCTGAATTTGGTGGTGCAGAAATTCCTGAAAAACTACCCAGATATATCAGAGCTGCTGCAGAAAGTGCGGGCCGTCTGTGCGCACATTAGGCGTTCTCACCCTGCTGCTGCTCGCCTGTCTGCGATGCAGCGTAACTTAGGCCTTCCCACTCAGGGCCTCATATTCGACGTGCCCACAAGGTGGAACTCCACCTTGCACATGCTGGAGAGATTGTGCGAGCAGCAGCTGGCGATAGTGGAGCATCAGCTGCAGCATGCACAGGTCAGTCGCTCTGCAGAACAGCACCACTTCACCACCAATGAGTGGGCCTCCATGCGAGACCTGTGTGCCATTTTGCAGTGTTTTGAGTACTCCACCAACATGGCCAGTGCCAATGACTCCGTTCTCAGCCTTACTATCTCGCTTGTATGTCTCCTTGAAAAAACGCTTAGGGCGATAATGGAAGAGGATGTGGCACAGGAGGAAGAGGAGGACGAAGAGGGGTCATTTCCACGGTTATCAGGCCAGTCATTCACAAGTTGCTTGGAGGGTGGGTTCCTGCACCAGCATAGGCCAGGTACACAATTATCAAGCCAGGGCACAGTTTTGAGGAGGATGAGGATGATGATGAGGAGGAGGAGGAGGAACCGTGTTCACAGCAGGGTGGCACCCAACGCAGCTCGTGGGCATCACTGGAGCGTGGCTGGGGTTATACGGAGGACACAGATGAAACACCTCCCACAGAGAACAGCTTGTCCCTGCCTCTGGGCAGCTTGGCACACATGAGCGACTACATGCTGCAGTGCGTGCGCAACGACTGCCGAGTTGCCCACATTCTAACTTGTGCTGATTACTGGGTGGCCACCCTGCTGGATACCCATTACAAGGACTACGTGCCGTCCTTAATTCCATCACTGTAGCGTGATCATAAGATGCGCGACTACAAGCGCACGCTGGTAGACGCACTGCTGAGGCCATTCCAAAATGACCCCGGGGGCTCAATGGAAGCACAAGGCGAAGGCAGAGGAAGAGGTCGCCAATGCAGCTGGGGGCACCGCCAGGACCTCAGAAGGCAGGGTTAGCACGGCCAAAATGTGGAAAAGCTTTGTCAGCACGCCACAACAAGCAGCACCACCATCTGATATGCAACGTCTTAGCAGGAGGCAGCATTTCAGCAACATGGTGGAACAGTACGTGTGCACAGGCCTACATGTACTGACTGATGGGTCTGCCCCATTCAACTTCTGGGTCTCCAAATTGGGCACATGGCCTGAGCTTGCCCTTTATGCCTTGGAGGTGCTGGCCTGCCCTGCAGCCAGTGTATTGTCTGAAAGTGTGTTTAGCACTGCAGGGGACGTTATCACAGACAAGCGCAGCCACCTGTCCACAGCCAACGTGGACAAGCTCACGTTTATTAAGATGAACCAGGCATGGATCCCACCAGACTTCTCTGTACCTTGTGCAGAATAGACATTTATACCGGCCTCACCCAGTCATTGTCATACTCAAGTGCACTTATTCTTTGTTTTCTGTTGTTATATGTCCCAATATTTTGGGGGCTACCCAATTTAAAAAAACAAAACCAAATAAAAAACAGTGTTGGCTACCTCCTCCTCCTCCAGCGCCGCTTCCACCTACACCGCCACGGTCACCGCCTCCTCAACCTATGGGTCACTTAGTATAAACTGAAAGAGAATACCCTGCACTCCAACCCTCTCTCAAATGGATAATTCTGTTGATCCTCCTGGCAGCCATGCTTTAGATTTAGATTTATGTTCTTCCAAAGCTAAAATCAAAGATTCCATCTAGTGCTATTTATGGCTCAGCTGTATTTGTAATTTGTATGTATTTTATGTTATTTTAAGTTATTTCCTTATCCACATTTGCTTGCAGGGCACTTGTCCTACTCTTATCTACATTTTACTTCATTTTGCAGCCCTATAGCCCTTTCCAGGACTTTTTTAGAGGCATTTCAGTGGCCAAAAGTTCGTGTCCCCATTGACTTCAATGGGGTTCGGGTTCAGGGTCAAGTTCGAGCACGGACCCGGACATTTTTTTGAAGTTCGGCCGAACCTACTGAACTCTAACATCCAGGTGTCCGCTCAACTCTACTCCTAACCTTCTCTCTATCCCTTCCTATTACTCCTAACCCTCCCTCTAACATATCCTAATACTCCTAATTAGACATGTGCATTCGTTTTCGGACGAATGCATTTTCGGACGAAAATAGCATTTTCGGACGAAAATAGCATTTTCGGACGAAAATAGCATTTTCGTCCATTCGTCCGAAAAACGAATAACGAAAATTTTAACTAACAAAATCCGAATGAACGAATGGTTAATAAACGAAAATCATTAGTTCATTCGTCCATTCGTCCATTCGTGCTATTGGCATTCTAAACCGAAAGTCGGTTTACAATACCAATAGCATTGTACTACATTCCATAAACCGACATGAATGACTTTCGGTTTATGGAATGCATGTAATGCTATTAGCTTCCTATAAACCGAAATTGAGTTCCCATTAAAACAAACGACGTTCGGTTTATAGAATACATGTAATGCTATTGCTGTTCTATAAGCCGAAAGACATTCGGCTTATAGAACAGCAATAGCATTACATGCATTCTATAAACCGAACGTCGTTCGTTTTAAAGACTTTCGGCTTATAGAATACTATTGGCATTCTATAAACCTAACTAGAGTCCCTCCTCATTCATAAGAATTTCTTATGAATGGGGACTCGACTCTAGTTCGGTTTATAGAAAGCCATTCGGTTTATAGGCTGTCGGCATTTAACTATACAGAGACAGAGTCTCCATTCATAAAATTATGAATGGAGACTTTGTCTCCGTGTAGTAAAATGCCGAAAGTCTATAAACCGAAAGTTCGGTTTATAGAATAGCAATAGGAATACATGTATTCCATAAGCCGACAGCCTATAAACCGAACGTTCGGTTTATAGGCTGTGGGCATTTTACTACACGGAGACAAAGTCTCCATTCATAATTTTATGAATGGAGACTCTGTCTCTGTATAGTTAAATGCCGGCTTTTAACTATACGGAGACAAAGTCTCCATTTATAATTTTATGAATGGAGACTCTGTCTCCGTATATTTAAATGCTATTGTATTCTATAAACCGACTCTATTTCGGCTTATAGAATGCAATAGTACTACGAATGGACGAATGAACGAATGATTTTCCTTTATTAACCATTCGTTCATCCGGCTTTAGTTAGCTTAGCATTTTCGTTCTTCGTTTTTCGGGCGAATGGACGAAAATGCAATTTTCGGACGAAAATGCATTCGTCCGAAAACGAATGCACATGTCTAGTATATATTCACATGTAAATTGCTTTTTAAATAAAAAATTATGATATAAAAAAATCTTGTTTTTATTTCCTTTTATGTGACAATGCTGCCTCTCTCTTTCCCTTGCCCCCAGATTTGTCGCTCTCCCCCCCTTAGTGTTGTCTCTCTCTCACCCTCCCTTTGGCTCCCCCCTCGCTCCCCTTGTGTCTGTCTCTTCCCCCCTTCCCTCCCCTTGTTTCTCTCTGCCCCCCCCCCCCTTGTTATTCTGTCCCCCCCCTCACCTGTTTCTTGCTCCCTGGTGGCTAGTGGGGGCAGCCGGGGGATGTATGCACTATACATAATAGACGGAAGTGTCGGGCAGCATGGAGGTTGTCTGCACGATTCGTGCAGACATCCCCCAGCTGCCCGATTCTCCCTGGTGGCTAGTGAGGGAGCGGAGGATGTCTGCGCGATGAGCGAGACCTCTCCTGCTGCCGCCCGGCATGACCGCCGGGACTTCTATGATGAAGCTGGGTACTTCCGGCTTCCTCATAAAAGTCCTGGCTGTCGTTCCGGGCGGCAGCAGGGGAGGTCTCGCTCATCGCGCAGACATCCACCGCTGCCTTGCTAGCCACCAGGGAGAATCGGGCAGCTGGGGGATGTCTGCACGAATCGTGCAGACAACCTCCATGCTGCCCGACACTTCCGTCTATTATGTATAGTGCATACATCCCCCGGCTGCCCCCACTAGCCACCAGGGAGCAAGAAACAGGTGAGGAGGGGACAGAATAACAAGGGGGGGGGCAGAGAGAAACAAGGGGAGGGAAGGGGGGAAGAGACAGACACAAGGGGAGCGAGGGGGGAGCCAAAGGGAGGGTGAGAGAGAGACAACACTAAGAGGGGGAGAGCGACAAATCTGGGGGCAAGGGAAAGAGAGAGGCAGCTTTGTCACATAAAAGGAAATAAAAACAAGATTTTATTTATATCATAATTTTTTATTAAAAAAGCAATTTACATGTGAATATATACTAGACATGTGCATTCGTTTTCGGACGAATGCATTTTCGTCCGAAAATTGCATTTTCGTCCATTCGCCCGAAAAACGAAGAACGAAAATGCTAAGCTAACTAAAGCCGAACGAACGAATGGTTAATAAAGGAAAATCATTCGTTCATTCGTCCATTCGTAGTACTATTGCATTCTATAAGCCGAAATAGAGTCGGTTTATAGAATACAATAGCATTTAACTATACGGAGACAGAGTCTCCATTCATAAATTTATGAATGGAGACAAACGTATAGTTAAAAGCCGACAGCCTATAAACCGAACGTTCGGTTTATAGGCTGTGGGCATTTAACTATACGGAGACAGAGTCTCCATTCATAAAATTATAAATGGAGACTTTGTCTCCGTATAGTTAAAAGCCGGTGTTCTGACAAATTTCTGGAGCAAATTCTCCTGCGCAATCGCAGGAGAATTTGCTCACTGCGCATGCGCATAAAGTTACAGCTGATAACTCAGCTGTAACTTTGTGACCACCGTGCATGAGACAGCTGCGCAACCCACCTCCCGCCCCCTCACACCAGCCGCACACCCCTTCTTACCAGATCATCGACCACAGCGATACACAGCGCATGCGCACGCCTATCCAGCCGTTTGGGAATGCGCGCGTCCGTTGTTGTGTTCTTAAGGTGGTAAGTAACACGGGGCGTCGGGACATAAGGGGGCAAGCATCCTGGTGAGGGCTGCCTCATCTTGATGGGATTTGTGATCCTCCTGCTGTATTATTGATGCAGCAGGAGGATCACAAATCCCATCAAGATGAGGCAGCCCTCACCAGGATGCTTGCCCCCTTATGTCCCGACGCACCATGTTACTTACCACCTTAAGAACACAACAACGGACGCGCACATTCCCAAACGGCTGGATAGGCGTGCGCATGCGCTGTGTATCGCTGTGGTCGATGATCTGGTAAGAAGGGGTGTGCAGGGGGTGTGAGGGGGCGGGAGGTGGGTTGCGCAGCTGGCGCATGCGCGGTGGTCACAAAGTTACAGCTGAGTTATCAGCTGTAACTTTATGCGCATGCGCAGTGAGCAAATTCTCCTGCGATTGCGCAGGAGAATTTGCTCCAGAAATTTGTCAGAACACCGGCATTTAACTATACGGAGACAGAGTCTCCATTCATAAAATTATAAATGGAGACTTTGTCTCCGTATAGTTAAAAGCCGGCATTTAACTATACGGAGACAAAGTCTCCATTCATAATTTTATGAATGGAGACTTTGTCTCCGTGTAGTAAAATGCCCACAGCCTATAAACCGAACGTTCGGTTTATAGGCTGTCGGCTTATGGAATACATGTATTCCTATTGCTATTCTATAAACCGAACGTTCGGTTTATAGAATAGCCATAGGATTACATGTATTATATAAGCCGAAAGTCTATAAACGGATCGTTCGGTTTATAGGCTTTCGGCATTTTACTACATGGAGACAAAGTCTCCATTCATAATTTTATGAATGGAGACTCTGTCTCTGTATAGTTAAATGCCGACAGCCTATAAACCGAACGACTTTCGGTTTATAGACTTTCGGCTTATGCAATACATGTAATCCTATGGCTATTCTATAAACCGAAAGTCGTTCGGTTTATAGAATAGCAATAGGAATACATGTATTCCATAAGCCGACAGCCTATAAACCGAACGTTCGGTTTATAGGCTGTCGGCATTTTACTACACGGAGACAGAGTCTCCATTCATAAAATTATGAATGGAGACTTTGTCTCCGTGTAGTAAAATGCCCACAGCCTATAAACCGAACGTTCGGTTTATAGGCTGTCGGCATTTTACTACACGGAGACAAAGTCTCCATTCATAATTTTATGAATGGAGACTCTGTCTCTTATTAGTTAAATGCCGACAGCCTATAAGAAGGACATCCGTCAGCAAGTTGTGGATTATGTCAACGAAGTTGGTGAGAAAAAAAGCTCTGTGGAGCGTGGTTGTTACTGTGCTAGTAACAACCTTGCTCACCACTCAGTCTGCTAGTAACAACCATGCTCACGGCTCCATGTGCTAGTAACAACCTTGCTCACCACTCAGTCTGCTAGTAACAACCATGCTCACGTCTCCATGTGCTAGTAACAACCACACTCACCGCTCCCTGTGCTAGTAACAACCATGCTCATCGCTCCATGTGCTAGTAACAACCACACTCACTGCTCCCTGTGCTAGTAACAACCAGGCTCACCACTCCCTGTGCTAGTAACAACCACACTCATCGCTGCATGTGCTAGTAACAACCACACTCACCGCTCCCTGTGCTAGTAACAACCACACTCATCACTCCCTGTGCTAGTAACAACCATGCTCATCGCTCCATGTGCTAGTAACAACCACACTCACTGCTCCCTGTGCTAGTAACAACCAGGCTCACCACTCCCTGTGCTAGTAACAACCACACTCATCGCTGCATGTGCTAGTAACAACCACGCTCACTGCTCCATGTGCTAGTAACAACCACTATAATTGCTCCCTGTGCTAGTAACAACCAGGCTCACCACTCCCTGTGCTAGTAACAACCACACTCATCGCTCCCTGTGCTAGTAACAACCACTATAATTGCTCCCTGTGCTAGTAACAACCACGCTCATTGCTCCATGTGCTAGTAACAACCATACTCACTGCTCCATGTGCTAGGAACAACCACGCTCACTGCTCCATGTGCTAGTAACAACCACTATTATCGCTCCCTGTGCTAGTAACAACCACGCTCACTGCTTCATGTGCTAGTAACAACCACGCTCACCATTCCATGTGCTAGTAACAACCACGCTCACCATTCCATGTGCTAGTAACAACCACACTCATCGCTCCCTGTGCTAGTAACAACCACACTCATCGCTCCATGTGCTAGTAACAACCACACTCACCATTCCATGTGCTAGTAACAACCACACTCATCGCTCCCTGTGCTAGTAACAACCACACTCACTGCTCCATGTGCTAGTAACAACCACACTCATCGCTCCATGTGCTAGTAACAACCTGGCTCACCACTCCCTGTGCTAGTAACAACCACACTCACTGCTCCATGTGCTAGTAACAACCACACTCATCGCTCCCTGTGCTAGTAACAACCACACTCACTGCTCCATGTGCTAGTAACAACAACACTCACCACTCCATGTGCTAGTAACAACCACACTCATCGCTCCATGTGCTAGTAACAACCACACTCATTGCTCCATGTGCTAGTAACAACCACGCTCATCGCTCCATGTGCTAGTAACAACAACACTCACCACTCCATGTGCTAGTAACAACCACACTCACTGCTCCATGTGCTAGTAACAACCACACTCATTGCTCCATGTGCTAGTAACAACAACACTCACCACTCCATGTGCTAGTAACAACCACACTCACTGCTCCATGTGCTAGTAACAACCACGCTCATCGCTCCATGTGCTAGTAACAACAACACTCACCACTCCATGTGCTAGTAACAACCACACTCACTGCTCCATGTGCTAGTAACAACCACGCTCATCGCTCCATGTGCTAGTAACAACCACACTCACTGCTCCATGTGCTAGTAACAACCACGCTCATCGCTCCATGTGCTAGTAACAACAACACTCACCACTCCATGTGCTAGTAACAACCACACTCACTGCTCCATGTGCTAGTAACAACCACGCTCATCGCTCCATGTGCTAGTAACAACCACACTCACCACTCCCTGTGTTAGTAACAACCACACTCACTGCTCCATGTGCTAGTAACAACCACACTCACTGCTCCATGTACTAGTAACAACCACGCTCACTGCTCCCTGTGCTAGTAACAACCACACTCACCACTCCATGTGCTAGTAACAACCACACTCATCGCTCCATGTGCTAGTAACAACCACACTCATCGCTCCATGTGCTAGTAACAACCACACTCATCGCTCCCTGTGCTAGTAACAACCACACTCACTGCTCCCTGTGCTAGTAACAACCACACTCATCGCTCCATGTGCTAGTAACAACAACACTCACCACTCCATGTGCTAGTAACAACCACACTCACTGCTCCATGTGCTAGTAACAACCACACTCATTGCTCCATGTGCTAGTAACAACCACGCTCACCACTCCATGTGCTAGTAACAACCACACTCATCGCTCCATGTTCTAGTAACAACCACACTCATCGCTCCCTGTGCAAGTTTAACTTGTATATATTCACATGTAAATTGCTTTTTCATATTTAATAAAAACTTATGATATAAAAAAATGCATTTATTGTTTTTATTTACCTTTATGTGCCAATGCTGCCCCTACCACCCAGACTTACCCAATGCTGCCCCCAACGGTGTCTGTCTCTCTCCCCCACCCTCCCCCCAATTTGTCTGTCTCTCTCCCCCACCCTCCTCCAATGTTGTCTGTCTCTCCACCCCTCCCTCCCCCAGCATTGTCTGTCTCTCTCCCCCACCCTCCCCCAAGTTCTCTGTCTTTCTCCCCCACCCTCCTCCCAATGTTGTCTGTCTCCCCCCTCCCTCCTCCACAATGTAGCCTCTCTGGTGGCTAGTGGGGGCAGCCAGGGGATGTCTGCACGATATGTGCAGATATCCCCCGGCTGCCCATATCTCCCTGGTGGCTAGTGGGGTCAGCCGGGGGATGTCTGCACGATACGCTCAGACATCCTCCGCTGCTGCCCGGCACTTCCACCAGGACTTTTATGATGAAGCCGGAAGATCCCTGCTTCATCATAGAAGTCCCAACGGACTTGCCAGGCGGCAGCGGAGAATGTCTGCACGCTTTGCGCAGACATCTACCGGCTGTTAGCGAGGGGGATCCAGGTCCACGGCAGCTCTGCGGGGGGTACCTGGATCCCAGTCTTATAATCTGTCCTCGATTTGAGGTCAGCTTATAAAACGGCCTCAAATTTAAGATGAGGGGTCTTTTTCAGAAAAAAACTTGTCTTATATTCGAGCAAATACGGTAATATGTAACTATGTGACTATGTGATGATGTTTATATGTAAATATATCCATATTAGACAGTCATGTAGCTAAAATGAATAACTACATATTACAAATTATATGAAATATATATATTATCTACATGTATTTATAAATTGTAATAATGTATCATAAATTCACATATTATTTACTCGCCTGTCTTGTTGAGAAATTCTCAACCCCCAAATTGACAGGAATTGAGAGGAAATGTTCCTGAATGATTCAGTGCTACATAAATAAAGCTCTGAGTTTTTATCTCTCTGTTACTCAGAAGAATAATATTATTGGTAACCTTATTTGGTTGATGTGGACGTGCTCAGCATCTATTGTCAAGAAATACCTTTGCACAGATATGTATGTTTATTGAGCATTGTACTAATCAAATTTTGCTTTTTTTTTCAAAAATACTTTTGTTTGGATATTTAAACCTTTCTGTGTTCAATAGTTGTAGATGGGAGACGTCGTCCAAAGACCAGGTAACAAAAAAATCCTGAAAAATGGCAGCGCCCACTCACACTTGTTTAGTAAAATATTTAATAAAATAAATCCATAAAACAAACACAAAATATATATTGGAAATCAATGATGCAAAATAAAAAAAGTTAAACCCTTTTCGTTTTTTGGTGGGAGTGTCCCTTTAAGGTGAGAAAGTATTTCGGGAAATAATGAGATTATGCCTTTCTGTTTGTGGAATTAGCTCTAAGATTGTTCACATGTTATAATTGGAGAAAATAATGTGTTTACTCTATGGACTTTTACACATTACACAATAGACCTCAGTGTATTATCTATGGATTTCTGAAATTATATAAAAGCTGTGTTTGTAAATCTATCACAGACGTGTCCATAGATTCGGTCTGTGACTCTTGGTCTGGTAAGTGTAGATTTTATGCTTGTACTAAATTAACTATTACAATATACTTTATTTGATATGGCAACCTTTTCTGATTATAGTGTGACCAAGACATTTCATATTAGATTGTAAGCTTTTTTGTTAGGATTGTCTGCTCTATTCTCCTCTCTTCTATTGTCCCAATTTATCATTTTTAGGATATTAATATTTTTTTCGTAAAAAGGGTATACCCAATTATTTCTACCTACTAAAAAGTGTTATTTGAATAATGCACTAATTGTGCACTAATTAAAAAAATTTTTTTTTAAATGGTGAAAAATTGGGCTATTCAAAAGTGTTTGGCCTTTGTTTTCGTAGAAGAGAGACCTTTTTATAATATAGTGCGATTCTCAATCACAGGAGAAAAGAGATGGGGATTTTTAAAGTGGAATTAGAAGAATAAAAAAAAATACTTCCATTTCTCTTATGTAAACCTGATGTGTATCAGATCAGAGACAGTCAGTGTACAACCAGAGCAGCCAACAACCAAGTCAGGGCCGACGTCCTCCCTCATTCTTCCATACAAAATAAGAGGGGACTGTTTATCTGAGGATGTCTTGCTGTGTTGGCCCGTGTGCTTCACAGTGAAAAATGACTGCTATGGAGCAAAGGATAAACTGGAATCTATCTTAAATAGTACATGTAATTTATTGTCACTCTAAAGCCACTGGACTATTCACAGAAAAATAAAATGTTTAGTGGCTCTTTTAACAAGTATTATAATTCTGTTTATTTTAAAGCATATTATTTATACAGGTTCACATTTAAAAAAAAAAAAAAAATAGAAAAAAGACAGGTCCATGAAGCTCAAGTCATAGAGCTTTCATTTTAGAATATTGCTGACAAAATCCATAGATAACAAAAAAGATTTATATCTTAGGCATGGGTGCTGAAATTTATAATTGAAAATCAAAAATGAAAAAAAAAATGTATTTATTATTTTCCTCTGATAGAAAATTAATTTCTATGATGCCAATAATAAAATCCCCTCATAATTGTGGAAATGCAAAAAAATATATAAATACAATTAGATATATAAAGAAAATGTAATAATAATTAAATTAAATATGTTAATAAAAATACATCAATTAATAATGGCTGCCTAAAACCGAATATATGAGGGAGATATATAATACAGCAAATGGGTAAGCGCACTATATATACAATGAAATCTTGAATGGAAAAAAAGTCACAGCATAATAAGAAAGTGAAACAAGCAAACTAAATACTCAAACTCAGAAACTGTTTGAATGCAGTTAGATGCATGACATAGCCTTTTTTTCAGCCTCCTTTTCCTTCTGTGGATTCTCTAAAGCACCAGCTACTCTAAAGCCATGTGTTACGTGTGAGTCCAGCCAAGAGGCTTTTTTTCTATTTATTAAGAGAGAGCTCTTACTTTTCATGTGTACTTTTCATGTGCCCACTAGAACTCGCAGTCACTATTTCATTTTAGTACATTTGGTACTAACTCTATTTTTATAATTCCGTTTGCTGTATTAAAAAAAAAAGTTTTAAACCAAGTCAATTTACCAATTGTAATATACGTTCCTTGGATCTAACAGGACTGTGGACAGATGCCAACAGTGATCATGTATGGAGAATTCTCCACTTAGCTGTATATTAGTACAACTAAATGGTGATTTATTCTCTCAACTACATATCACAGAGTTGTGAGTATTTTCCATTAACTGTTTAACTCAATACAAGGAGACACAAGGACTTTGTGGTCAAGGCACTACAGGCTTGACACTTTACATATTTTTTGTGTGTTTTATAATATTTGACTATTTTATATTTTTAGTTATTTCTTTTTCAGGCCTTTGGGAATTATTTAGAAATATTCCCATACAGTAAAGTATCAGAAAGTTTAAAAAAAAGTGCAGTCAGTGAGCATGATGTTTTTTCTTCTATATCCTGGCACTATAATGGGTGGAGAAAGAACCTCTGCCAAAACATTTTTGGTGAAAATTCTAAAACACTAATCATGCACTAAAATCTCCTGAAAATATTAAATAAAATCAGCGACAATACAGCCCAAGACATAGACCACACGAGGTAGGGTATGAATAGCTCCCAGACAGATGTTCAAAATGAGGCCGCCATATAAGAATACCCTCACATCTTGTCAGCAGCCATCTTTTGCAATGGATAAAAGTCAGATTAGCCAATTATTGAAGGCATAATCTGCACAGTAATCTGGGGCTGTGAGAAAGAGGGACTGCGGACATCTAGTCTTTGCTCCCAAATTCAGACTTGACTTTTTTAGTGACTGTAATAAAGTAAGGAAGAGATATGTAAAGTTACATACATATTGAACAATTTGTGGAGATTGTAACCGAAGAGATTATAGGTGGAAGCACTGATCAATTGATACAGGACACAGTTTTGTCCTATGAACATCTGGGATTTTTTTGGCCACATTAATAACTAACATTCCAAAGTGTGTTTCTGATGTCAATATGTTTTGGGGAATTATTCACTAATAGTGAAGAGGCTCAACTCGACAAGCCATAGTCAAGGCATTATGCAGGAACTGTAGATCATTTTATATATATATATATATATGTTCTACTAACAGGAGAAACTCACTCATTTGTCCCTGCAAAATGTTTAATTGCATCAGTGATATGAAATGATCTTCTTACGTCAGTCGCATTTTTAATAAATATACCTTAGAGCGTATCTTACCATATTAATTGTCTATTTTTTAAGAGGAGTTTTCTTTCTTTATTTCTAGACAATGAAAAAGGAGAATTTGTCATCAGTCACACAGATATGTCTTTTGGGTTTCCCTCAAATCCATACCTTGAGGAGCGCTTTCTTCTCTATACTGCTCATTGTTTACCTTTTGACAATATCTGGAAACCTTGTACTCATTGTGTTGGTTTCCTCCAGCAGACACCTCCATGTTCCCATGTACATTTTTCTAACACAGGTGTCCATTTCTGACATGGTTCTTACCACAAATATTGTACCCAGGATGCTCAGCATTATCATTAATGAAGGGGGCATTATTTCCCTTGCAGATTGTATTACTCAGTTTTATTTCTTTGGTAGTTCTGAAACATCAGAGTGCTTCCTCTTAACGGCCATGTCATATGACCGATATCTCGCCATCTGTCACCCACTGCGCTACAACTCCATAATGGATAAGGAATGTTGCATTAAGTTAAATATTGTGTCTTGGGTGTCAGGTTTCTCTATAATACTAGTTACTGCAATAACATTAGGTCAACTCACATTTTGTGGACCAAACATCATTGACCATTTCTTCTGTGATCTTGGTCCTTTGTTACAGCTTTCTTGCTCGGACACATTCATAGTGCAAATGGAAGGTTTCTTGTTGGGTGGTCCTGTACTTATAACCCCATTGATAATTATCATGGTTTCCTATTTTTATATTGTTCTCAACATTATAAACATTTCATCCATCTCCGGGAGACAGAAAGCCTTCTCCACCTGCAGCTCACACTTGGCTGTTGTCTCCATCTTCTATGGGACTCTAATTAGCATTTATGTTGTTCCATCAAAAGTCCAGTCTCTGTCTGTAAGCAAAGTCCTGTCTCTGTTTTATACTGTGGTGACTCCAATGCTCAATCCCATAATTTATAGTCTGAGGAATAAAGACATCAAGGAAGCCCTAACAAGATGCCAGCATCAATTAATCCATACCAATTACAGAACATGTTTTATGTAAGGGGAGGTTAACCCCTTAGTGACCGAGTGCTATGTTGCATTTGATGTGCCTTGAAGACCAGAATTCCATTATTTTTGCCATATGTTTACTGAACTGTGAATTTCTTTCTTTGTGTTTAGTCCGCCCACACAAATTATATATCATTTTTTAAAGGACAGATAGGGCTTTCATTTGATACTATTATTTTCATCATATGATATCATTTACTATTAAAAAATATATAAAATATGATGAAAATATGCCATAAAAAACACTTTTTCTAACTGTGACCTAATTTTCTTTTTTACACAATTACAAATGGTAAAAAAGACCCCGTCTATTTATTTCAAATATTTGTCCTGAGTTTAGTAATACCAATGTTTCCTTGTTTGTCTATGTTTTATTTCAAGTAATAGGGCAATAAACAATATTAGTTTTTTTTTTGTTTTCTAATCATTTTCTTCTACAGTGACTTTTTAACCCCAACTCTAAATTTACCCCAACTCTAAATTTACCCTAACCCTAAATCTACCCTCACCCCTTAATCTAACCCTTGTAATCATCCGAACCCCCTTGTAACCCTAATTATGACACTAATTATGACCCTAACCCTAGATCTAGGTTTAGTAGATCTAGGGTTAGCTTTTTCCATTTATTTATTTCTTTTATTTATTTATTTAATTCATTTTTTATTTCAAACTTTAATATACTTAACTGCCTCTAGGGGCAGTCAAGTAGCGGTTTCAGAGCGACGGAAGAGATTTTTTTTTTCTCTCTTCCGTCGCTCTCCTCTGTGCACGCTGTATTGGAGGAGCATGCTCCTCCAATACAGCACCCACCCGTGATCACTCGGTGATCGTGGTGCCCAGGGGGGCACAGAAGGTGTTGCATGATGCCTCCATCGAGGCATCATTGCAACACTTTAACACACATAGGCAGTGATCAGCTTTCACTGCCTATGTGTGTAACACGCATACGATCACATTAGCGGTGATTGTATGTGCGCGGGGGGGTGAGGGGGGGGGGGGGCTGAACGCACTCTCAGAGGCTGCTTCGGATCCGAAGCAGCCTCTGAGAGTAGCTGCAGGCATGTAGTGTTGCGCTAAGGAGCGAAACACTAAATGTAAACGGAGGACGTATATATACGTCCTCGTGGTCCTCAAGGACCATGCTTTTCAGGACGTATATATACGTCCAAATGCGGTAAAAGAGTCATGTAGTTATTCTATTTTTTAATAGAAAATAATGAGTCATAAGGAAGACTTCTGGAAAACCAGAACATCTTCACATGAAGATAAGAGCCTCATCAATAAAACAATCCGATTTGAGATTTGCTTTGTATTAACACGTCTGTTGTTGTCTTTCAAGTAATAATGCTCAATTGCGGCTGAAGACAAAATCATTGATATTCACTGAGGGAAACATAAAGGACCAGTCTGACCTGTACTACATTTTTGCTTCAGTCTATTAAATTTAAATAATTAGAACAATGTCTGTGTACATTACAATGTGGATTTCTGTTTCCTAAAGATGAACGTGTATATACATTTGACTGCACAAAGGGTTAAGACGACACATGAAAAACAAACATTTATTTTGACCATGGTGAGTATTTTAGATTTAAAGTCTAAAGCTAACAAGGTTAATGAGTGGGGAAATGTCATTACCGCACCTTATAAAAAAAATCACCACACCCATTACAAACCTTTACACTTTCTATGGAGGTTTAGCGGAGCCGGTTAAAAAAAATGCCAATGAAACACTGTTCTGCGCAGTAATTACTACACTCACAGGGATTTAATAACAGCTAATAAGAACTAACAGGCAAAAAAACTTTCATCTTTTTAAAAGTCAGTTTTACAATAAAAAAAACCCCCCACAATCCTAACCCTAACCCTTCACCTCCAAAAGGGTTAATCTTACCAAAAAATAGTTGCTATTACAATGTTTTAATCTCCTATCCAAAATATTTGGCCCCATCCATGACCAGCGACCTCCAGATTGCCACACTGAATTAAAAAAGTGGCACCAAGTGGCTTTGGGCCAGCAAAATGGCTGCAGTCACATACAAAAATATTTACAGGCCCCCTTGGGTTACGGGCAGGTGCAATGCCTGTGGCCCCAAATACATATAATTTAAGGTAACCATGGACTTGGGGTTACAGCTATGCCCCTGGTCCTATAATAATTAAATTAATTGTCCCTTCCCCCCAGCATTTTGACATTTGCCAGCCCCTGGCACACTAAATAAATATAATAAAAGCAAATATTTAACTATTTACCTTCCCCCAATACTTGCACATTAAGAAAACAGCCTGAGGGTGTGCAGTGAAAATAACTAATTTACACTACGATCCCTCCACAAATATTACTCAAGAAACATTGAACCAGGCTCTAGACAACCTGTTTGATAAAATCAAACTGGACTTCGGAGTGTATATTCAAGAGTTGAAACAAGAAACCCATCAAATTTCACAAAAAGTAGCAAGATCTATATAAAACAGAGCTCAAACGAGCAGACATCAAAGATCGCTCATGAAGGAGAAAGCAGAGAATAAGGAGTATTAGTGACAATATTCCAAATGAACTGGAAACCTACTGTGTAAGTCTTCTTCCTCGCTTTATTGACAAGGAAAAAATTAGAACCTGTCACTTTGAAAGAATTCACAGACTCCCTAAATCAAGAGACATCAATGTTTTTTTGTTTTTTTTTGTAATGCCCATCTACAATATCTTCTTATGAATGGCATTAGAAACAAACCATGTCCAGAATATATTATAAATGTTAATTTTTTTTTTCTGATGTCTTAGCTACAACTAGAGAACATAGAAAGAAATTAAATGAAATAACAGCATGCTTCAGGGGAAACGGTATCCAGTATATATGGGGTCCCATTTTTAAAATTGTAATATTCCTTACAATTTTTTCAATCCAATATTAGCTAGGGAAAAGCTTTTTCAATTGTGCATCATGAAAGATTAATTATAAGTACCTTAAAATGGCTCACACATTTAATACTGATAATAATTGCCAGTTTGTTCCCTCTCCTCCCTCTCTTTTTTCTGTATTATTACATTAATAAATAGGACCCACTATTAACATATGTTACAAATCTTTTTTTGGATACTGATAATCATAGCGGTAAACTGAAATCGATAGATATCAGTATGTCTTTTCAACGGCTATTACAGCGTCTGCGTTTTTGTTTCTCACATATGTTACATGTAATTCATAAATATTGATAACCACTAAGATAAACATTTTTTTGTTTAGCTATTACAGTGTTTTAAAATAAGGCGACCGTTTATTTTTTGTTTTTCTCCTCTTTTCTCACATAAAGAAATAGGATTTATTTTTAACATAGTTACATTGAAATTGATAGATATTGATTATATAGCCTTGTTTACACTTATTAAAGCGTTTTAAGATAAGGTGACAGCCCCCCCCCCCCTCTTTTTATTCTTTTCAGTATATGAGTAAGGGGCACTATATTATTAATCATTCAAGATAAATGAAGATACTAAAAATGTTCAACTATTCTGTTAAAGTATTGTTTCCCATTTTCGCTCTTTTTTTATCACATTAACAGGATCTATTTTTAACATATGTTACAAAGAAATCTTGAATATTGTTATCCACTGAGGAAAGTTGAAATATATAGATATGATTATATATCTTTTTTTTTCTGACTATTACAGTGTTTTAGGATAAAGTGACATTTGCTTTCCCCTCTCTTTATTCTTTTTAGTATATGAGTAAGGGGCAATATAAATATATATATATATATATATATATATATATATATATATATATATATATATATATATATATATGACAGAATTAATTAAGGAAGTTGAAAATGTTATGATACTTAACAATGATGAGTCAGTTTCTAATTTTATGCTATGGTGCACATTACAATTAGGGGCTATTTAATAAAGAAAGCAATTTATCGTAACAGACAGAGACTTAAGCCATTGGAAGATTGTTATATCGCTTTAGCTAGAGAGGAACAAACAAATAAACTAGATGAGGTTGTTACTGAAAAGACTAAAAGAGTTACAAATATTTATTAAAGTCAGATTGAAAGAGAAGGCCAATAAGGCCATTGTTCAATTAAAATCCCAATGGCACTACAGAAATAATAAGGTGGACAAAAATGTACTAAGAAAAAGTACTTGTTTCACTGCAGGACATGTCAGGCACGTCCATTGTCTGGAACGGAGTTCCCAGCTGGACTTGCCTGACACGTACATTGTCGCAAAGGGGTTAATAGACCATTTCCCATCAAGGGGTCACACAGACTATTCAGGAGTGAAGAAGGGTAAGGACCCTGGGCCAGGTGACTATACTGCAATTATCTATCAAGTTATTGAATCTACTATCTGTTCACTTTTGCTCTGGTTGTTCAGTGATATTGTTAAGAGAATTAATATTCCCTCTGAAATTCTCCAGGCTATTGTCTGTCCAGTTCTTAAACCTGGGAAAGATTCAAACTACATAACAAATTATAGACCAGTATCACTGATCAAACTGGATATGAAGATATTTTCCAATAATGGGCTAACAATCTCCAATTAGTTTTTACAGATCTCATACACGCAGATCAGTAAGGGGTTTATATCAGGAAGATAAGTGAAATATAATACCCACAAAACTGTTGATCTGATAGCTGAGATCAATAGAGACAAGGTTCCATCAGCATTCTTGGCCATGGACGTGTAAAAGGCTTTCGACAGGGTTAGCTGGGGTATCCTATCCTAGGTTTTCTCTGCGTTCGGTAAAAGTGGTGCCTTGGCTTTGGGGCTCTCTGGCTATGTACACTATACCACAAACTAAAGTGACAAGCCCTGCTTTGGATTCAGATTTTTTTCCAATAAGGAATGGCACAAGGCAGAGATGCCTGTTGGCCCCTTTTGATATACACCATCAGAAATATACTTAAGCTGATTTTTCTCAAAAGAGGTAAGAGGTATCTGTCTTTAGACTCATGAACATAATATTAAACTGTTTGCAGATGACTTTCTGCTCACTGTGGAATCTCCAGCTACATCGGTTCCTGCTGTATTATCACTTATAGAACAATATGGTCAATACTCCAACAACAAGCTCCATTTGAACAAACCTCAGCTCATAAATATAAACCCGATCAGATAAATTTAAGGATAGTTACCAATTTATCTGCTCAAATACTTATCTTATTTACCTTGAGAAAATAATATTTGATTTAGACCAACTATGGAAAACAAATTACATTGATTTGTTCAGTGAATTTAGAGACCTGACCAATAAATGTAAAGGTCTCAAAGTTTCATAGATAGGCCGTCCTAATGTAACAAAAGCTGATCTAGTGCCAGAATTGGTCTATTTACTTAGAACAATAACTCTTCCCAATTCACCTGGAGTCTTAAACAACTCTCAAATATTTTCATGAAATATATCTGTCAGACAATCTAGAATCTCAATTGAAATACTAAAGAGACGAATTAGCAAAGAAGGGAGAGGTATCCCAGATCTTATAAAACTCGAGCAAGCAGTCATATTCTCTTAATTTTTAGCTCTGGAAAAAAAAAATCTGGGATGGTATGCTCTCGAGTCTTTCACGTTTGTGTACTGGAATGGAACCGCTATGCAGAATGGTATCAGGTAACCAGCTACAGACCAGAGTATCAAAGGAGAGTGTTTCACCTAAAAGGATTCCACCCTTGGTTGAGGCTAAGGCTTCTTCCTCCAAGGACTTGGGCTCCAACAAATACTCTGGTACTGAAGAGGCAACCTCAGCAACAGTGGGACAAAATATAAATGACAGGCACGTTATAGAAGGGTCAGGCAGAAGAATTGTCAGGCAGACAGAAAGGGTCTAGGCATGCGGCAAACTGTAGAATTGAGGATAGGTGAAGGGTCAGGACAGGTGGCGAACCTGGAGTATTTCTCAGATGATATGCGTGGCCTGAAGCCCCCGCAGCAACACCATAGGATGGAGGACCAGGATTGCAGAGAATCCTGAGGCTGGTGAGGAGCTCTCCGGTAATGTGGCTGCACTGTCGTGGCAGAGTACCATGCCACTAAAATAACAAATGTATCCTTTTTATTTGGGGTAGAACATAAAGCTAAAAGCTTTACTAAACACTATAATCCATTAATTAAAGTTGTTTTTTTTTTTTTTTTAATATGCATTGTTTATTTCAGATATGTATTTTTTCTTTTTGTTATGTGAGTTTATTTTATTAAATATTTTACTAAACAAGTGTGACTGGGTGCCACAATTTTGTGAAATATAATTTTTTTTGGTGCCTCCTCCCAGTGCATTTAAAGCACTAGTATCTTACTTTGGGGCTGGGGATACAGAATGTAGTTTATAAGTCTGAATTCTGACCATAAACTTTTTTGGTCTGGTGGTCTGGTATTGAACCTTAAAATTGTATGGTTGTAAGGCCAGGTTTCAGTGCAATAAGCAGCCATTGTCTCCCAATGTGCAATTCAACAAGACCAGTGGATTGTGATCTATGAGGACAGTAAAGGGATGGCCATAGAGATGGGGCTAAAACTTGTGGAGCGCCCACACCAAGGCCAAACACTCCTTCTCTATAGCAGCGTAGACACCTCCTAAGGAAGGCATTTGCATCTGATGTAAGCCACTGGGTGGTCATTACCATCCTCTCCGGTCTGACTTAGTACAGCTCCCAGTCCAAACATTGATGTGTCTGTGTGTATGACAAAACACTTTAAATGGTCAGGTGTAACTAGGATAAGGGCTTGCTTCAGTAGTTGAAATGCAGTCTCACACTTAGGGGACCACAGGACTTGTCGGGGAAGGTTCTTTTTAGTAAGGTCTGTCAAGGGTTTGACTATAATTGGGGACAAACTTTCTATAGTACCCTGCCATTCCCAGGAAAGCTAGTACCTGAGTCTTAGTGTGAGCCAATTCTCTAACGCTTCAATCTCAGTGGGCTATGGTCTCTGTTTCCCACAACCCACCTGGTGACCCAGTGTCAAAATTGTCAGATTTATAAAATTAGAAACTCAATTGCAAGAAAAAGGAATGGTTCATTTTAAGAAGATTCTTTGTTAGTGAGAAGTTGTAACAATTGATAATGCTTTGAGTTTGTAATACAGACAACAGTGTTGTATTTGAAAGTTCCAGTGAGGATAAGATGATCTATAACACAATAAATACTGAGAGGATAAATAAAGCTACACAAGTGTGGAAGGCTTCAACACAATATAGTAGATAAGCTGTTAGGAAGTAATCAGCAGGCAGGCTTTAGAAGGCAGAGAAAATAACAGTCCAGCAAAAAAACAGTAGTACCTTTCCTGTAGTCGATTTGGTAGTGAGAAAATGAGCAGGCAGGATAATCAAACTGAGAATCAATAGTCCAGTAATATAGATGTAAACATAGAGATTGTACCTGCAGAAGAAAAATATACTGGATCAGCAAATAGAGGGTTAGAAGAGGGGAATCCTTTTAACAAGCTGAGGTCTGGGGTTTTGGAAGTCACAATTTCAATTAAGGCAGGTCTGAGTCAAGGTTTGGAGAAATCAGCGTGGTCGTGGGAAAGCAGAGGTCTGTACAGTAAGGTAAGTTGAGTCGGCACGTTTGTAACAGGTTGTAACAAAATAACTCAACACTAACCTCATGGCATGGCTTACCTATGAGGCGAGGGAAGACCGCGTCATTGAAGGGGAGGAGCCTCTGATCGCGAAACCCAGAAGTAACCGGAATTGCGATCAGTAAACCTGAGGGACCTGACACCCAGGTACATAACATTGGATTTCCCTATGTGACTGTCATTCCGGCCTCCCTAATCCTATCCAGTACAATTTGGAACTAAAGACAGCAATGTTGTGTAAATAGGCACAGGTATAGTCCTGGAGCCCATCCAGAAGACAATCTATCATCTGCTGAAAGGTAGCCAGTGCATTCTTCAACCCGAATGACATAACCTTAAACTGGTACAGGTCATACATGGTGATGATTGCAGACTTTAGTATAGCCTCAGCATCAAGCAGAATCTGTCAATAACCCTTACACAGGTCTATAGGGGTGAGTAAATTACCCCCAGCAAGCCAGTTTAACAAGTCATCTACTAATACATCGGGTAGACGTCTGTCACAGTTCGTTCATTTAGTCTCCGATAATCCGCACAGAATGTATGGGTGGCAACTTTTTTGGGGACCAGAACTACTGGAGAAGCCCAGGGGCTAACCAATGGTTCAATGACCCCAACATCTAGAATCTCACGGATCTCCTTATGCATCCCTTTACGTACACCGTCCGGGATGGAGAAATTATCTCCACATGCTTGTAAACAACAGAATTCTGCAAGCACACAGGATCCAGACCTTGAGGGAGCTTTTGAAGATGAAACATGTTAAGTGTGCCCCACAATGCTACCATCCCTCAGTCTTGCCTGTTAATGGTATTCATTTTCATTTGTATTTTTTCATGCCGCTGAAAATACTGTTGTTTACATAAAACAACATTCAAAAGGTTTTGGCAGGAACTGGGAAGTCCTTTTAAAAATAATGGAGTCTTTTCCATCTGCCGACTTCCCACCAATGATTAGTAAAAGCAGCCACCACTGGAAATATGGTCAGATGAGGAAAATAAACCAACAAAAAGTCTGAATGACAATGAAACATAATGCCCATTAGGAGCCTTTAACATGGTTAGATCCCCAGACAAAAGTATATGATCACCATATGATATATATATAGTCTATATGGTCCACAAGTTTAGTAGGAACATTAGTCATGTTTGTTTGTTTTCCTCTTTTGTCTTTATTTATTTCACAACATAGAAAAAAGCAGACATACAAAATTCAAATCACATTCACTGATGAAGTTGGATTAAATTAGGGTATGCTCAAGCATGGGGATGTATATAAATATCTTCATGTAAGTAATACACTTTTTAGCCCATGCACATCTACATCCCTTAAAATAACTTTAAAAACACCGTGACCCCCCCCCCCTCCCCCAATCTGAGCTTGAACTCCGGACAGACCCAAAACACTCACCTGATATTCTTGTAGCCACTCTATTATGCGCAAGAGAATAGCCCTTTTCCATCAGGCACTGATGCCTTATTTGGTTTATGACTATATTCATTTTGATGGTCTCTTGCTTCAACCATCTTCTGGCCACTACCAATTTTGTGACCAAGAGACATTAAAGAGGTTGCACTTAGCTTATTTTGGGAGTATCGCAAGATCCAAATGTAGTAAGGCTCTTGCAGGGGCATAATAGTATGCGTGAGGGAAGAAATGATAGCAAATACCTAATTCCAAGTGCCCCTAACACCATCAAACCCCCACCATATATGCAAAAATGTGCCCTGAGCTGCCTTACATCTCCAACAAATGGGATACAGGCCATGGCTAAACTAAGTGATCCTCTCAGGGACCCAGTACCATTGAAGAGAAACTCTGCTGTGCAGTTCTACCATATTCAAACACTTGCCAATTTTTTGAATGCTATTCCACCCCTCTAACCAGAGCTCATTGCTAATAGTCATATATAGGTCCATTTGCCAGGCGCAAAGGGCAGGATTTTTTGTGAGGTTGTTCAAGTTTTTCTAGTATATAATACCATTTTCTAATGTTATTTTTAATAGGAACATTATGTAGCAACTCAGTTATCCATTTCGTAATATGGTTTCCACCCCAATGATACCAATGAGATAGCACATAATTTCCAATTCTGATTAGCGAAAAATATTCTGATGTTTTGAGTTTAAGTTCACTGATCAGCAGGAATAGGCTAGATTCTGTATTTCTCAGTGTTATCCCAGCTTCTCATCTCTAGTGTTGAGCGAACCCGAACCGCACTGTACCTAACATTACGGTGTCCGTGCCACGAACCCGAATATTTCACTGTATTTTCGGGTTGCAGTTCAAGGTTCGGCTATAAACCGAAAGTCTATAAACCGAAAGCCATTTGGTTTATAGACTTTCAGTTTATAGAATAGCAATAGCATTACATATATTCCATAAACCAGAAGTCTATAAACCGAAAGACATTCGGTTTATAGACTTTCGGTTTATAGAATACATGTAATGCTATTGCTATTCTATAAACCGAAATAGAGTCCCCATTCATACGAATAGGTTAATTGAATTTATAGAATAGCCAATAGCATTACATGTATTCTATAAACCGAATGTCTATAAACTGAATGTCGTTTGGTTTATAGACTTTCGGCTTATAGAATACATGTAATGCTATTGGCTATCTATAAACCGAACGACATTTGGTTTATAGACATTCGGTTTATAGAATAGCAATAGCATTAAATGTATTCTATAACGTTTATAGACTTTCGGTTTGTGGAATACATGTAAAGCTATTGCTATTCTATAAACCGAAATAGAGTCCCCATTCATAAGAATAGGTCAATCGACCTATTCTTATGAATGGGGACTCTATTTCAGTTTATAGCATAGCAATAGCATTACATGTATTACATCTGAGACTCAAATAGAACCATCAAATATTGTGCTTACAGCGCACTTTGAAAAATTCTAATAGTTTTGGGTGCTAAATAGTACATTTGCGTCTTGCAGTGCACTTCATATCTGAGAGTCAAATGGAACCGTCAAATACTGTGCTTACAGCGCACTTTGAAAAATTCTGGCTACCTCCTCCTCCTCCAGCGCCCCTTCCACCTACACCGCCACGGTCACCGCCTCCCCAACCTATGGGTCACTTATTATAAACTGAAAGAGAATACCCTGCACTCCAACCCTCTCTCAAATGGATAATTATGTTGATCCTCCTGGCAGCCATGCTTTAGATTTAGATTTATGTTCTTCCAAAGCTAAAATCAAAGATTCCATCTAGTGCTATTTTATGGCTCAGCTGTATTTTTAATTTGTATGTATTTTATGTTTTTTGAAGTTATTTCCCTATCCATATTTGTTTGCAGGGCACTTGTCCTACTCTTAACCACATTTTAATTCCTTTTGCAGCCCTCTAGCCCTTTCCATGACTTTTTTAGAGGCATTTTAGTGGCCAAAAGTCAGTTTCCCCATTGACTTCAATGGGGTTTGGGTTCGGGGTCAAGTTCGGGCCCGAACCCGGACTTTTTCCGAAGTTCGGCTGAACCTGCCGAACCCGAACATCCAGGTGTCCGCTGAACTCTACTTATCTCTAATTGAGGAATGTTGCCCTGTATTCTTTTAAATAGACTCTCCTCCTTTCCTGTGATTATTCCCTTTGTGTATTCAAATCTTGCTATCATATCTGTCTCATTTACCAAGGTCCCCTCTACTGTGAAAAAAGTATTGTCTCTGCTAAATTTAGAACCTGATCAGCTGAAGGGGTCAAACATCGAGGTGATAACGTGATCACCGCGATAACATGCAAATTAGATGGCAAAGTCAGTGTGTTCACACACTGACTTTGGCTCTAATTCACTCTCTGTGCTTCTCATTCTTATAGTGAAGCACAGAGAGTGACCTGTAAGTAAAAATAAATAAATAACAAACACAGAAGTTAAAAAAAAAAAAAAACCCTTTCATTGCTGATCACAGTTTTTAACTGTGATCAGTTTCCTTCCACTTTATGGCCCTCATTTAGTTTTTTTTTTAACAGATTTTTTTAATTTATAACGTTTTTTTAATAAATAAAGGTAATTTTAATATATTTATTTAATAAAATGTAACCCCTGCATGCCTGTTGTATGATTTTTAAGGATCTGACATCGCACTCTTCAGACTCCTCAAAAATTTCCTCTTTTATATGTATTTTTTAATACTAAAATGTAAATAATTTTTATGTATAGGGTATCAAAAGAAAGCTCTAACTGTCCTTTAAAAAACAACATATAACTTGTATGGGTACGTTAAATGAGAGAAAGGAAAATTATGTTTCAAAAATCGCGTATTAAAAATTGAAAAACGCTCTGGTCCTTGGCACAGGAAAATCCCTGGTCCTTAAAGGGATAATTGTCTTGGCTGTTTGTATAATCAGCTGTAAGAATGTTTACATGTTATAATTGGAGAAAATAATGTGTTTACTCTATGGACTTTTACACATCCCACAATAGACCTTAGTGTATTATCTATGGATTTCTGAAATGATATAAAAGCTGTGTTTGTAAATCTATCACAAACGTGTCCATAGATTGGGTCTGTGACTCTTGATCTGGTAAGTGTAGATTTTACTTATCTAGTGAATACAATTAACATGTTGCTTTTTGTTTCACAATATGTTTGCTGTAATATTCTAACCTTAACTAGTCAACACTCATAGAAACATAGAAACATAGAATGTGTCGGAAGATAAGAACCATTCGGTCCATCTAGTGTGCCCAATTTTTTTTGAGTACTTTTATTAGTCCCCCGTTCCCGGTCTTATAGCTAGGATAGCCTTGTGTCTATCCCACGCATGCTTAAAATCCTTGACTGTGTTTACCTCTACCACTTCTGCTGGCAGGCTATTCCATACATCCACTACCCTCTCAGTAAAGTAATACTTCCTGATATTACTTTTAAATCGTTGCCCCTCTAATTTAAGACTATGTCCTCTAGTTGTGGTAGTTTTTCTTCTTTTAAATATACTCTCTTCCTTTACTGTGTTGATTCCCTTTATGTATTTAAATGTTTCTATCATATCCCCCCTGTTACGTCTTTCCTCCAAGCTATACATGTTAAGATGCTTTAACCTTTCTGGGTAAGTTTTATCCTTCAACCCATGAACCAGTTTAGTAGCCCTTCTCTGAACTCTCTCCAAAGTATCAATATCCTTCTGGAGATACGGTCTCCAGTACTGCATACAATACTCCAAGTAAGGTCTCACCAGTGCTATGTACAATGGCATGAGCACTTCACTCTTCCTACTGCTAATACCTCTCCCTATGCAACCAAGCATTCTGCTTGCATTTCCTGCTGCCAGTGCTGTATTTACCGCGAGGCATCCTAGGCGGATGCCTATGGCGGCAAATTTTGGGGGGCGGCAGCGCCCCCCAGCACTGAAAAAAAAAAAATTAAAAAAAAAAAAATCCGGCCCTTTAAAAAAAAAAAAAAAAACCCCACCGCGCCTGCAGGCAGAGATGGAGGTGAGAGGGGATCGGAAGATCCCCCCTCACCATCGCTCTGCCTGTCAGGCTGCACGGGGAGCCGAACAGGCAGCACAGAGAAACCTCCGTGCTGCTTGTTCGGCTCCCCGTGCAGTGTGCCGACACGGAAGTGCCGACAGTCACGTGACGGGCGTGCTGACGTCATACGCGCGCCCGGTCACGTGACCTGTCGGCACAATCGCCGGGAAGCCGAACAGGCAGCATGGAGGGACCATGCTGCCTGCCTCTAGCCACCAGGGAAAGGTAAGTGCTGATGGGAGACTGTGTGTGTGTGTGTGTGTGTGTGTGTCTGAGTGTGATGGGAGTCAGAGTGTGTGTGATGGGAGACAGTGTGAATGACTGAGTGTGTTGGGAGTCAGAGTGTGTGTGATGGGAGACAGTGTGTGTGTGTGTGTGTGTGTGTGTGACTGAGTGTGATGGGAGTCAGAGTGTGTGTGATGGGAGACTGTGTGTGACTGAGTGTGATGGGAGTCAGAGTGTGTGATGGGAGACTGTGTGTGACTGAGTGTGATGGGAGTCAGAGTGTGTGATGGGAGACTGTGTGTGACTGAGTGTGATGGGAGTCAGAGTGTGTGTGATGGGAGACAGTGTGTGTGACTGAGTGTGATGGGAGTCAGAGTGTGCGTGATGGGAGTAGGAGTGTGTGACTGAGTGTGATGGGAGTGTGAGCTTGATGTGAGTCTGAATGATGGGGCATGTCTTAGGTGTGTAACGTGGGTGTGCAGCTTGGGTAGGGGGGTGCCCGGATTTTGTCTGCCTAGGGCAGCACAAAATCAAGATACACCACTGCCTGCTGCTCTATTGCATTGCCTACCTACCTTCAAGTCCTCTGAAATTATTACTCCTAAATCCCTTTCCTCAGATGTTGAGGTTAGGACTGTACCAAATAGTCTATATTCTGCTTTTGGGTTTTTACGTCCAAGGTGCATAATCTTGCACTTGTCCACATTAAATGTCAGTTGCCACTGCTCTGACCATTTTTCTAGTTTAGCTAAATCATTTGCCATTTGGCTTATCCCTCCATGAATATCAACCCTGCTGCAAATCTTTGTATCATCAGCAAAAATACATACTTTGCCAACAAGACCTTCTGCAATATCGCTAATAAAAATATTAAAGAGAATGGGTCCAAGTACAGATCCCTGACCCCACTCATTGGGGTTGAGACCTCTGTGGATACCTGTGAGCCAGGACTCTTTTGACTTCACCTGTTTCCAGTTACCAAAGTGTAAGATATTTTAATGCTTTGTATTAAATAATGTTGTGTATATCTTCTCATTACTTGGAGGTCATAAAGAGAACAAAGACTCAATAAGAAGATTAAGGATTTATCAAACTTCTTGTCCTAGATATGTGGACTGGAATGTGAGTGCCACATTCATATATTGTCTACCAATTCTTACATATTGTATTGTTATTTTAAGTACACCCAACTGGTTGTATGCAAACTCTGGACATATATCCAGCCGCACTTGTCACTTTGATAACACTTTAGCGCACTGTCACTTTTGTGTGTGTGTTTACTTCATTTGAATTGGGCACTGAGGGATAGTTGCCTGCTAAACAAGCTCCACCAACCTCACAAACTTACCACTTTTATTCTAACCTTTATGTTGTCAGTATTTCTAAATGGGAGAGGTGTTCCAAGATCCAAATCACAAAACAATACTGGTCTTAAGAGCTTACAATCTAATCACTTAGAAAAATAAAATGTGTTGTGAACATTGCCATTTGGGAGAGTTCAATACATGTGTTTTCACTGATCTTTTAATTAAATAAAGTATTGTTGTATTTAAATGTTCAAAATCAATATGCACAGACCAAACTGTAAAATCATATTTTCCCCTTACTTTAAAAAAAATGAAATATACAAAATTCACACAAATATTGCACTTCAGAAGAGCCCATGAGTACCTTTATATAGCAGGTGAGGTGAAGTATTGAGCTGAGATGAACATTTCATCTCACCAGTTGAACTATACATTGTTCAGGAACAAACCTGATGAGATCAATTAGCGGGGAAACTAACCACATGTGTTCCTGTACAATGCATAGCTAATTTGGTGAGATGAAATGTTCATCTCACCTCAACTCACCTGCTATTGACTTCAATTCACATGATATTCATTTAATCTCACCTGCTTCTCACCTCATCTCACCTTTACGTGAATAGCCCCAACAGTGTCTCTTGACACAAAAGATGTAAAACTGTTTTTCCTTATGCTGTGATACACTGTGAGTCATTACTTTGTTTCCAGTGCTCATTTTCACTTTCTTCCACATTTATTATGCTTTTTTAAACTGCTACAATAAAGGTGGATGTTTTTTCTATAAATTGCATTGGAGTGGAGAATGCTTTAGTCAACCAAGGAAAGCAAACAGTCAGTTCATGGGAAGGTCCAGAACACTGATAGCAGGATCGAAGGGAAGAAAAGGGGAAAAGGAGGATGAGAAAAGAATGACATATGGCAGGAGGTTGTGGATTATGTCAACAAAATTGGTGGGATCAACCAGTCGGTGGAGTTGCTGAAGAAAAGGTAAGCACATTTCAAATACACCATATTCCACATGTAAAATTGCATTACACACATAGGTCACACACCTGTAGTTCATGTAACACATGTAATAGCTTTGTCAAGAATAGCTAGGACTGTACAGATATGGGATGTTGTATGTGGCTGAACATGTGAAGAATGTGTACAGAACTGTATTTGTATCAGTGATATTGAACCAATTACAAAGCTCTACTCATATATTTCAGATACTCCACTAATAAGAGGCAGGAGAAGAGGAAGCTAACCCGGGCAACTGAGCTGTTGATCTGATGAACTTTGAGTATGAGCTACTGCAGGCCATAGGGGACCAAAGCCGTCATGGGTCTTGAGGGAGAATAGCACCCAGAAGTAGCTGGTTGTAAGTGTTGAACATCCATTCATGTTTTCTGTATGGAATTTAATATGTGTCAAAACTGTTCTTTCACTTTAGTCTTAGCATCTTCAGCTGTGTCCTTTCACTTTTTCGGAGTTTGTTCTGCGATCACTTAGAACAAGAAAGTTTATTATGGATGTCGGGAGACTCTGGAAGTAGCAACAGCAACACCCCGTTATTTGAACGCCAACGTTTTTTTGATGGGACACACAAAATTAACAATGTGATATTACCACTGGAGTCTTTTAATTTTGCTGGATGTGGATTGGACAGTGGGAGTGACAGGGGGTTTTATATTGTAATGTATGTTTGTAAACTATGTGAGGTGATAGTACCCAGTTCCTGACAAAGTTGAAGAGGACTGACAAAACATGTTGAACAGGGTACTTTACCAGAATTGATTGTTTGTGTCTGCAATTTTAAGATCAAATACCCTCCTCCAACCACAGTTTGCCAGCCCTACAAATTGGAGGCTATCTACACAGGAACCTTTTACATAATGGAGCTTATGAAGTTCTTCTTTGCATCTTATTCTATGTGGCAATTCCATCTGTACAGTGGGGACAGGGATTCTATAACCTTGACTGGCTTTTATGGTTTGTTTGCACTTGAGCTGACATGTGTCTTTGATGTGTTTTTTGACATGGCCTTAGTTCCATATATATGCAAATATCATTATTTGATCAGATTTCATAATGCTGGATCTCTGTATGAGAAATGATATTAGGGCACATATATAGGCATTTCCATGTGAAAAAATATCTTTAAAATAGTGTACTTTAGAAGGCTTTAAAGTTGAATTTTCCAGCTCAGATCAGGAACATTGAAATGGGCGAATTCCGCATATGTTAACCGAATTTGGAGCTTGTTCAGATGCGATCGGCATACACTGGGTAGCCAAAAACCACTGGTTTTAACTGTGAAAATGTCCTCATTCGGTGCTTCGATTTCAGAACATTCCAAATTGCCAATTTGGTCCCAAATTCCGGGATATTCAGTAGCTTAATTTCAGAGTTTTGCGGAATTCGGCTAAAGTGCCCAATCCAAATCCATTTCAGGACAAATAAGTGTATATTGGGTACACCCTATTGCTTATTCTGTGAATGTAGAGAATACATCATGATCACTAATGATCTTTACACATTTGGCACCAGGTTTCAATGTTCTGCATTCAAAGTAATCAGAGGCAGAATGATTGAAGCTATTTATGAGACTAATTCAAACTCAAGTGTTGAATTTTGTTTAGTCTCAAAAATAGATTTGATCATTTCACCTCTAATTACTTTTAATGGGGAAGATTTGAACTTGGGTGCCAAATTTGACTTTGTCCTCCAAGGTCGAATTTTAGTGAATAGACCCTATTTTATTAGCAGAACTGTAGAACAATGTGTTAAAGGGACACTCCCACCAAAAAATGAAAAGGGTTTTTTATTTTTTTTATTTTGCATTCTTGATTTCATATATGACTTTATTTTTTGTTTTGTGAGTTTATTTTATGAACTATTTTACTTACTGGTCGACACCATTTTGTGAAATATATTGTTTTTGGGTGCCATCCCCCAGAGACTTTACAGCACTAGTATCTTACTTTTGTGCTGGGGAAACAGAATGAAACATAGAAACATAGAATGTGTCGGCAGATAAGAACCATTCGGTCCATCTAGTCTGCCCAATTTTTTTTGAGTACTTTTATTAGTCCCCCGTTCCCGGTCTCATAGCTAGGATAGCCTTGTGTCTATCCCACGCATGCTTAAAATCCTTGACTGTGTTTACCTCTACCACTTCTGCTGGCAGGCTATTATAGAAACATAGAATGAATGCAGTCTATAAGGCCTCTCTTTTGTGTTGGAAGGCAGGTAAAGGTTGTACACAGTCACCTAGTCCAGCCCACTATGATACACAGAAGCCAGTAAAGAGATCAAGGATGTACCTTATGACATCATCATGTAGGATTTGGCCACAGTTGTAAAGTGAGACTTGCTGGAAGATTTTTGAGAATGTTTCATCATGGGTGTAATTCTCAAAATGGATGCAGGAGATAAACACCTAATTTTATTTTTACTTGTACAGGGAGTGCAGAATTATTAGGCAAATGAGTATTTTGACCACATCATCCTCTTTATGCATGTTGTCTTACTCCAAGCTGTATAGGCTCGAAAGCCTACTACCAATTAAGCATATTAGGTGATGTGCATCTCTGTAATGAGAAGGGGTGTGGTCTAATGACATCAACACCCTATATCAGGTGTGCATAATTATTAGGCAACTTCCTTTCCTTTGGCAAAATGGGTCAAAAGAAGGACTTGACAGGCTCAGAAAAGTCAAAAATAGTGAGATATCTTGCAGAGGGATGCAGCACTCTTAAAATTGCAAAGCTTCTGAAGCGTGATCATCGAACAATCAAGGGTTTCATTCAAAATAGTCAACAGGGTCGCAAGAAGCGTGTGGAAAAACCAAGGCGCAAAATAACTGCCCATGAACTGAGAAAAGTCAAGCGTGCAGCTGCCACGATGCCACTTGCCACCAGTTTGACCATATTTCAGAGCTGCAACATCACTGGAGTGCCCAAAAGTACAAGGTGTGCAATACTCAGAGACATGGCCAAGGTAAGAAAGGCTGAAAGACGACCACCACTGAACAAGACTTGACAACGTCAAGACTTGGCCAAGAAATATCTCAAGACTGATTTTTCTAAGGTTTTATGGACTGATGAAATGAGAGTGAGTCTTGATGGGCCAGATGGATGGGCCCGTGGCTGGATTGGTAAAGGGCAGAGAGCTCCAGTCTGACTCAGACGCCAGCAAGGTGGAGGTGGAGTACTGGTTTGGGCTGGTATCATCAAAGATGAGCTTGTGGGGACTTTTCGGGTTGAGGATGGAGTCAAGCTCAACTCCCAGTCCTACTGCCAGTTCCTGGAAGACACCTTCTTCAAGCAGTGGTACAGGAAGAAGTCTGCATCCTTCAAGAAAAACATGATTTTCATGCAGGACAATGCTCCATCACACGCGTCCAAGTACTCCACAGCGTGGCTGGCAAGAAAGGGTATAAAAGAAGAAAATCTAATGACATGGCCTCCTTGTTCACCTGATCTGAACCCCATTGAGAACCTGTGGTCCATCATCAAATGTGAGATTTACAAGGAGGGAAAACAGTACATCTCTCTGAACAGTGTCTGGGAGGCTGTGGTTGCACACAATGTTGATGGTGAACAGATCAAAACACTGACAGAATCCATGGATGGCAGGCTTTTGAGTGTCCTTGCAAAGAAAGGTGGCTATATTGGTCACTGATTTGTTTTTGTTTTGTTTTTGAATGTCAGACATGTATATTTGTAAATGTTGAGATGTTATATTGGTTTCACTGGTAAAAATAAATAATTGAAATGGGTATATATTTGTTTTTTGTTAAGTTGCCTAATAATTATGCATAGTAATAGTCACCTGCACACACAGATATCCCCCTAAAATAGCTAAAACTAAAAACAAACTAAAAACTACTTCCAAAAATATTCAGCTTTGATATTAATGAGTTTTTTGGGTTCATTGAGAACGTGGTTGTTGTTCAATAATAAAATTAATCCTCAAAAATACAACTTGCCTAATAATTCTGCACTCCCTGTATATGTAATTAATTCAAACATAAAAAACCAGTAGAATTTGGCTTGTATGTGTTTTTTTTGCACAGGTAATCTGTAAGTGGTCGTGTGCCTTTAAATGTGTCTGTTTTGTCTCCTGTTTATGACTGTGGCATGAAATGCACATTGTACATTTGTTATTCAAAGTAGTTTCATTACACATCAAATGACAAGTTGTTACAGGATAGAGAGCTCATTCTCCCAAATAACATCCATACTTCTTTTGTAATAATAGTTTCTCATACATATATTGTTCAGCTGTGTTTAGTGCTTGGGAAGGTTTAGTTATGTGAATTTCAGTGATACCAATTTGGCTCATCCATTTGACATATTTTTAACCCAAATTTGCCTGGTGATTCTTCTCTCCCCTGTGATTGTACCATGATCAATTGAGAGTGAGATTTTCATTGTATTATTGATAATAATCTGTTTTATGAGCAATAATAGGCAAAGTGTCCACCCAACGACACCAGTGTTCATGGCAAGGTCTGTGAAGGTCCAAAGAAAATCATTTAATTGTCCATAGTTCATGAACTTTGCTTGTGCCTCTGCCTTTTTATGAGCTTGATACTGTGGGTACCAGCTTTCTTTTACTTGTGTTTATTGTTGCAAAACAGACAGTTTTGTATTTGAAGATTTTTACATGTTTTAATTTGCATGCCCTTTCACCATGGAATATATTTCAGTGCTTGTTTTATTTGTGTTATTGCTATAGAATACGAATACCAGGCCTTCATTTCAGAGTAGCATTTAGCTTGCCAGTACCTCCAACAGTTGGACATTCTGCAAGTCCACAAACAAGACTCTTGGTTGCCTCACAGGACCATCCAGCAGCCGTGGATGCATTCTAGAGAGACCCCATGTGTCCCTCATGATAGTGAGGTCTCAAAACCCCCTGCTCCTACTAAAATGGCAATGTTCATATCCAATGATAACATTTAAGAGGTGGATTCCTCCCACAAGATTTTGAGTAAGATATAAAAAGCTCAATACATTAAGACATACATGAATTTAGGCCCATCCCTCACACTTTCAGAGGTGAAGAATTTCTTGTTTAGTTATGAGGGGGAAGGGAGTAATACGTTTTTCAAGGTACCTGCATATTGTACAATGTGTGGAGATTGCAAGCAAATACACTGCAGGTGGAAATACTGATTAATTATTATTTAAAACATGTCATGTTTAAATTCTCAAGATATTTCACTAGAGGGGTCTTTTCACTAGAAGGTGAGTTAATGGAAAGTCCCCGACTTAGCTATGAATTACTTAGAGACAAACCAAGTGAGTTTCTTCTACTAGAATTGCTAAGCTGGCTGAATTAGATCATGCAGAGTTACATTTTTACAAGCTCTCCCTTTATCATTTTTCTCCATACATAATATGTGACTTAACTGAAAAGGTAAAATGCTCATCTCACTTTCACTTACTCCCGTACAACTCATCTGTTTGTAAATAGACATGAGAGCGTACCTTACCATATTAATTGTCTATATTTTATGTAGAGTTTTCTTCCTTTATTTCTAGACCATGAATAAGGAGAACCTGTCGTCAGTCACTGAGATACGACTTTTAGGTTTCCATCAACGCCATACCTTGAGGAGCGCATTCTTCTCTATACTGCTCATTATTTACCTTTTGACAATATCTGTAAACCTTCTACTCATTGTGTTGGTTTTCTCTAGCAGACACCTACATGTTCCCATGTACATTTTTCTAACACAAGTGTCCATTTCTGACTTAGTTCTAACCACAGATATTGTTCCCATGATGCTTAGCATTGTCCTTTATGAAGGGGGTGTGATGTCCATTGCAGCTTGTATTACTCAGTTTTATTTCTTTGGTAGCTCTGAAGCATCAGAGTGCTTCCTCTTAACGGCCATGTCATATGACCGATATCTCGCCATCTGTCACCCACTGCGCTAAAACTCCATAATGGATAATGAATGTTGTATTAAGTTAATTATCATGTCTTGGCTGTTAGGTTTCTCTCTAGAACTAATTAACACAGTAACATTAGCTCAACTCAGATTTTGTGGACCAAACATCATTGACCATTTCTTCTGTGACTTTGCTCCTTTGTTACAGCTTTCTTGCTCAGATACATTCATAGCGCAAATGGAAGCTTTATTGATTAGTGTCCCTGTACTTATAACCCCATTGATACTTATCATAGTTTCCTATTTTTATATTGTTCTTACCATTGGAAAAATTCCATCCATCTCCGGGAGACAGAAAGCCTTCTCCACCTGCAGCTCACACATATAATGTATTGTTATAAAGTGACAGTGTGTAAAGATGTAACTCTGCATTATCCATAGCCAGCTGAGCTCTTTTATATACTCTGCTATACACTGTGCAGGGTCTGGTGAGTTTCTCCTGCTAGAAGAACAGAGTTGGCCCTGTATAATGCATTGTTATAAAGTGACAGTGTGTAAAGATGTAACTCTGCATTATCCATGGCCAGCTGAGCTCTTCTATATATTATATACATTGTGCAGGGTCTGGTGAGTTTCTCCTGCTAGAAGAACAGAGTTGGTCCTGTATAATGCATTGTTATAAAGTGACAGTGTGTAAAGATGTAACTCTGCATTATCCATGGCTAGCTGAGCTCATCTATATATTCTTCTATACATTGTGCAGGGTCTGGTGAGTTTCTCCTGCTAGAAGAACAGAGTTGGCCCTGTATAATGCATTGTTATATATGGAGAGTATGTAATGATGTAACTCTGCATTATCCATGGCCAGCAGAGCTCTTCTATATATTCTTCTATACATTGTGCAGGGTCTGGTGAGTTTCTTCTGCTAGAAGAACAGAGTTGGTCCTGTATAATGCATTGTTATAAAGTGACAGTGTGTAAAGATGTAACCCTGCATTATCCATGGCCAGCTGAGCTCTTCTATATATTATCTATACATTGTGCAGGGTCTGGTGAGTTTCTCCTGCTAGAAGAACAGAGTTGGCCCTGTATAATGCATTGTTATAAAGTGACAGTGTGTAAAGATGTAACTCTGCATTATCCATGGCCAGCTGAGCTCTTCTATATATTCTTCTATACATTGTGCAGGGTTGGTGAGTTTCTCCTGCTAGAAGAACAGAGTTGGCCCTGTATAATGCATTGTTATATATGGAGAGTATGTAATGATGTAACTCTGCATTATCCATGGCCAGCAGAGCTCTTCTATATATTCTTCTATACATTGTGCAGGGTCTGGTGAGTTTCTCCTGCTAGAAGAACAGAGTTGGTCCTGTATAATGCATTGTTATAAAGTGACAGTGTGTAAAGATGTAACCCTGCATTATCCATGGCCAGCTGAGCTCTTCTATATATTCTATACATTGTGCAGGGTCTGGTGAGTTTCTCCTGCTAGAAGCAGAGTTGGTCCTGTATAATGTATTGTTATAAAGTGACAGTGTGTAATGATGTAACTCTGTATTATCCATGGCCAGCTGAGCTCTTCTATATATTCTTCTATACATTGTGCAGGGCCTGGTGAGTTTCTCTTGCTAGAAGAACAGAGTTGGCCCCGTATAATGCATTGTTATAAAGTGACAGTGTGTAAAGATGTAACTCTGCATTATCCATGGCCAGCTGAGCTCTTCTATATATTATCTATACATTGTGCAGGGTCTGGTGAGTTTCTCCTGCTAGAAGAACAGAGTTGGCCCTGTATAATGCATTGTTATAAAGTGACAGTGTGTAAAGATGTAACTCTGCATTATCCATGGCCAACTGAGCTCTTCTATATATTCTTCTATACATTGTGCAGGGTTGGTGAGTTTCTCCTGCTAGAAGAACAGAGTTGGTCCTGTATAATGTATTGTTATAAAGTGACAGTGTGTAAAGATGTAACTCTGCATTATCCATGGCCAGCTGAGCTCTTCTATATATTATCTACACATTGTGCAGGGTCTGGTGAGTTTCTCCTGTTAGAAGAACAGAGTTGGCCCTGTATAATGCATTGTGTATAAAGTGACCGTGTGTAAAGATGTAACTCTGCATTATCCATGGCCAGCTGAGCTCTTCTATATATTCTTCTATACATTGTGCAGGGTTGGTGAGTTTCTCCTGCTAGAAGAACAGAGTTGGTCCTGTATAATGCATTGTTATAAAGTGACAGTGTGTAAAGATGTAACCCTGCATTATCCATGGCCAGCTGAGCTCTTCTATATATTCTATACATTGTGCAGGGTCTGGTGAGTTTCTCCTGCTAGAAGCAGAGTTGGTCCTGTATAATGTATTGTTATAAAGTGACAGTGTGTAATGATGTAACTCTGTATTATCCATGGCCAGCTGAGCTCTTCTATATATTCTTCTATACATTGTGCAGGGCCTGGTGAGTTTCTCTTGCTAGAAGAACAGAGTTGGCCCCGTATAATGCATTGTTATAAAGTGACAGTGTGTAAAGATGTAACTCTGCATTATCCATGGCCAGCTGAGCTCTTCTATATATTATCTATACATTGTGCAGGGTCTGGTGAGTTTCTCCTGCTAGAAGAACAGAGTTGGCCCTGTATAATGCATTGTTATAAAGTGACAGTGTGTAAAGATGTAACTCTGCATTATCCATGGCCAACTGAGCTCTTCTATATATTCTTCTATACATTGTGCAGGGTTGGTGAGTTTCTCCTGCTAGAAGAACAGAGTTGGTCCTGTATAATGTATTGTTATAAAGTGACAGTGTGTAAAGATGTAACTCTGCATTATCCATGGCCAGCTGAGCTCTTCTATATATTATCTACACATTGTGCAGGGTCTGGTGAGTTTCTCCTGTTAGAAGAACAGAGTTGGCCCTGTATAATGCATTGTGTATAAAGTGACCGTGTGTAAAGATGTAACTCTGCATTATCCATGGCCAGCTGAGCTCTTCTATATATTCTTCTATACATTGTGCAGGGTTGGTGAGTTTCTCCTGCTAGAAGAACAGAGTTGGTCCTGTATAATGTATTGTTATATAGTGACAGTGTGTAAAGATGTAACTCTGCATTATCCATGGCCAGCTGAGCTCTTCTATATATTCTATACATTGTGCAGGGTCTGGTGAGTTTCTCCTGCTAGAAGAACAGAGTTGGTCCTGTATAATGTATTGTTATATAGTGACAGTGTGTAAAGATGTAACTCTGCATTATCCATGGCCAGCTGAGCTCTTCTATATATTCTATACATTGTGCAGGGTCTGGTGAGTTTCTCCTGCTAGAAGAACAGAGTTGGCCCTGTATAATGCATTGTTATAAAGTGACAGTGTGTAAAGATGTAACTCTGCATTATCCATGGCCAGCAGAGCTCTTCTAGCAGGAGAAACTCACCAGTTTTAACCCTGCACAATGCACTGACCAGCAACTCGTCTTCTAATGAAAGGACCCTTCCAGAGAAAAACTAATATTTCACATAATAATTGATCAGTATTTCTGCTTTTAGTGTCATTTCTTACAATCTCCACAAATGATGCAACATGTAGGTACCGTGACAAATGTGTCTCTTATTTTATAGCAATAATACTCACAAGTATATTAATCATCCTCAGTATATCAATGATGAAAGCTCATGTATATCAAAAATATGAAAAACTGTGAAACACAGAAACATAGAAAATTCAAATATTTGTTTAGATTAATAAACAAATCTGTCTGTTTTGCAACAATAAACAACAAGAATCGAAAGCTGGTACCCACAGTATAAAGCTCATAACAAGGCACCAACAAAGTTAATGGTGGTATAGATGGAGCAGTGTAGCAGGCACATTTGGGTTAAAAATAAGTCAAATGAATGAACCAAAAAACGATATATTTGGCTTTCACAAAACTTGGGTGCCGCTAAAAAAGTTAATTTGTCTGAAGTGAATTTCATCAATTGGCGCATCTCTTTAAAAAAATAGTTTGTAAGCTACGGGTCAAAAAACAGATACGATTTAACTTGCTGTTCCCCGTCTGATCCATAACAATAAAGTCCATGCACCAGAATTGCCTGAGGAGGTGAGAGAGATATTGAACAACTGGAAATCTTTCAGTAACAGTTCTGGGAGCCAACTGTAGAAAAAGGAGAAAAAACACAGCAACAACTTTCAAAACTGTTTAAAAAATGTCTGGGACCTAAATTACAAAACATGTTTCTGACACATATTGTTGGACCAAGTTGGTTAATGTCAATGGGGTTTTTTTGTTTTGCTTATAGGGTACAATGCGTTTTCTTTATGCATTGAATGTCACACAGAAGCGTTGGGACGTGGAAGGGACCTTCAGTGATCAAATAACCTAATAATAACCAACTCTCTCACATAACATAGATCTTGGATAATAAGATACTCAGAATGTGATAAATTAAATAATCTGCACAATCTCAGTCTTTAAAAACCATTTCATGGAATGTAGATGGGTTGAATTCCCAACTTAAAAGAAAAAAAATTACTGAAATACCTAAACTCTTACATTAAACATGTATCCACACTATCCACAACACGATGGTGAACAAACATGCAGTTTTGGCAGACATCCAAAACAGTAATTAGGGTTCAAGTGTCAGGGTCTTTACGAGGTCAGGTAGGAGTTTTAGCTCAGGGATAGTGGAGGTGTCTGGTTGCATGTTATATATTGTGCAGAGGGAGAACAGATAAGGAAACAAAGAGCTAGGTATTGGAATAAACACTGACAGAGAGACAAAAGGGAATTTAGCAAAGAACTGCAGAATAGGAAAAGGGTTTGAGTTGGAACTGCAGTATGAACAAATAACTATAGCAGGGGCTGTAGACAAAGCAAAGGTAGGGGTGGAGAGAGGCCAGAGGTAAGGGTTGAGGCCAGAGGTAAGGGTTGCTAAGCAGGAGCACCCAAGAGGGGGTGAGGTCAGGGATTGGTAGCTAAGCAGGAACACCCGAGAATGGGTGAGGTCAGAGATTGGTAGCTAAGCAATAAGGAACACCCTAGTGAGTGTGAGAAATGAGAAGGGTAGCTTTAAGGGAATAACTTAGCTGAAGAAATCTTGATGTAGTCAGAGGGTATCAGGAGATGCTGAAAATCATACACTGAGCTGGTTGAGCCACTCAGGTTCAGATTCCCAGTTCCTGGACAGGGTCACAATTCAAATGGGCTTTAAGCAGAGGACCAGGAACAGAAGCAGCAGCTCTCAGAAATATGGCATCCAACTTCAATGCAAACGCACTGTTTGCCAGAAACTGCAGCTATTTAACCTGGGTGTGAGCAAAAGGTAACGAGCCCACCTGACACCAAACAGAGGGGAAGGAATACAAGCAAAGTAAGGTAGGGAGGCTTCTAGAGGAGGAAGGAGGTATATAAACACATAAATAATTACTTTTAAATGCATGAGTCAGAAGGTCAGTGTTGAACCCTGACATCAAGTCATCTCTTACGTAGCAAATTGTAAAAATAACTTGCTAAAGAAATAGCAAATTTACACAAAGTTCCCATGGGATCTAAATAGGGGGCATTACAATAAAATGCTCATAGAAACCCCAAATACACTACACTAATATCCATTTTTTCAAGTTGCGAGACTGAAATTGGCCATAGCGAGACCAACACCCCCCCCCCCCCCCACCCCAAACATACATAACATGCCACTCAAACCACAGTCAGAACAATACCAGGCAAAACCTGACAATTTTTAGAATGGTATAAAATTCCTTCAAAAGGGTGGGTTTAGCATAGCTGAGTAAACAAAACAGGGAAAATCTAAATATACCAATATGTGATGATGTAGGTCAGGCAATAGCCCAGTTGCGTAGTAGTAATGCGCAAAGGACCAGACAGCCAAATATAATAAACTACTAAAATGACAAATAACAAAACCTCTGATATCACTATCCAATAACATCCTGTACGGAAACATATCCATAGATACATTGACACACGCACAAACTACCGTATTTGCTCGATTATAAGACGAGGTTTTTTTCAGAAAAAAAATTCTGAAAACTACCCCTCGTCTTATAATCGAGGTCGTCTTATAATCTGAACTCAAATTGAGGTCAGACTATAAGACTGGGATCCAGGTCCCCCGCAGAGTTGCAGGGGACCTGGATCCCCCTCTCTAACAGCAGGGGAATGTCTGCGCGATGAGCGCAGACTCACCCTGCTGCCGCCCGGCACGACCGCCGGGACTTCTATGATGAAGCTGGGAACTTCCGGCTTCGTCATAAAAGTCCCGGCGGTCATGCCGGGCGGCAGCAGGGGAGGTCTGCGCTCATCACGCAGACATCCTCTGCTGCCCCGCTAGCCACCAGTGAGAATCGGGCAGCCGGGGGATGTCTGCACAATACGTTCAGACATCCTCCATGCTGCCCGACACTTCCGTCTATTATGACGGACCAGCTGTCCGTCATAATAGACGGAGGTGTCAGGCAGCATGGAGGATGTCTGCACCCCGGCTGCCCCCACTAGCCACCAGGGACCAAGAAACAGGGGAGGAGGTTGGGACCAGAGCAACAAGGGGAGGGAGGGGGGAACCAGAGCAACAAGGGGAGGGAGGGGGGACCAGAGCAACAAGGGGAGGGAGGGGGGGGCAGAGAGAAACAAGGGGAAGGAGTGGGGAAGACACAGAGACAAGGGGAGGAGGAGGGGCAGAGATAAACAAAGGGGGGGAAGAGACAGAGACAAGGGGAGAAAAGGGGGAGATAAAGGGAGGGGGAGAGAGAGAGACAACACTAAGGGGGGGAGAGAGAGAAAGCTGGGGGCAAGGGAAAGAGAGAGGCAGCATTGGCACATAAAAGGAAATAAAAACAAGAAATGCATTTTTTGATATCATCATTTTTTATTAAAAAAGCAATTTACATGTGAATATATACAAGTTGAACTTGTTTCCTATAGGGTAGTCTTATATTCAGGCTTTTAGTTTTTTTCCTAATGGAATATCCAAAGTTTGGGGGGTCGTCTTATAATCAGGGTCGTCTTATAATCGAGCAAATGCGGTATATTAATCCCAAAAGCAGGACAATATTTCACAGAGACAATATCCAACAGATCTATCACACTGTTAAATATAGATATAAGATATTAGATATCACATTTCTAATGAAACTATTGATTAACTGTTTACAATCCTTTTTACCTGATATTCTACATGCTTCTCGGCTGGGTTTTGTGAGAGGGAGACAGGCAGTGGAGCTGCCATAGCAGCTGTAGCAAATACAACTATTTAACCTCAACATACTTGCAATAATCTACTAAGTTTGGATGCAACAAAAGCTTTTATCAAATGGCCTTGCCTCATCTCTTATGTATTCTAACAGATCGGCACTTCAGTACATACTAATATATTAACCCTGTCACTCACATCACCACAAATAATTTAGATTCATAACGGATGATGATGCACAGGGGTGTGAGGCATCAATGTCTCCTCTCCACTTCTGTACAACATAGCACTGGAACCCCTTTCAGGTGCTTTACACTCCTTGGAAGAATTTAAGATCATGGCAGTAAGACACTGGGAAGTAAAAAATCAAGTAATTCCATCTTGACTGTACTGAGACAATTTGAAGAGATTGCAGGTTTCCAGATACATCTTGGCCAATCTGAGGTTTTAAAACTGCAGGTTCAATGGAAATCAAAAAAGATACCACCATATTCCCCAAAAAATTTAAGCGTCTATATTCAATAAAAACCAAAATAGCGGAACTGACGAGTTGGCAAAAACTACATGTAATATTACTGGGCCAGAGCTCCTGGTTCTCTTGAGAAAGGCAGATAAGATAAGTGCTTGATTATAATTTTTGTAGGTTTCTATGGAGTAGGGTTCAGACCCACGATAGTGCTAAAATGACTGCAACAGCAGGATAGACATTTTCATTGTAATATACATAATTTTAAACTATAATCTGGGGGGTCTGTATAGACATGACCTGGACTGGATCTCTCCCTTTCCAAGATTTATAAACCCCAAATATAGAACAACAATTCATTGCCGAGATTCTGCTTTCAGCTTTGCTACATACCTCGTATCTGGAGATCAGTGCACCCTTTGTTATACATAAAAACAAATGCATTAAGATTGGAGAGATTAAAACAGGGCCTGTGCTGGAAATACTCAGTATGGCTCGCACTGGTAGAATGATTTCACACTGGCACCCCCAGGAGACACATATTGGAGTGATCAGGGTCACAGACATACACATGATCTAGTCAATAAAGCCTCAGAACAAATTATCACATGGGAACATAAAATAATAAATATCCAACATCTAATATCCATTTTCACACATACATATAAGCAAGAAGCTACATCGTAACAATTGTCTCACAATTAGAGACAATGGATTGGGATCATGATTTGGCCAATTATCTGACTGGAAGCTCATCATTTAAATACTCACTCAGTGAACTATACTCACATACAATAAACAATATTGATTACAGACAGAAAAAACAGGCATGTGTGAATGGATCCCTGACATATCAAAACTAGAAAAACTCTCTCTAAACACTCCCTCACAACCTCAAATCTCACTCCCTATGCCATAAAAATAATGCATGGGGCTCATTACTCACCTGAAAGACTATATACTAGGGGCATTCGCTCAACATCTTCCTGCCCCAAGTGAGAGAAAGATAACCTACTCCACTGCTTTTGGGACTGTCTAACAATTTAGAACTTCTGGAAAGAGGTGATCAACTATGCATAATCTACTAATATGGCCAAACTCCCACTAACAGAAATAAACATGATCTGTGGAATCCAAGACATACACACCCCACACAATGCTAAACTTACCTTCATCCTCAAAGAGGAAGCAAGAAAAACAATATTACAGTACAGGATCTGACAGGACCCAGCTCCCCTCACACTGTCCAAAATTACATTACAGCATATTTTTCATATGGATTTTTCAACCTGGAAAAAATACATACACACTGAAATTATATTTAGCACTTCAACACAAAATAAGAGAAACATTTCTATACACATCATGGTTTTCTAGCAGCATTTTTTACAGTTTGGTGTGTTAATATTGATTTTGAACATTTATATAAAACTGTGTATTCTCTAATTGTCAGATCTATGAAAACACTTGGATTTGACTCCCAAATTGCAATTTTCACAATACCTGCTATTAGTCTAAATGATTAGATTGTAAGCTCTAAAGATCAGTGTTTATTGTGAGCTTGATCTTGGAACATCTCTCCCGTTTACTAAAGACTTAAAACATAAAGGTTAGAATATTACAACAAGCATATTGTAAAACAGAAAACAACATTTCAATTGAATCCACTAGATAAATAAATTATAAACCTACCAGACCAAGATTCACAGACCGAATCTATGGACCCGTCTGTGCTAGATTTACAAACACTGCTTTTATATCATTTCAGGAATCCATAGATAATACTCTGAGGTCTATTGTGTAATGTGTAAAAGTCCATAGAGTAAACACATTATTTTCTCCAATTATAACATGTAAATATTTGTAGAGCTGATTGTACAAACAGGTACATGTAAAATTATTATTTTTTTGAAGAACAGGTGGTGACCCTGGGTAGGGCATGTTACCATGTGCAGAGATTAGAGTGTTGAGAGAGCTGTGATCCTTTTAAGAGGTTAGACTATGGCTGACATTTTATTATATTTGGAGGTAAAATGGATTTTTTTTTATTTGCAGACATAGGGATTGAATGCACAGCTTGATGTATCTTCTGTTGTTTAGTAGTCATACTACTAGTTTTAATTTATTCCATCTTTTTCTATTATTATATTTTCAATGTATTGTTTCTTTTCATTCCATCCTTTGTTTGCATTTTTTCCTTGACATTTTGTAAATGAGTATTTATGCAGTTGTATGTTACATCTATATCTTTTCAACAACATGAGGGCATTTGTTTTGCTATTACCCCATCCTTTCATATAGACATCTTTTGCCAATTTTAAATCCGTGTCCCAAAAGACCATGTGGGCGGCATAGCACTTCCTCTAAACAGCACTGTTGGGTGCCCCCACCCCCTTTCTGTGGCCTCAGTCTGATTGTTTAACTATAGCTGCCACTCAAATTATGCACCAGTTACATTCAGCAAAATCACTGCATGCCTGGACATTCCTAGTTCTGGCACACCTTGATGCAATCTTCTAGTAGAAAACCAGAGTTTTCCACAGGTGTTAGGTTATACATACCCTCCTGCCATTAAGCCATGTGTTTACAGTACCATTTCTTTTCTCCAAAGCACATTGGTGCATTGCCAATCAATGAAGCTATCCACACAGAGGACATGAAATGTTACCATGATGCACATGACATGGTGGTGGAATGGTACGCATAACCTCAATTGGCCATATTGGGCAGTTGTACTGTGGATTTCTCAACAGTTTGGCTTACATTTCGGCAAATCGGAGCATACTGAGTCGACCCTTGAATTAAAATAAATTAATATAAAGCCATTGAAAGAAATAATAATGATTGGAAGAGGAACCCAACCTCCAATTTGTTCTGGAAGTAAATCTGACCTATTATTTCTTTCCAGACCAAAGAGCCTGGGTTGTTCCAGTTTCTAGCCAAGGACAGTTTTACCACCATCTAATGATTATTACTATTGAGTAAGTCAGTATGAAAGAGGAACTTTTACTTCTATTTCCCACATAATCCTGGCCTGTTCCTTATCACGAGTGGCCAGAGATTGTACTAATTTATTTGACCTTGAGAAATGATTCTACTAAGTCTATCTCCACCATGCATATTTGTAAAAAAATGTTTTTACTCTTAAATAGTTGAATACCTCCTTTACTGGAAGACCATGCTTAAGCTGTAGCTGGGAGAATGAGAGTATAATAATATATAATATTTGAAACTGACTGTATCCCTTATTTCACTTAAATTTTATTTCATTTCAGGACATTTGCAGGACTTCAAGCATTCCTTCACCTTAGAAGTATCACTTTGCATTTGACTACAGGGTAAGCACCATATATTAAGGGAAGTGCAGCTCAAAAGGTCACTGGGATGGACCAATGAAAGGAAAATAAATGAAAACAGAGAGAATTGAAACTGAAATAAAAAGAGTTGGCAATGAAAATGGGAGATGGGGACTAGAATGTGAGGGAAAATCTCTCTTTGAGATGATTAACTTGGTTTCCTGTGGAATAATGGGTACTGCTTTAGGCATATTGACTTCAAATATGGCATTCAGTATGCAATCTATGCTTACAGGATGTGAGGACTGCACTCTACTGCTGTTACTTCGGATGAGGTCAGCAAAATCTGGCTTGGAAGGATAGAGAAGTTGGAAAATGTTTCCAGCCCTGCCATTTTTGCCCATACCCTTGTCAATTCATCACAGTGTACTGTTCAGTGAATAGACCTCAGTATCTCTACACTAGAACAGCTTCCAGGGCTCTAGGTACATTTTTTGCAATCTTTAATATGGGAGTCAAGGACATGGAGAAGACAAGCATAATAGGATAATTACTGAAAAAGTAAAGCTTTACTTCACATTAAAATATGCTTACTTAGAAACTTTGTGAGTTCACTGGGTTAACACTCACATACAGCTGATTAGGGTTTTTCAAAGGTCCTCCCATGACCTCACATATGCCTGGTCCAACAAAAACTCTTCACCTGGTCCAACAAAAAACATACTTCTCAAAATAGTATTTGAGATGTCTCCCTGACTGTATCAACGTTGCAAGAACAAAGCCCTACACATTTCACATTGTTGTCAGCTTCTTCATAGTGCCTGATCTTTTAAGACTGTATATGAAAAAAATAAGATATAATAGTGAAATTATATTGTTTTGATCAAATAACACACTTTTTTTTACTTTATTACAAATTTTGTAAACAGCCCCCTGTGGGGGATTATTGTCTAAAATAGAATAACTAAAATACTCTTTTAACCTCTTCATACAGAATATATGTATGGTTTAATCAATGGTTTGGATTAATTTCTGCTTGCATTTCTAAATGACTTCCTTGTAGTGATGTCGCGAACATAACATTTTCCGTGTGGTGAAAGCCAATAGTACTACAACGTTCAGTTTATAGGCTGTCGGCTTATGTAATACATGTAATCCTATTGCTATTCTAGAAACCGAACCTGAACCCGAACTCTAATAATTTTAGGGGGGACCTAATGTCCCCCCCAGGTCCCCACCAATTGCCGGTGGGTGGGGACCATATAATAATAAGGGTGGGGGGACCTAATGTTTCCTATTACTCCTAACTCTGCCTCTAACCCTTCCTATTACTTATAATCCTCCTTCTCACCCTTCCTATTATACCAAATACTCCCGCTAGCCCTTCCTGTTACTCTTAACCCTCCCTCTATCCCATCCTATTACTCCTAATCCTCTATATAACCTATCCTATTACTGCTAATCCTCCCTCTAACCCTTCCTATTACTCCTATTATTTTATATAACCCTTCCTATTACACTTTATCCTCCCTCTAACCCTTTCTATTACTCCAAATACTCCCTCTAACCCTTCCTATTACTCCAAATCATCCCTCTAACTCTTCCTATCACTCCTCTCCTAAGCCTTAATTTAACCCTTCCTATTACTCCTAACACTCCCTCTAACCCTTCCTATGACACCAAATACTTAATCTAACCCTTCATATTACTCCTAACCCTCTATATATCCCATCCTGTTACTACTAATCCTCTGTATAACCCTTCCTATTACTGCTCAATCTCCCTCAAACCCATCCTATTACTCATAATCCTCTATATAACCCTTCATATTACACCTAATCCTTCCTTTCTCTTCCATTTACACCTTACCTTTTACTGTAACTCCCAGTCCTCCCTCTAATCCTTTCTATTACTCATAATCCTCTATATAACCCTTCCTAATACACCTAATCCTGCCTCTAACTCTTCCATTTACTCCTAATTCTACCTTGAACCTTTCCTATTACTCCTAATCCTGTCTCTAACGCAACTTATTACTCCTAATTTTGCCTCTCACCCATCCTATTACTCATGAAACATCCTATTACCCTTCCTATCACTCCTTATTATCCTTGTAACCCTTCCTAATTCTCTAAATAACCTTTCATATTACTCTGAATCCTCTAAATAACCCTTCCTATTACTCAGAATCCTCAATCAAACCCATCTTATAACTCCCAATCCTCCAAATAACCCTTAATATTATGCCTAATCTTGATTGTAACCCTTCCTATTATTTTTAACCCTCCCTTTCTTATTACTCCAAATACTAAATCTAACTCTTCCTATAACTCCAAAAAGTCCTCTAACCCTTCCTATTACTCCTAACCCTGCCTCTTTCCCTTCCTATCACTCCTAATCCAACCTGTAACCCTTCCTATTACTCCTAACCCTTGATCTAACCCTTCCTATTACTCCTAATACTTACTCTAACCCATGCTATTACTCCTAACCCTCCCTCTAACTCTCCTTTTTACTCCTAATCCTATATACAGTATAACCCTTCCTATCACTCCTAAACCTCCCTATATTCTTTCCTATTACTCCTTATCCTCCCTCTAACCCTTATTATTACTGCTAATCCTCCCTCTAAACCTTACTATTACTCCAAATACTCCCTCTAAAACTTCCTATTACTACAAACCATTCATCTAACTGTTACTATTACTCCTAATCCATCCTCTAACTCTTCCTCTTAGTCCCAATCCTCCATCTGACCTTTATTACTCCTAATCCTCTCTCTATTCCTTCCTATTACTCCTACTTTACCCTATGACCCTTCCTATTACTCCCAACTCCCACTCTAACCATTCCTATTATGCACTAATATGCTTCCCTCTAACAATTACTATTATACACTACCCTCCCTCTGACCCTTCCTATTACTTCTAATCCTGCCCCTAACCCATCATATTACTGCTTATCCTCCCTCTAACCAGTCCTATTTCTCCTAATCCTCCCTATTACCCTTCCTGTTACTCTTAATTTTCCCTCTAACCCTTTCTTTTACTCATAACTAGAGTTGAGCAGACACCTGGATGTTCGGGTTCGGCAGGTTCTACTGAACTTCGAAAAAATGTCCGGGTCCATGCTCGAACTTGACCCCGAACCCGAACCCCATTGAAGTCAATGGGGAAATGAACTTTTGGCCACTAAAATGCCTCTAAAAAAGTCCTGAAAAGGGCAAGAGGGCTGCAAAATTAATTAAAATGTGGGTAAGAGTAGGACAAGTGCCCTGCAAGCAAATGTGGATAGGGAAATAACTTAAAATAACATAAAATACATACAAATTACAAATACAGCTGAGCCATAAAAGCACTAGATGGAATCTTTGATTTTAGCTTTGGAAGAACATAAATCTAAATCTAAAGCATGGCTGCCAGGAGGATCAACAGAATTATCCATTTGAGAGAGGGTTGGAGTGCAGGGTATTCTCTTTCAGTTTATACTAAGTGACCCATAGGTTGAGGAGGCGGTGACCGTGGCGGTGTAGGTGGAAGCGGCGCTGGAGAAGGAGGAGGTGGCCAGAATTTTTCAAAGTGTGCTGTAAGCACAGTATTTGACGGTTCTATTTGACTCTCAGATGTAATACATGTAATGCTATTGCTATTCTATTAACCGAAATAGAGTCCCCATTCATAAGAATAGGTCAATTGATTGCTCCATGTGCTAGTAACAACCACACTCACCACTCCATGTGCTATTAACAACCTGGCTCACCACTCCCTGTGCTAGTAACAACCATACTCACTGCTCCCTGTGCTAGGAACAACCACGCACATCACTCCCTGTGCTAGTAACAACCACGCTCACTGCTCCACGTGCTAGTAACAACCACGCTAACCACTGGAAACAAGATTCGGTGTGCACATCATACTCCAAAACAAACCGATGTTTGAAAAAAGTATTGTGCTTTATTGCTCTTCTGATCGTCTGATCAACCTGGTGGAGCACCTATCTCCAAATTTACAGGAGGTAGAGCCGACTTCAGCGTTGTTTGCACGCTAACCACTCCCTGTGCTAGTAACAACCATGCTCACCAGTCTATGTGCTAGTAACAACCACACTCATCGCTCCATGTGCTAGTAACAACCACATTCATCGCTCCATGTGCTAGTAACAACCACACTCATTGCTCCATGTGCTAGTAACAACCACACTCACCACTCCCTGTGCTAGTAACAACCACACTCACCACTCCCTGTGCTAGTAACAACCATGCTCACCAGTCTATGTGCTAGTAACAACCACACTCATCGCTCCATGTGCTAGTAACAACCACATTCATCGCTCCATGTGCTAGTAACAACCACACTCATTGCTCCATGTGCTAGTAACAACCACACTCACCACTCCCTGTGCTAGTAACAACCACACTCACCACTCCATGTACTAGTAAAAACCACACTCATTGCTCCATGTGCTAGTAACAACCACACTCATCACTCCCTGTGCTAGTAACAACCACACTCACCACTCCATGTACTAGTAAAAACCACACTCATCGCTCCATGTGCTAGTAACAACTACGCTCACCACTCCATGTGCTAGTAACAACCACACTCATCGCTCCATGTGCTAGTAACAACCACGCTCACCACTCCATGTGCTAGTAACAACCACACTCATCACTCCATGTGCTAGTAACAACCATACTCATCACTCCATGTACTAGTAACAACCACTATCATCACTACCTGTTCTAGTAACAACCACTATCATCGCTCCCTGTGCTAGTAACAACTTCGCTCACCACTCCCTGTGCTAGTAACAACCACACTCATCACTCGATGTACTAGTAAAAACCACACTCATTGCTCCATGTGCTAGTAACAACCACACTCTCCACTCCATGTGCTAGTAACAACCACACTCATTGCTCCATGTGCTGGTAACAATCATGAGCACCACTCCTTGTGCTAGTAACAACCACACTCATTGCTCCATGTTCTAGTAACAACCATGCTCACCACTTTTTGTGCTGGTAACAACCCCACTCATTGCTCCCTGTGCTAGGAACAACCATGCTCATCACTCCCTATTCTAGTAACAACCACTATCATCGCTCCCTGTGCTAGTAACAACCTCGCACACCACTCAGGTATTTTTCAGCCTAAATTAATATGTAACTATGTGATGGAACCAGATATGTGACGATGTTTATATATAATTATATCCATATTAGACAATCATGTAGCTAAAATGAATAACTACATATTACAAATTATATGAAATATATATTATCTACATGTATTTATAAATTGTGTTAGTAACAACAACACTCACTGCTCCATGTGCTAGTAACAACCACGCTCACCATTCCATGTGCTAGTAACAACCACACTCATCGCTCCATGTGCTAGGAACAACCACACTCATTGCTCCCTGTGCTAGTAACAACCACACTCACCACTCCATGTTCTAGTAACAACCACACTCATCGCTCCATGTGCTAGGAACAACCACACTCACTGCTCCATGTGCTAGTAACAACCACACTCACTGCTCCATGTGCTAGTAACAACCACACTCACCACTCCCTGTGCTAGTAACAACCACACTCACCACTCCCTGTGCTAGAAACAACCACACTCATCGCTCCATGTGTTAGTAACAACCACACTCACCACTCCCTGTGCTAGTAACAACCACACTCATCGCTCCATGTGCTAGGAACAATCACACTCATCGCTCCATGTGCTAGTAACAACCACGCTCATCGCTCCATGTGTTAGTAACAACCACGCTCACCGCTCCCTGTGCTAGTAACAACAACACTCATCGCTCCCTGTGCTAGTAACAACCACGCTCACCACTCCCTGTGCTAGTAACAACCACACTCATCGCTCCATGTGCTAGTAACAACCACACTCATCGCTCCATGTGCTAGTAACAACCATGCTCATCGCTGCCTGTGCTAGTAACAACCACACTCATTGCTCCATGTGCTAGTAACAACCACACTCATTGCTCCATGTGCTAGTAACAACCACACTCACTGCTCCATGTGCTAGTAACAACCACACTCATCGCTCCATGTGCTAGTAACAACCACACTCATCGCTCCATGTGCTAGTAACAACCACACTCACTGCTCCATGTGCTAGTAACAACCACACTCATCGCTCCATGTGCTAGTAACAACCACACTCACTGCTCCATGTGCTAGTAACAACCACACTCATCGCTCCATGTGCTAGGAACAACCACACTCATTGCTCCCTGTGCTAGTAACAACCACACTCACCACTCCATGTTCTAGTAACAACCACACTCATCGCTCCATGTGCTAGGAACAACCACACTCACTGCTCCATGTGCTAGTAACAACCACACTCACTGCTCCATGTGCTAGTAACAACCACACTCACCACTCCCTGTGCTAGTAACAACCACACTCACCACTCCCTGTGCTAGAAACAACCACACTCATCGCTCCATGTGTTAGTAACAACCACACTCACCACTCCCTGTGCTAGTAACAACCACACTCATCGCTCCATGTGCTAGGAACAATCACACTCATCGCTCCATGTGCTAGTAACAACCACGCTCATCGCTCCATGTGTTAGTAACAACCACGCTCACCGCTCCCTGTGCTAGTAACAACAACACTCATCGCTCCCTGTGCTAGTAACAACCACGCTCACCACTCCCTGTGCTAGTAACAACCACACTCATCGCTCCATGTGCTAGTAACAACCACACTCATCGCTCCATGTGCTAGTAACAACCATGCTCATCGCTGCCTGTGCTAGTAACAACCACACTCATTGCTCCATGTGCTAGTAACAACCACACTCATCGCTCCATGTGCTAGTAACAACCACACTCACTGCTCCATGTGCTAGTAACAACCACACTCATCGCTCCATGTGCTAGTAACAACCACACTCATCGCTCCATGTGCTAGTAACAACCACACTCATCACTCCATGTGCTAGTAACAACCACGCTCACTGCTCCATGTGCTAGTAACAACCACACTCATCGCTCCATGTACTAGTAACAACCACACTCATCGCTCCCTGTGCTAGTAACAACCACACTCACCGCTCCCTGTGCTAGTAACAACAACACTCATCGCTCCCTGTGCTAGTAACAACCACGCTCACCACTCCATGTGCTAGTAACAACCACACTCATCGCTCCATGTACTAGTAACAACCACACTCATCGCTCCCTGTGCTAGTAACAACCACACTCACCGCTCCCTGTGCTAGTAACAACCACACTCATCGCTCCATGTGCTAGGAACAACCACACTCACTGCTCCATGTGCTAGTAACAACCATGCTCACCACTCTATGTGCTAGTAACAACCACGCTCATCACTCCCTGTGCTAGTAACAACCATGCTCATCACTCCCTGTGCTAGTAACAACCACGCTCACCACTCCATGTGCTAGTAACAACCACGCTCACTGCTCCATGTGCTAGTAACAACCACGCTCACCACTCCATGTGCTAGTAACAACCACGCTCACTGCTCCATGTGCTAGTAACAACCACACTCACTGCTCCCTGTGCTTGTAACAACCACACTCATTGCTCCCTGTGCTAGTAACAAAAACACTCACTGCTTCATGTGCTAGTAACAACCACACTCATCGCTCCATGTGCTAGTAACAACCACGCTCACCACTCCATGTGCTAGTAACAACCACACTCATCAATCCATGTGCTAGGAACAACACCACTCATTGCTCCCTGTGCTAGTAACAACCACGCTCATCACTCCCTGTGCTAGTAACAACCACACTCATCGCTCCATGTGTTAGTAACAACCACACTCACCACTCCCTGTGCTAGTAACAACCACACTCACTGCTCCATGTGCTAGAAACAACCACACTCATCGCTCCATGTGCTAGGAACAACCACACTCACTGCTCCATGTGCTAGTAACAACCACACTCATCGCTCCATGTGTTAGTAACAACCACACTCACCACTCCCTGTGCTAGAAACAACCACACTCATCGCTCCATGTGCTAGGAACAACCACACTCACTGCTCCATGTGCTAGTAACAACCACACTCATCGCTCCATGTGCTAGTAACAACCACACTCATCGCTCCATGTGCTAGGAACAACCACAGTCACTGCATCATGTGCTAGTAACAACCACACTCATCTCTCCATGTGCTAGTAACAACCACACTCACTGCATCATGTGCTAGTAACAACCACACTCATCGCTCCATGTGCTAGTAACAACCACACTCATTGCTGACTGTGCTAGTAACAACCACACTCACCACTCCATGTGCTAGTAACAACCACACTCATCGCTCCATGTGCAAGTAACAACCACACTCACTGCATCATGTGCTAGTAACAACCACACTCATTGCTCCATGTTCTAGTAACAACCACACTCATCGCTCCATGTGCTAGTAACAACCACACTCACTGCATCATGTGCTAGTAACAACCACACTCATTGCTCCATGTTCTAGTAACAACCACACTCACCACTCCTTGTACTGGTAACAACCACGCTCACCACTCCCTGTGCTAGTAACAACCATGCTCACCACTCCTTGTGCTGGTAGCAACCACACTATTTCTGTTTTGTCTCCTGTTTATGACCTGTGGCTTGATATGCAAATTGCACATTTCCCATTTAAAGTAGTTTGTTTACATATAAAATCTCTTAAATGACAAGATGTTGGATTATAGAGAGCTCTTTTGAAATAATACTATCTCACTCATATATTGTTCAGCTGTGTTTAGCACTTGGAAGGGTCTAGTGATGCCATTTTGTCTCATCCATTTGACATATTTTTAACCCAAATTTGCTTGGTACTCCATCTCTCCCCTGTGATTGTACCATCAGCAACTGAGAGTGAGTTTTTTTATTATATTGATAATAATCTGTTTTATGAGCAACGGTAGGCAAAGTGTCCACCCAACGACACCAGTGTATGTGGCAAGGTCCATAAAATATTATTACATTGTCCATTGTCCATGATCTTTGTTGGTGTCTCTGCTGCATGTATTTCTCAGTATTATTTCTTTGGTAGCTCTGAAGCATCAGAGTGCTTCCTCTTAACAGCCATGTCATATGATCGATATCTGGCCATCTGTCACCCACTGCATTACAACTCCATAATGGAGAATGAATGTTGTATTAAGTTAATTATCATGTCTTGGTTGTTAGGTTTATCTCTAGAACTAATTAACACAGTAACATTAGCTCAACTCAGATTGTGTGGACCAAACATCATTGACCATTTCTTCTGTGATCTTGGTCCTTTGTTAAAGCTATCTTGGTCAGATATATTCATAGCACTAATGGAAGCTTTATTGAATAGTGTCCCTGTACTTATAACCCCATTGATAATTATCATAGTTTACTATTTTTATATTTCTCTCACCATTATAAACATTCCATCCATCTCTGGGAGACTGAAAGCCTTCTCCATCTGCAGCTCACACTTGGCTGTTGTCTTCATCTACTATTGGACTCAAATTAGCATTTATGTTGTTCCATCAAAAGACCAATCTATGGCTGTAAACAAAGCCCTGTCTCTGTTGTATACTGTGGTGACTCCAATGCTCAATCCCATTATTTATAGTCTGAGGAATAAAGACATAAAGGAAGCCCTACAGAAATGCAATGAGAAATTAATCCAAACCATTTACAGAACTTCATTTTCTGTATGAAGAGGTTAAAAGAACCATTTGGAAATTCTATTTTAGATAATGTTCATCAGGGGTGTTGTTTATAAAAATGGCACAAGTAAGAAAATGCTTATTAGATCCACAAAGTGTTGCTATTTATAAAAAAAAAAAAAGGTTCAAGTAAATTTTTTTTGCAGCTTAAGCACAGTACGAAAGAACTAAATCCAGCGGCAAATTATGTAGCAGAAAAATTAAGGGAACCGATTTACGAAAGATGGCACATAGTGTGACAAAAGAAAACCTGAATAATGAACTTAAAATATGCCTATATAGTTGTGTCATAATCTGAACAGTATATTCTTCGCTATCTGCGTATTATAAGTGGATTATTCATTTCATAACAGGATTCCAAAGATTACCGTATTTGCTCAATTATAAGAGGAGGTTTTTTTCAGAAAAAAAATTCAGAAAAATCCCCCTCGTCTTATAATCGAGGTCGTCTTATAATCTGACCTCAAATTGAGGTCAGACTATAATACTGGGATCCAGGTCCCCCGCAGAGCTGCAGGGGACCTGAATCCTCCTCTCTAACAGCAGGGGATGTCTGCTCGATGAGCGCAGACTCCCCCTGCTGCAGCCCGGCACGACTGCCGGGACTTCTATGATGAAGCCGGGTATTTCCGGCTTCGTCATAAAAGTCCCGGCGGTTGTGCCGGGCGGCAGCAGGGGAGGTCTGCGCTCATAGCGCAGACATCCTCTGCTGCCCCACTAGCCACCAGGGAGAATCGGGCAGCCGGGGGATGTCTGCACGATATGTGCAGACATCCTTCATGCTGCCCGACACTTCCGTCTATTATGACGAACCAGCTGTCAGTCATAATAGACGAAGTGTCGGGCAGCATGGAGGATGTCTGCATGTATCGTGCAGACATCCCCCGGCTGCCCCCACTAGCCACCAGGGACCAAGAAAAAGCTGAGGGGGAGGGGGGGGGGCAGAGAAACGGATGGGAGGGGGGTAGAATGACAAGGGGGGACGGAAAGAAATGCAAACAAAAATGAATCCAAACCATTTACAGAACAGAATTGTCTATTAGGAGAGGTTAAAATAGTTATTTCGGTATGCTATTTTAACAAAATTTTTTGAGGCATCATTCTGCTATATTCATCTCGTCGAGGTCCTGGATGCCATATTAATGATTGGAACAAACTTACGGAGAGTCCTGAAAGTTGTTCTAGTCTAGAGCTACTGAGGTCTATTCACTGAACAGTGCACTGCAATGAAATGAAAAATGATATTGGCATAAATGGTTGGAAACATTCTCCATCTTCTCTATCCTTTCTTTGTCTCATGTGTAAAAAAAGTTTTTGATGCATTTTACTTTTCAGGACAAGATTTATGAATTCATTCAGTGGTATGGATTTCATGGCCACTGTTCAATAAAAAGATTGCGTTAGCTGTAAATAAATGGGCATTGATGATTCCATTCCCTCCTCTAACAACATTAATAGGTGTAAAAGTATTATGTTTACCAAAGCTGTTAAATAAAAAAAAAATAAAAAAAAAACTCATTGGCAAAAAACCTCCATACTGTCTATGGAGGTTTTATGGAGCCAGTAAAAATTATGGTATTACACCACTGATCTCTGCAGTAATTACCTCACAATGATTCAATGATAGCCAATAAAATGTAATGGGGGAAAAAATCTTTCAATTTTTGCCCATCTGTTTTACACATAAAACATGACTAATTAAAATATAACATAGTCTTCCTGGGATTTGGCACTGGAGTTATCCCCCACACCACAATTTAAATAATTGTCCCTTTCAGTGGATTGGGACAGGTAATGCGCCAAGACCCCTAAACAAAAAAATAGCAACCCCAGAGATCAGCTTTGTTTGGTCAGAGACCTAATGGGTTAAATGCAGAATTCGATCACTAGTTTTTTGTAGAAGTTTTGCCAACATAGAATTTTGATGTGGGAGATGAGCCAACATACTGCAGCCCCCATTCTTTGCATTTTCTGCACTTTTTACATTGGTGTTTTGTACATTGATGCCTTTCCCCAGTAGTATATTTAATTACATTTAATTTAGAAAAGTTTTATTTATATATTGCTTTTATATTGTTTTTGATGTATTCGTGAATCATGTATATGGGATACCTTTGTTAGATGAGTTCCATGAAGGGGTTTTATAAGCACTTTAAAAAAAACTCTGTGTTGGACCTTTACAAAGATAGGTAACTGTTAAACAAATTATCCAAAATGCTGCAAAAGTGCATTGCTGGCTAAGGATAGGTGATTTTCATATCCAGTTATAAATTGCAATTGCCTAAGATTGACTTAGTTGTGATATCCTCCTTCTTTGTTATAATTTCCCGTTGGTGTGTATACATGAGTTCCTCCCCGTGGCAACCTATCTAAATAAAGATAAGAGAGTGATCACGATTGGAGTAAAATAAGTGGGAGGATCCCCTACAGACATTTCCAGCATAGCCTGCAATGCGATGACCAGAGAAGATGCGACCAGCGTGTGACGTCACATAATGCCACACCCGGAAGTAGAACAATAAGCGTGAAGAGAGAAAGTATATTTAACTGAAGATCTTAGAGACAGCGAAACACTTGAACAAGCCTTAGCTTGAAGGCGAAAGCCGTTGTGTGTGGGAGGACAGCACCTTATGCATAGAACACTATGCACTTTCTACAGGATTTGAACTTCATGCACTTTTGCGTGATACTGCCTTTTTTAATGTAAGACTTTAGTATATGCACAATAAAATGTGTTTTACTTCAGGTATATTTCCTTCTTCCCTTGTCTATTGGTCCCATACCTACACTGGAGGTTCTTTCCTGAACCAACTTTTGAATGAAGACCCCACAAGGGGCTCGCGGATACCTTTTATACTGTGCAGATTACTGCTCAGTAATATCTGAGTGGACCTATTTGTATTATTATAAAGTCATATTATTTTTAAAAAAATACTACACTATAATATTTCATATGTTTCTATTTTTTACCTTTGCATAATACGGAGAGGATTGCCTCATTTGAAGGATAATCAAAGTGTGGAGTGTTTGGGAGAAGCGCACTGATTCACGTTTTTTTATGTATTCAATTTATCACATTATGCACAATGATGATCTTCATTTCCGGGATGGGCGTTGCACTACATGTTTCACCTCTCGACTTCGTCTGGTGCTCATCATATTACTACCAATCCTCTATATAACTCGTCCTATTACTCCTAATCCTCACTCTAACCTTTCCTATTACTCCTAACCCTTCCTATTATTCCTAATCCTGCCTCTAACCCATCATATTACTGCTTATCCACCCTCTAACACATCCTAATACACCAAATCCTCCCTCTTACCCTTCCTTTTACTCCTTACCCTCCCTTTAATACTTCCTATCACTCATAATCCTCCCACTAACCCATCCTATTTCTCCTAATGCTCCCTTCAACCTATCGTATTATTCTATTATTACACCGTACACTCTGTCTAATCCTTCCTATTACTCCTAATTCTTCCTCTTACCCTTCCTATTTCACCTAATTCTGCCTCTAACCCATCATATTACTGCTTATCCTCCCTCTAACCCATCCTTTTACAACATGTCCTCGCCTTAGCCCTTCCTATTATTCCTAACCCTTCCTTTAACACTTCCTATTACTCCTAATCCTCTCTAACCAATCCTATTTTTCCTAATCCTCGTTTTAACCTATCCTTATACTGCTAATCCGCCCTATAACCCATCCCATTACTTCAAATCTTCTATATAACCATAACTATTATTCCTAACCCTCCTCTAACCCTTCCTATTACTATTAATCCTTCCTCTAACACATTATATTACTGTTAATCCTCCCTCTAACCCATCATATCAATACCAATCCTCTGCATAACCCTTAATATTACTCTTAATCCTCCTTCTAACAATTCCCTGTTACTCCTAATCCTTCCTCTAACACATCATATTATTGCTTATCCTACCTCTAACTCATCCTGTTACATCAAATCCTCTCTCTAACCCTTCGTATTACTCCTAACCCTCCCTCTAACCCTTCCTTTTACTCCTAACTCTCAATAAAAACCCATCCTATTAGTCCTCATCCTCCCTCTAACCTTTCCTATAACTCATAATCCTCCCTCTAACCATTCCTTTCACTCCTAATCCATAAGCCGACTCTCCCTATTACTCCTAACCCTCCCTCTAACCCTTCCTATTACTCCTAACCCTTCATTTAAAACTTCATATTATTCATAATTCTCCCTCTTACCACCCTATTACTCCAAATTATCCCTCTAACACTTCCTATTACTTCTAATCCTGCCTCTAACCCATCATATTACTGCTTATACTCCCTCTAACCATTCCTATTACACCAAACCCTCTGCCTAACCCTTCCTATTACTCCTTACCCTCCCTATAACCCTTCCTATTACTCCTAAACATACCTCTAACCCTTCCTTTTACTCCAAATCCTTCCTCTAACCCTTTCTATTATTTCTAACAATCCCTTTAACCCTTCCTATTACTCCTAACCCTCCATCTAACCATTCATATTACTCCTAATCCTCTATATTTCCCCTTATTATTGCTCCTAATCCTCCTTCGAACCCTACCTATTACTCCTAACCCTCTCTCTAACTATTCCTATCACACCTAACCCTTCCTTTTACTAATAATCCTTCCTCTTAGCCATCATATTACTCCTTATCCTCCCTCCAACCCATCATATTACAAGAATTCCTCCAGTTAACCCTTCCTATTACTCCAAACACTTCCCTTTAAAACTTCCTATTACTCATAATACTCTCTCTAAACCATCCTATTTATCCTAATCCTCCCTTTAGCCTATCCTATTCGTCCTAATCCTGGCTATAACCCATCCTATTAATTCTAATCCTCTATATAACCTTTCATATTACTCATAATCAAAATCTAACCCTTCCTATTACTCCTAATCCTGCCTCTAACCCATCACATTACTTCTAATCCTCCCTCTAACCCATCATATTACTACCAATCCTCTGTATAACCCTTCCTATTTCTTCTAACCCTTCCATTTACACCTCTTCAAAATCTAACCCTTCCTATTACCTCTAATCCTCCCTCTAACCCTTTCTTTTCCTCCTAAACCACCCTCTAATCCTTTCTATTACTCATAATCCTCCCTCTACCTATTCCTACTTCTCCTAATTTTACCCCAAACCCTTTATTTTTCTCCTAATCCTTCCACTAACCCTTCCTATTACTCCTAACCCACCTTCTAATCCTTCTGATTACTTCTAATTCTTCCTCTAACCCTTAATATTTATCGTAATCCTCCCTCGAATCCATCCTATTATGCCTAATCTTCTCTCTAACCCTTCCTTTTACTCCTAACCATTCCTCTAACCCTTCCTATTACACCTAATCTTACATTTAACACTTTCAATTACTCCTAATATTCTTTCTAACCATTCCTTTTACTCCTAAGCCTCCCTATATCCCTTCTTATTACTCCTAACCCTTCCTCTAACCTTTTCTATTATTCCTAATCCTCTCTCTAACCTTTTCTTTTACTCCTAATCCTTCCTCTAAACCTTCCTATTATTTCTAACCCTCCCTCGAACCCTTCCTATTAGTCCTAAACCACCCTCTAATCCTTCCTATTACTCATAATTCTCCCTCTAACCATTCATACTTTTCCAAATACTCCCTCTAACCCCTCCTGTTACTCATAACCCTCCCTTTAACTCTTCTTATTACTTCTAATATTCCATCTACCCATTTATTTTACTCCAAATCCTCCCTCTAACCCTTCCTGTTGCTCCTAATCCTGACTCTAACCCTTTCTATTTCTCCTTATACTCCATCTAACCATTTATTTTACTCCAAATCCTCCCTCTAACCGTTCCTAATGCTACTAATCCTGACTCTAGCCCTTCGTATTACTCGTAATCCTCCCTCTAATCCTTCCTATTACTCCTAATTCTTCTTCTAACCCTTCCCAATACTCCTAATCATTACTCTAACTCTTCCTATTACACCTAATCTTACTTCTAACCTTTCCTATTTCTCCTATTATTACCTCAAACCCTTTCTTTTTCTCCAAATCCTTCCTATTACTCCTAACCCTGCCTATAATCCTTCCTATTACTCATAATTATTCTTCTAACCCTTCTAATTACTCCAAATAATTACTCTAACTCTTTTTATTAATCCAAACCATCCCTCTATCCCTTCCTAACACTTTTTTTTTATTTGAAATTTTCCTTTTATTTTTTCAGAAAACAAAGGTACTTTTACATACATTGAGAAAACAATCCAATTCCTCCAAGTATAACAAACGTTTCAATGTACATAATACATGTCTTGAAGTACCCATGTCAAAACCAGATAACAAACTTACAAGCTGATATCATTAAGGTACAAGGAATCATATAGAGGGAAATACATTTGGAGTTTAAGAGATGAGGCGGTGGATAGGTAGAGAGAGATAGAAAGGAGTAAAAATGGGAAAGGAAAGGGACTACGATTTTTCCTTTAATGCTCTGAATGAGAGGTGTTGGACCAGATTTCATAGATGGAATTATAAAATCTTAGGGAGCCATTGGAAATATAGTGGAGACGTTCCATGCGTAGGTTATAGTCTGTTAACACAGAAAGCTCTTGTACTGATGGGATAGTAGTGGATTTCCAATTGCGTGCTAAGAGTTTTTGCCGCTATAAGAATATGTCCAATTAGAATTTTTTGCTGTTTCTTGAGGTTCTGTGGGAAAATATGGAGTAGTGCTATCTCTGGTGTTTGCGGTAAGCATACTTGAGTTGTCTCTTTAATTATTGCAAAAATAAGTTTACAGTATTGGGTCACACAAGGACAGGTCCACCAAATATGTAATAGACTTCCGAGGACGTTGCAGGAGCGCCAACATAAGTCTGATACCCCTGAATATATTTTTGCTAATTTGGTAGGGACTAGGTACCAACGTGGTAGGATTATTTTGGCTAATTCAATGTGGTTGCTGCAGTGAGAAATATAGGACATATTCTTTGTTGCTTGGTTCCAATCCTGTGAAGAGAATTCATGGCCCATGTCTTTTTCCCAGGTGATTTGGAATGGAGTTTTCTGTAATGATGGGGGTTGTAAAATAGCAGAATAGCAAGTTGAAAGCAGTTTTTTCGCTGAGCTTGCTTTTAGAAATTCCCGAGTAAGTTTGTGGGAGGTATGGGAGGGGAATGTAATTGTATTCTGTGCTGTTTTGAATATATGTGAGATTTGCATATGTTTATAAAAATCCTGTGTGGGTAAATTCTATGTGATCCTCAATTGGGGGAATGGTAGTAATGATTGATCAGAAGTAAGATCTTTGAGCGTTTGTATTCCTGCCCCGACCCATGAGGAAAGAGACAACTCCGGTGACAGTAATTCTAGGGCTCGCAATGGTGTGGCGTCGGTAAGATATTCTAATTCTGGAATCGTTTTTGCGAAGAGTTTCCATATCTTCAAAGATAATGAGGAACTTGGTAGAGAAACTTGGGCGGAATTTGTGTTACATTTCTGTGTCCAAAGCAGGTCACATAATCTATGAGGTTGAATCAAGCTGTCCTCAATGTCTACCCAAGCTAAAGTACCTTTCGGAACATGGAGTAAAACATTTTGCGCCATTTGTGCTGCTTGGTAGTACATGTTAATAGAGGGAAGGAAGAGTCCCCTTTGTTTATTGGGCATAGCTAACCATTTTAAGGATATTCTAGGTGGTTTGTTTTGGTTTATAAATTTATGGAGACCAGATTGAATCTCAAGCAACGTGTGAGGAGGAACTGAAATGGGCAGTGTTCTGAAAATATATAACAATTTTGGCAAAATGGACATCTTTACTGCTGCAGAGTGGCCTAGCCAGGATAAAAACATAGAGATCCATTTGGACATATCTTGCTTAATCTGTTTCCAAAGTTTAATTCGATTTTGGTCTGACATGTTATCAGGGTTTTTTGTGAGGGCTATGCCTAAATACAATATAGCTTCCTTCCTCCAGTCAAACAGATATTTCTGCTTTAAAGATGACAGTGAGGTGCTTGGTGTGTTAATTGGGAGGGCCTGCGTTTTTGCCTCATTTACTTTGTGATAGGATATCTGACTATATTCCTTCAGAGTTGTTTGAAGATGGGGCAGTGATATTTCTGGTTCTGTCATCGAGATAAGAATGTCGTCAGACATTAACTTGGTGTCTTTTTCATGTGAGTATTGGAAGCCTTTGATATAGGGGTTTTGTCTTATGGCCGCAGCTAGAGGTTCCAGGGCTAAAACATACAAAATTGGAGATAGGGGACAACCTTGTCTTGAATCGTTTGTCATTTCTTTATGTCATTGTTTATTTTCATGCAATGCAATGGAAATGAGAGTACCTCTTATAACAGCCTTATGTGCTTCCCATAATGTCACAGGGGAGATCTCCTCTTCATTATTTGCGGTAAAATAATCCTCAATTTGCTTTCCTATTTGCTGTTGTGTATTATTTTGGGCTAGGAGAAAGTCATTTAGACGCCATGAACCTTTACCGCTAAAGGGGATCTCATCTTCTATTGTCAGGAATACCGGAGCGTGATTGGACCAACTGATGTGTCCAATTTCTCAATTTGTGACTCGTTGTAACATATTTTTATCCACCATAAAATAGTCAATTCTAGTATACACCTTGTGGACTTCAGACAAGAAAGAGTAATCTTTCTGCATTGGATGAAGAGTTCTCCAAGTGTCATAGATCCTAAATTCGGATAAAAGGTTCTGTAATTTTAAACTTTGCTGTTCATGCTTAGCTGCTTGCTTATTTGAGTGGATGAAAGTAGAATCCATATCAGGGTCCATGATGGAATTCAGATCTCCACATATAATTTGAGCCCTGGGTGGTGTGGCTCGTAGGAGATTTAATGTTTTACGTAGAAATTGACACGAGTTGGAATTTGGTGCATAAATAGAGTGTAGGGTTGGTTGTTAATATTGAGGTCTATTATAAGATAGCGTCCCTTTGGGTCCTTTTTAGTGTGTTGAATATCTATCACCATTGATTTGTGGAACCAGACTGATACTCCGGCTTTTTTCTTTTGTGCTGTAGAATGAATTGCTATAGGAAATTTTGTTGCTCTAACATAGGGAATTGTGTTTCTAGCGAAATGAGTTTCCTGCACGCACACAACTAAGGATTTTGATTCGGTTACTTCATCAAAGAGGAGTCTCCTTTTGTGGGGGTTGTTAAGACCTTTTGCATTAATTGATATCCACTTAATACTCATAGAACTGACTGGTAGGTGCTTTATCAGCATATGGCTCCCTTGTGTAATAGGGGACGGGTGGGTACTGTGTGAAATTTAGGTACTCACATTTGTTGATTGTAGAGAATTTGGTTGATGGCCGTGAATTCCAAGATTTTCTAACTTTCGGATTGTTACGCTTTAATATGGTCCGGAATGAAAGTAAGGTCTGAATATTCTGGAAGCTCAGAGCATCCAAGGAAGGAAATAGACTGTACAGTGTGTAAAAAGGAGAAAGAGAAAGGGGGGGGGAAAGGAGACAAAACAAACACTGCAAAGCGGTCAGAAGTTAGGAGTGCATTGCAAAGGTGTATAACAATATACCATTTAACGGTACACACTATTCTCATGCCCAGATGAACAGGGGTGGTAACTTTAACAACATATCACGTATAGGATCGGGTGGCCTTTCGGGGCGGCCATAAAACGGAAGTATTTGACAAATATATATTAAATCTTATGAGTATACGACTAATTTACTGATTCCAACTATGTAACACTACACAGAGGCATTTCAAGGTTCTAAGTGTGGCACACTTGTCGCAAAATTAAATTTGACTTAATCTGACAACCATGAAAACAGAGTAAAAAGCATCCAAGGTGTAACGCTATACCTTCCCGGATCAACAAATTAATTTTTTTTTTTTTTTTCCTGCTATTCCATAACATGCTCAAATAGGAGCATACAAACAGGTATAGTAAATCCTGTAAAATTTCTCGACTGGGTCTAAGAGAGAGGCTTCATGTGATGATACTTTGTGAAGCATGTCTGAAAAAATACCTGTAGGAAGCATATCCATAGTTAACAATAATAAACTGTGGAAATTAAAACAGTTGTCCATAACAGATTGACTAGTAACTAAAGCATAGGTAAATAGCAGTCCTCTGGATGTACGATATTTATCAACTTGGCACTCTGGAGTTATATGAGCATCGTGAGATGTCATACCAGTCCCTATTTTGCCGATGCTTCTTTGGTCGTTGTTCGGGATGGGGTCTTTAGTAGGGTGTGAACCCTTCTTTTAACTGGGCTATGCCTAACATGCTTTAGTAAGGACAAATAAACATAGTGTATCCTGTAAGATTCCTCGACAGGATCTAAGAGAAAGGCTTCACGTGGTGATACATTATGAAGCATGTCTGAAAAATATCGGTTATAAACATATTCATATAGAACAATAATAAACTGTAGAAAAGTAAAACATTTGTCTGTAAGTAATTGTCTGATAACTGAGACATAGCTAAAATTCAGCCCTTAGGATGCATGATACTTATCAGCCTGGGACTCTGGGTTGAACTAGCGTTATGGGATCTCATTCCAGTCCCTAGATAGCCAATGTTTCTTTGGTCGTCGCTCGGGAAGGGGTCCTTGGTAGGGTATGTTCCATTCTTTTAGCTGGGCTATGCCTTCTTCTGGGGTAGAGATTGTATAAAAAACTCAGTTTCTCATGAGTAGGAGCTTTCCTGGGAATCCCCATTTGTATTTCACCTCCGCTGCCCTCAAAGCAGATGTAATATGCTGGAAAGTCTTGTGTTGTAAGAGGGTGGATGGTGAAAGATCAGCAAAGATTTGAATGGATGAAAACGGAGCAGGTAGCTTCTCTTTAGTTCTGCTGAAATGCATAATGTCCTCTTTGGCATGAAAGAAATGCATCCTGAGAATTGTGTCTCTGGGGATTTCAGCCGCAGGGTTCTTGAGCTTGGGGAGCCTATGTATACGGTCTATTAGAAGATCCGAGATTGGAGCTTCTATCATCATGGCTTGAAAAAGTGTTTGAGCCCATTCTTTGAGGTTAGCTGGGTGAACTTCTTCTGGGATCCCCCTCAGTCTAATATTATTACGACGGGATTTTTTACCTCTTCCACAGGTAAAGAAGCTGGAGTCGAGAAAGATGAAGCTGCGTCATCAAGTTCTGAAAGTTCCTCTTCATCAGGAGACCTGCGGTCGCCATCTTGATCATGAAGCGGTAAGTGCTTTGCAGCTTTGTTTTTCTCTTTAGGAGTCAGATATTTAATCATCTTCTTCTGATTCCTTGTGTGCCTTTGTTGGGCCATCAAATATATCGCTTTGGAGTGGAAACTTCAACACCAATTGCTTGTGAGCTGGAGATTTACCCCGGTTCAGGCAGGAGTTCCCTTAGCACACAACCGTCTTCATCAGAAGTCAGGACATGCCCCCCCCCCCCCTTCCAAACACTTATAACCCTCCCTCTAACCCTTCCTATTACTCAAAATCCTCCCTCTAACCCTTCCTATTGCTCCTAATATTCTTTCTAACCATTCCTTTTACTCCTAAGCCTCCCTATATCCCTTCTTATTACTCCTAACCATCCCTCTAATAATTCCTATTACTCCTAATCCTCCCTCTAATCCTTACTATTGCTCATAATTCTTCTTCTAACCCTTACCATTACTCCTAATCATTACTCTAACTCTTCCTATTAATCCAACCCCTCCCTCTATCCCTTCCTAACACTTTTAACCCTCCCTCTAACCCTTCCTATTACTCGTAATCCTCCCTTTAACCCATCCTATTACACCTAATCTTCTCTCTAACCCTTCCTTTTACTCCTAACCCTCCCTCTAATCCTTACTATTGCTCCTAATTCTTCTTCTAACCCTTCCCATTACTCCTAATCATTACTCTAACTCTTCCTATTAATCCAAACCCTCCCTATATCCCTTCCTAACACTTTTAATACTCCCTCTATCCCTTCCTATTACTCCTAACCCTCCCTCTAATCCTTACTATTGCTCCTAATTCTTCTTCTAACCCTTCCCATTACTCCTAATCTTTACTCTAACTCTTCCTATTAATCCAACCCCTCCCTCTATCCCTTCCTAACACTTTTAACCCTCCCTCTAACCCTTCCTATTACTCGTAATTCTCCCTTTAACCCATCCTATTACACCTAATCTTCTCTCTAACCCTTCCTTTTACTCCTTACCCTCCCTCTAATCCTTACTATTGCTCCTAATTCTTCTTCTAACCCTTCCCATTACTCCTAATCATTACTCTAACTCTTCCTATTAATCCAAACCCTCCCTCTATCCCTTCCTAACACTTTTAATCCTCCCTCTAACCCTTCCTATTACTCGTAATCCTCCCTCTAACCCATCCTATTATGCCTATTCTTCTCTCTAACCATTCATTTTACTCCTAAGCCTTCCTATTACTCCTAACGCTCCCTCTAACCATTCCTATTACTCCTAATCCTGCCTCTAACCCATCGTATTACTGCTTATCCTCCTTCTTACCCATCCTATTCATTTAAATCATCCTTCTAACCCTTCCTTTTAATCCTTACCCTCAATCAAACCCTTCCTTTTAGTCCTCATCCTCCCTCTAACCCTTCATATTTGATACATATTTACACAAGTTTATTCATGTCTGATTAATTATGGAATATGGGATTTTACTCATTAGTAAATTTGTGAGGAGATGACCACGGACACGCATCAACAAGGAGGTGAGTATTCGGGAAGTGAGCAACAAAAGGACACGCACTCCGGAGTAGGTTGAATGATAAAGATTGTATTAAATCAAGGAAACATCACGAACATCAGGGATAACAAACAGATAAAACAGATGCCTTACGCTTTTCACGTGTCTCAACGCTTATTCATAGGCTTAACTAAACACATAGATACATTCCATATAAATTCAAGTGATCAGCCATTCAAACTCAGAATTCATACCCATTGGGTACCTAGTCAGTATATTCATCTTAACACTAGGTACCCAATGGGTATGAATTCGGAGTTTGATGTCTCTTATTTTTATTAAGACTTCATATAAGATACATGTGTATCTATTACATATTCCTCAATCTAATGCTAGTACAAATTCGTTCCTTCTAGAAACTACCCATGGTGTATTACATCATATAAAATGGCCAATTCCGCAGATAATTCAAGTGACACTATTTATTATGCTGCCCTAACCAGAAGAAAAGTTTATTATCATTTTTAATGTACACCTAAAACATGTTCCACCCATCTCTCTCTTGTACCTTAGCATATATTTGTTAATAAATAACCAATTTTTATTTAAAAATAAAATAAATGTTTTTTTTCTTAATGAAATGTTTTTAATACTTTACTTATGCAGATACACTTGATATGAGTGGAACACAATCAATATGTTATATGTATTTTATGTATTCGTTAGATTATCATTCCTATGTCACATGTGAACAAATGCTGTTTTTTTATTATTTTCTGTCACTAAGCCCACATGTATCACCAATCATGACACATTGCATCACATATAATCACCAATCATGTCACACTGTATCACATATAATCACATTATACGTCACCACACTTCACATCATCCCTATTTACACCTTTTTTTTTCCCACTTATCTTTTTTCCACATTCACTTTTCACATATATTATTTGTACTTTGTTGATACAATTGTTTTTACTTACTTTTTCACTTTTTTCTTGATTTCACACACATCTTCACTTCATTCATACATTTTATTCAGGTCTCTCACATTGCACAACAGATTGTTACATCAGAGCACACACATGTTTTCACAATCATTCTAATTACTTTGATTAGTGTGACCTTTGTACTCAGTGGCTGATCACTTGTATTAATATGGAATGTATCTATGTGTTTAGTTAAGCCTATGAATAAGCGTGGAGACACGTGAAAAGCGTAAGGCATCTGTTTTATCTGTTTGTTATCCCCGATGTTCGTGATGTTTCCTTGATTTAATACAATCCTTTATCATTCAACCTACTCCGGAGTGCGTGTAATTTTGTTGCTCATTTTCATTGAATTACTTAGTGCTGCGGCTACAGCACGGACGGAGCACCCGGTGGTTTATACTCACTGAATGAAAGAAATTTATCAGCATTTCAGTGGAGCCGGCTTGTTTTGTTTTTTCGTTTTTTGTTTTTCTTTTCTGAGTATTCAGGAAGGGTTGAGGAAGGTGGACAAATTGGTTGTGTCTTATTAATGGCTGCATAACACTGGAATATTATTGGGCTTCTGTCATGATATATGTTAACTTATAGGCTGGAGTCTTAAAATGACAAATATATACACATTTTTATTCATGTCTGCTTAATTATGGAATGTGGGATTTTACTCATTAGTAAATTTGTGAGCTAAGGACTTCATCTTCTAGGCAATATTGTGAAGAAAGGTGGCCACACCCTAAAAAAATATTAACATTGTTGTTAGAGAACAGCAAAAATAATGTCATAGGCACTCAGGTTTTAGACAAACAATGTGATAACAAATGTTGTTTCTTTATTTCAGTTCCATAAACCATTGAACTCATTAGGGTTAGAAGAAAATAGAAAAAAGCATCAAAACATATTATACATACAGGTACAGAAACATCCTCAGCTTTCGATTGATGGCTCATAACATTTCAGCTAGTGACCGCTTGTAGGCGAACGCTTAATTTCGCACGCTTGTGCTTTATCAAAAGCTGCCTTTTCTTTTTTTTTGTGAGGCAGCTTTTGACAAAGAAAATATTTATGACGTATAGTCTAGTCTATAATTTGAATCTGCCAAGCTCAAATCAACATTTATTATTGCAGCTTAGGTGGCTCTGGTCTAAGGTAAATAAAGGAATTTAAAAAAAAAAGGTTTGGAAAGATCCTCTGGGGTTTTTACCTTAGTGGGAGAAGGGGAGCACCCCCTAGGGATCTCAGAGATTTTAGTTTGTAGGACTAGTCGATCTTAATCCATGGACCCCCACATTTTATTATACTTTACTAAACTAGATTTAGACAAGAAAAAATACTTTTCCATCGTAAATTGATAAAGAGCCTCCTTCAGGCTTACCCTCCTAGAGATCAAGCAGGATGGGATGACTTCCTTTAACGACCCCCAGCAAAGAACGCAATTGCTAAGACTTTGAGATTATTTAACACCTTTACTCAGATGGGGAAACTCAAGGCTATAGCTCATTGGAAGTCCGATATGGGCCAATCAAGTATCTATGAAGAATGGTGTGAGGCATGGTGAGATCATCTTATTGTGTGAACATCCAGGAGCAATATTACCAATTAGTAAATAGATGGTATCTTGTTCCAGCCCAACTGGCAAAATTTAACACAGACGGTAACGATCTATGCTGGAGGTGCCTTAAGGAAAAGGGCACACAACTTCATATATGGTGGGAGTGTAAAGTCCTGGATATATATAAGGAAAGAATAGCATCGGTGCTTGATACTCTATTTTCATATAAAGTAGAGCTAACCCCACATATGGTCCTCTTCCATTTTGATTTACCAAGCAGACATCAATACGGAAAGATGTTATGTATTAACATTCTTTCTGCATTTCAGATCTGCCTAGATATTGGAGGAAATTGGAAATACCGTCCTGGAATGAAATCACATCTCAGATTGAATTCCAGGCTTCCTCAGAAAAATATTTTTTATAGGAGTGTCTCAGAGACGCTGCCTAAGTATGAAAAGGTATGGCAAGCCTGGTCTCTGATACAAGACCAGAAATAAGGTAGAAAGTTAATCACAAGATAGCTAACAGGAGTAGGAGGAGGGGTAAAGTCCCGGGGCACGGAGTGTTGATAGAAAAATGCAAACAAACTAATGAGACTCACTCAGCTTGTGCCTGTAGGTCTATGTTAAATACAAATATTATGCTGAATAGCTCTATTATTTTATTTTAATCTCTTAAAACGTAGCCCATCTAGCCTAGCACATGCATGGTATACGGTGCTAACCTTGTCTCCACATCTCCAACACACATTCAAAGCACCATGTTGGAACTTATAGAGATTGGAGGGGACCATGTACCACTTATATAGCAATTTATAATGTGATTCTTGATTGTTAATGCAATGAACCACCTTGCTCATTCTATTCCATGAGTGGTGCCCTGCGGATAGAGGATAGGTTTTCTGTGAATCTAATTCCAATATTAATACAGAAGAAGGCTTTTCCACCTTTTGTTCCTCAAAAGTATTGACATTATCCTAGATATACACTTATTCCTATAGTGTTCATCAATAAAATCATCAAGAGATGTATGAGAGAATGTAATATTTTGTTTTTAAAAAATGTGAAGTTCTATAGTACGTGATTCTGTCTGTCCCTTCAATGCCATAAACAATTTTTTTTTACATCCTTCATAGAGTTCGGCCAACCTTAACTCTCCATTCTTTTTAACCAATTTTTTTTTATTTATTTTTTTATTTTTGCAATAAACAATAATACATTACCAAAGACAAATACGAAAACAAGATATTAAACAAAACAAGCTGTCTGTATGGTCAGGGCCTCATCGGTAAGCACAGATTTATGATAAATAATTGTAAAATCGGAGTTTTAAGTGAAGGACTGCGATTCTTGTATCATAAGCGGTAAGGGTTTGGATTGCTAAACATTTTCAGAGAGAGATACCTTTGGGATCGCAGTTAACTTTTCTTATAGATAGTACGAACTAGATAGGAGTTCTTTAATCTTTAATCGAAACTGTAAAAATAAGAGACTCTCGCCATACAGGCAAAACAACTTAGGTGTAGAGAGGTCAGGGACTCTATGTTGGTATGAGATCGAGAGCTTGGGAGGATGGGTGGAGATAGGTTAGATTAAGTGCCCGGGAGAGACATTCATTCAATATAATCCCGATGAGATATCTTAACACAATAAAATAACACAATAGAATATTATGTAGCAAGGGGGAACCCGATAGAGAATAGACCAGTTTAGGGAATTGAGTTTAGATTTAATTTTAAATTAAATTTGATTTGAGGGGGATGCCTATAATGATAAGACTGGATTCCAGATATTGTAATAGTCATTTAGAGTTAAATTATCCAAATAAAATAGTCTTTCCATTTTACATTGGTAATAAATCTGGGTTTTTATTTCCATTTTAGAAGGCGTTTCCCTTTTCCTCCAGTACCTAGAAATACACCTCTTAGTTGCCATCGAGACATGCGATATCAATTTTTTTGAGTGCATGTTTTTACCAGGCAGTTCAAGGTGAAATAAGAAGTTTTCTGTTTTTTAATTTGGTGGTCATGTATAAAATATTTTAAAACCTGAAGGGGAGATGAAATTGATATATATTTGTTGTTTATGTATGTTCTTATAATTGCATGGATAATCTGTCATTAATTAATGGGTTATGGTGGGTAGTAAAATTGTTTTACTTTGGGATCTATGCAGTAAAAAATAGTAACATTTGTGACACTTTAGTGGTCTGGGATTTCTTTCTTTTCTCTGAATCCCAAGCTTGAAATTGAGAAAACAACACTGCTTATTTGAGTTTTATAAAGACTGGGAGGCCTATACCAATTTCATTAATTCGTCTCTTAGTGCCTGACCTTTTAAGACTGTGTATGAGAACATATGACCCACAAACGAATACGATAGAGTACCTAAATGACTACATTTAGCATTTTTGTAAGTAACCCCCATGTGGCCATTATCTGAAATGACTCTTTTAACCTTTCCATATGGACAATCCCCTACTGTATATAGTGTGGATTAATTCCTGCTTGCAGAGAGGGAGGGTCAGGCTCCAGTAGGTTTCATGGAGAAAGACTTTCATTGCTTTCTTGTTGTCTAGCGACATTAGGTTCCTCCCACCACATTCATGCACAACACATTGTGTCAGTTTACTGTGTTTTTAATTTTGACCTATTAAAAATAAACTGCACAAAATATTGATCTACTAAGAAGCATTTTTTACTTGCACTATTCAGTGATTAGCCCTGCTGTTGGACATTGTATAACATAGAATACCTAAATGACTTGTTTATTTAACGTTTAATCTCTATGGAAAAGAACGTCCTGTAAATTTTGAAAAAATAAACAGAGACAATTTTTGGATCTACTAAGACGCTTTTTTTACTTGCACCATTCTTGTGATTAATCCTGCTGTTGAACATTGTCTATACTAGAATATCTAAATTAAGTGTTTACTTAACCTTTAATTTCTATGGAAAACATGTTCAGTAAATGGTTTGGATTAATTTCAGTTGGCATTTCTTAAGGGCTTCCTTGATGTCTGTATTCCTCAGACTGTAAATAATGGGATTGAGCATTGGAGTCACCACAGTATATAATAGAGACAGCACTTTGATTACAGACTGTGTTTGGCCTTGTGTTGGAAAAACGTAAATGCTAATTAGAGTCCCATAAAATATTGAGACAACAGCCAAGTGTGAGCTGCAGGTGGAGAAGGCTTTCTGTCTCCCAGAGATAGTTGAGATTTTTACAATGGTGAGAACAATATAAATATAGGAAACCATGATAATTATCAGTGGGGCTATAAGTACAGGAAAACACATCAAGATTGCTTCTATTTGTACTATGAATGTATCCGAGCAAGAAAGCTTTAACAAGGGACCAAGATCACAGAAGAAATGGTCAATGATGTTTGGTCCACAAAATCTGAGATTTGTAACTAGCATTATGTTAATTAGTGCTATAGAAAAAGCTAACAGCCAAGACATGATAATTAACTTAATACAACATTCATTATCCATTATGGAGTTGTAGCGCAGTGGGTGACAGATGGCGAGATATCGGTCATATGACATGGCTGTTAAGAGGAAGCACTCTGATGCTTCATAACCAGCAAAGAAATAATATTGAGTAAAACAAGCTGCAAGGGACATAACACCCTCTTCATAAAGGACAGTGCTAAGCATCATGGGAACAATAGTTGTGGTCTGCACTATATCACAAATGGACACCTGTGTTAGAGAAATGTACATGGGAATATGGAGGTGTCTGCTAGAGAAAACCAACACAATGAGTACAACATTTCCAGATATTGTCAAAAGGTAAATAATGACCAGTATAGAGAAGAATAAGCTCCTCAAGGTATGGAGTTGATGGAAACCCAAAAGACGTATCTCTGTGACTGAAGACAGGTTCTCCTTATTTATTGACTAGAAAAAAAAGGAAGAATATTCCACATAAAATAATAAATTAAACAGGTAATTCAACAGAGGCGTTTTAATGTAACCTACAGTCTGGGGGCCTATTTTCTAAAATGTGAGTTGTAAGCAGGTTAAAGTGAGATGAACAATTTATCTTTCCAATTTAGTCACATATTATCTGGTGGGTACCTCCTGCATGAAGAACATAGCTGGCCCTGCGTAATGCATTGTTATAAATGGAAAGTTTGTAAAACTTTAGCTTAACATTATCCATAGCCATCTAAGGCCTTCTAGCAGAATAATCTCACCAGTTTTAACCCTGAACAATGCATAATTAAGTTGGTGACATAAAATGTTAATCTCAATGACCAGCAACTCGTCTTCTAATGAAGAGACCTGTCTAGTTAAATATATTGGGAATGTAAATCATTAATGTGACAGTAATATCTTACATTTTCACAAGATGAAAAACTAATATACCGTATTTGCTTGAATATAAGATAAGTTTTTTTTCAGAGCAAATGCTCTGAAAAAGACCCCATGTCTTATATTTGAGGTCGTCTTGTAGCCTGACCTCAAATCGAGGTCAGAATTTAAGACTGGGATCCAGGTCCCCCGAAGAGATGCAGGGGACCTGGATCTCTCTCGCTAACTGCTGGAGGATGTCTGCAAGATACGCGCAGACATCCTCCCCTGCCACCCGGCACAACCGCCGGGACTTCTATGATGAAGCCGGGTCCTTCCGGCTTCATCATAAAAGTCCCGGCGGAAGTGCCGGGAAGCAGCGTGGGATGTCTGGGCGTATCGTGCAGACATTCTCCCGCTGTCTAAACTGGAGACCAGGGAGATTTGGGCAGCTGCGGGATGTCTGCACGATACATGCAGACATCCTCCATGTTGCCCGACACTTCCGTCTATTATGACGGACCGGCTGTCCGTAATAATAGACGGAAGTGTTGGGCAGCATGGAGGATGTCTGCACATACCGTGCAGACATCACCCAGCTGCCCCCACTAGCCACCAGGGACAGACAAGGTGAGGGAGGAAGGGGGAATGAGGGGGGCAGAGAGAGACAAGGGGGGAGAGAAAGAGAGGGAGGGGGAGAGAGAGAAAAAAGTTGAGTTAGAGGTAGAGAGATAATGCTGGGGGGAGAGAGGCAAAGCTGGGAGGAGGGGAGGGGAGAGATGCAGCATTGGCACATAAAAGGAAAAAAAAACAAGAAATGCATTTTTTTATATCAAATTGTTATTAAAAAGCTATTTACATGTGAATATAAACAAGTTGAACTTTTTTCCTATAGGGTCGTCTTATATTCAGGCTTTTAGTTTTTTCCTAAAGGAATATTGTAAGTTTGGGGTGTCGTCTTATAATCAGGGTCATCTTATAATCGAGCAAATACGGTATAATATTATAATTGATCAGTATATCTGCCTACGGTGTCTTTTCTTACAATCTCCACAAATTATGCAACATGCAGGTACCGTGGCATATGTGTCTCTTATTTTATAACAATAATACTCACAAGTATATTAATCATCCTCAGTATTTTAATGATGAAAGCTCATGTATATCAAAAATATGAACTATAAACGACAGGAACAAAAGCTGGTACCCACAGTATGTAGCTCATAAGTAGGCAGAGGCACCAGCAAAGATCATGGTGTTATAGATGGAGCAGTGTACCAGGCACATTTGGATCAAAAATAAGTCAAAATAACGCACCACAAAAACTTCACAAAACTTGCGGGCCGCTAACAATGATAGTTTGTCTGAAGTGAACTTCATCAATTTGCGCATTTGTTTAAAACATTATTTTGTAAGCCATGATTCAAAAAACAGATATGATTCAACCTGCTGTTCCCCGCCTGACTGTATCTGATCCAAAACAATAAAGTCCATGCACCTGAAAGACAGAGTCAGACATTGAGACAGCTGGAAATCTTTCAGTAACAGTGCTGGGAGCCAACTGTAGAAAAAGGAGAAAAAACACAGTTCAAAACTGTTTAAAGATTTTCTGGTACATAAATTAGAAAACATGTTTCTGACACATATTGTGTTTTGCTTAGAGGGTACAATGTATTTTCTTTATGCATTGAATGTTGCACCACAGAAACAGAGCACACAAGCGTTGGGACGTGGAAGGTTCCTTCAGTGATCAAATAACCTATACACCTCTCTCACATAAGATAGATCTTGGATAATGAGATACTAAGAATGCCATAACATAAACAATTTCAAAATCTCAGTCTCCAAATGATTTCATGGCATGTAGAATGGTTGAATTCACAATTTAAAAGAAAAACAAATCCTGAAGATGACTTTAAGAGCGGCCTGGGTGCTCTTTTTAATGAGCCAGAGTATAGAGGGCTATGCATGTTAGTATAGGCAATAATATTTACTTAGCGCTTTTTAATCTAGGAGAAATCTGATTTTCATCCCCCCCTCCGTGCTGAATGCAGAATTTGACATTTGTGATGGGGTTTTTATTTGTCTTCTTTTGGATCAACAGCAGTTAACATGGGATAGGAAAAGGGTTGAACTTGCTGGACCCAAGTGTTTTTTTCAACCTAAACTACTATGTAACTATGAAATATCTAAAAACTCTGTCCCCACAAACTCCATTTTTACAAGTAACTCACTGGCAAAACACTGATACCCAAAATTGTAAAGACTTATGGATCCAAACTTACCTTCATACTTAAAGAGGAAGCAAGAAAAACAATATTACAATACTGAATCCTGACAGACCCGGCTCCCCTCACACTGTTCAAAATTCCATTACTACATATATTTCACAGGGTGTGTTTTAATATTACCCTCAAAATAGAGAATTGTATAACAAACATGTATTTAAAACCTGGAAAAAATACATACTACAATTCGCCTTAGCACTTCCTCACAAAATAATAGAAACCTTTCTATATACATCATGGTTTGTTAGCAGCACAGTTTACAGTTTGGTCTGTTAATATTGATTTTAAACATTTATATAAAACTGTGTATTCTCTAATTATCAGATCAATGAAAACACTTGAATTGGACTCTCCCAAATGGCAATGTTCACAATACATGCTATTAGTCTAAATGATTAGCTTGTAAGCACTTAAGATCAGTGTTTATTGTGAGCTTGATCTTGGAAAATCCCACCCTTTTACTATATACTGAAAACATAAAGGTTAGAATATTATAACAAGGATATTGTGAAACAAAAAGCAACAAGTTAATTTAATTCACTATTGAAATAAAATCTACACTTACCAGACCAAGAGTCACAGACCGAATCTATGGACATGTTTGTGATAGATTTACAAGCACAGCATTTATATTGTTTCAGAAATCCATAGATAATACACTGTGTGATGGGTAAAAGTCCATAGAGTAAACACATTATTTTCTCCAATTATCATATGTAAACATTCTTAGAGCTGATTATACAAACAGCAAGGTACATTGAAAATGAAATGTTTTTGAAGAACAGGTGTTGAAAGATCTGTGATTCTTTTAAGATGCGTGAAAATGGCATTTTATCTTATTTGAAGGATATTAAATGGATTTTTTATTTGCATACATTTGGATTGAATGCACAGCTTGATGTGTCTTATTTTGTATAGTGGTCAAACTATTAGTCTTAAATTATTCCATATTTATATATTATTTTATTTTTCATACAAGATTTAATTCATACATCTCCATTTATTCTCAATGAATTGCTTCTGTTTATTCCATCCTGTTTTTGCATTTTTTCCTTGACATTTTGTAAATGGGTAGTTATGCAGTTGTATGTTACATTTATATCTTTTCACCAACATGTAGAGCATTTGTTTTGCTATTAAAACCATCCTCTCATATAGACATCCTTTGCCATCTTTAAATTCATGACCGAGAAGACCATGTGGTTGGCATAGCATTTCCTCTAAACAGCACTTTTGGGTGCCGCCACCCCCTTTCTGTGGCCTCAGTCTGATTGTTTAACTATACCTACCACTCAAATTAAGCGCCAGTTACACTGAGGGAAATCACTGCATTCTTGGACATCCCTAGTTCTAGCACACCTTGTTGCAATCTTCTAGTAGAAATCTAGAGTCTGTTAAGACCCTGATCTGGTTTCTGCTCCTGTATTCATGGACCTGATCACTACAGGTACCATACATGACAAATACAAAGGTCATTGCTACAGAACTTAAAGGAACATGCACAGGCAAATATATAACTACAAGATTATATAAAGAGGGCAGGGATAAAGGTAGATAGAAACAACAAAACATATCTACATGGAATAGCCTAACACAAAGTAGATGTAGTTTTTGAAAATGTATATTTTTTTGTTTGGTGTTAGGTACCATAGAAAAAGTATTCATATAGTGTCACATCCTCCATGCTGCCTGACACTTCTGTCTATTATGACGGACAAGCTGTCCGTCATAATAGACGGAGGTGTTGGGCAGCATGGAGGATGTCTGCACGTATCGTACAGACATCCCCCAGCTGCCCCCACTAGCCACCAGGGAAAAATTGATGGTGAGGGGGAGGGGGAGAGGAGACACAGACAAGGAGAGGGAGGGGGGAGGAGACACAGACAAGGGGAGGGAGGGATGGGGAAGACACAGACAAGGGGAGGGAGGGGGGAAGACACAGACAAGGGGAGGGAGGGGGGAAGACACAGACAAGGGGAGGGAGGGGGGAAGACACAGACAAGGGGAGGGAAGAGGGGGAAGGCACAGACAAGGGGAGGGAAGAGGGGGGAGACACAGACAAGGGGAGGGAGGGGGGGAAGACACAGACAAGGGGAGTGGGATAGAGAGAAAAGGGAAGGGGGGACAGAGAGACAAGTGGAGGGGGATAGAGAGAGACAAGGGGAGGGGGTATAGAGAGAGACAAGGGGAGGGGGATATAGACAGACAAGGGGAGGGGGGATAGAGACAGACAAGGGGAGGGAGCATAGAGACAGACAAGGGGAGGGGGAAGAGATGAGGGGGAGGGAGGGGGAGAGAGAGAGAAGTTTGGGAGGGAGGGAGGGAGGGAGGGAGAGAGAGACAATGCTGGGGGGAGAGAGACAGCTGGGGAAGGGGAGAGAGGTTGCATTGGCACATAAAAGGAAATAAAAACAAGAAATGCATTTGTTTAATATCAATTTTTTTTATTAAATATTAAAAAGCAATTTACATATATACAAGTTAAACTTTTTTTTCCTATAGGGTAGTCTTATTTTCAGGCTTTTAGTGTTTTTCCTAAAGGAATATACAAAGTTTGGGGGGGTCGTCTTATAATCAGGGTCGTCTTATATTCAAGCAAATTCGGTAAGTCCATTGGGCACCATCCTCCCTAATCAAGCTCTGTTGAAGTGTCTAGGACAGTGGATTGCAGCTGTTTCACTGCTGACAGTTTGAGCGCTGAACTGTCAGCAGTTACAATCAGATTAACCCCCTAATAAATTAAACCCCATATAAAAGTTATCCCTCCCCAAACCCAAATACTAAACCTCCCCAAACCCTAATACTAACCCCCATAGACCCTAAATCTAATATCCCTAATACTAACACGTAATCCTAATACTAATATTACTCACCTTGTATGCGATCCCGTTATAAACTTTTCCACGTTGAATTATCTGCATTAAATAGCACTTCACATGATTTTTTCACATTAACTTTTTACCCTGTGTCGTACATTGAATGTAGGTGAATTAGCCATAAGCATTGTTACATTGTTTACATTGTGGCTTACAATTTACATTGCAGCTCTTGTGGTATACCAATGCCGGTGATGTCATGTCAGCTATAAGTTAATATTATATCACTGGTTATTGTTCACAGTCAACAGGTGTTAGGTTACACATACCCTCCCGCCATCAAGCCACATGTTTACAGTACCATTTCATCTTCCAAAAGCACAATGGTGCATTGCCAATCAATGTGACTATCCACACAGAGGACATGAAATGTTACCATGATGCACATGACATGGTGGTAAAATGGTACACATAACCTAAATTTGCCCATATTGGGCAGTTGAACTGTGGATTTCTCAACAGTTTGGCTTGCATTTGGGCAAATCGGAGCATACTGAGTCGACCCTTGAATTAAAATAAATAAATATAAAAAACATTGAAAGAAATAATAATAATAATACTAAAATATATACATATTAATGCTAAGATTATTATAGTAATATAAATATATAAAAATCAACATTAATCAATGTTTCTTTGGCTTTGTAATTATTGTAATATGCCATAATAGAACCGATGAGAAATAGCAAAGACCATGTCATAAAAAAAGACAGTGACTAACAGACATCCAATCCATTCACACAAGTGACTCCACCTGGAGAAATAGCGGGGAAGGCACCCTCAGCCAGTCCCATTCGAGGGGTTGGATTATACTAGGTAACCAGATTGAGAAGGATCCATGGGTGCCATTTGTCCATGTGTTATGCCAAAGACCTAGATTGAAAGTGGAACCCTATCTCCATTTTGTGCTGGAAGTAAATCTGACCTATTATTTCTTTCCAGAGCAAAGGGCCTAGATTCTTCCAGTGTCTAGCCATGGACAGTTTTAACACCATCAATATATGTATCAAGTGGTCTTTCTAATAATTATTACTATTGGGTAAGTCAACATGAAAGAGGAACTTTTACTTCTATTTCACATATTATACTGGGCTGTTCCTTATCACGAGTGACCTTGAGATTATTCTTACATTATGGTGAGCACTGACAAATGATTCTACTAAGTCTATCTCCACATTGCGTATTTGGAAAAAGATTTTTTTTTACTCTTAAATAGTTGAATATCTCCTTTACTGGAAGACCATGCCATAGCTGTAGCTTGGAGAATGAGAGTATAATAATATATAATATTTGAAACTGACTGTATCCCTTATTTCACTTAAATTTTATTTAATTTCAGGACATTTACAGGACTCGGGCACCTTAGAAGTGGCACTTTGCATTTGAATTCAGGGTAACCATCACCATGTATTAAGGGAACTGCAGCTCAAAAGGTCACTGGGATGGACCAATGAAAAGAAAATAAATTAAAAACGAGAGAATTGAAACTGAAATAAAAAGAGTTGGCAATGAAAATGGGAGATGGGGACTAGAATGTGAGGGAAAATCTTTCTTTGAGATGATTAACTTGGTTTCCTGTGGAATAATGGGTACTGCTTTAGGCATATTGACTTCAAATATTGCATTCACTATGCCATCAACACTTTCAGGATTTGAGGACTGTATTCTACTGCTGTTATTTCAGATGAGGTTGATTATACTGTCACTGAATGATTAAATCAATCTAATTAGCAAAATCTGTGTTAGAAGGATAGAAAATTTGGAGAATGTTTCCAACCCTGCCTTTTTAGCTAATACCCTTGTCTATTCATCCCAGTGCACAGTTCAGTGAATACACCTCAGTATCTCTACACTAGAACAGCTTCCAGGACTCTAGGTGTGTTTGATGTAATCTTTAAAATGGCAGTCCAGGACACACATAGCAGGATAATTACTGAAAAAGTCAAGCATTACTTCACAATAAAATATGCTTACTTTAAACTTTGTGACTTGACTAGCTTAACACTCACATACAACCAAAAGTTCCCCCCTCACCAGCCCTGGTGCTAGAGAAAACCAACACAATGAGTACAAGGTTTCCAGATATTGTCAAAAGGTAAATAATGAGCAGTATCGAGAAGAACAAGCTCCTCAAGGTATGGAGGTGATGGAAACCCAAAAGACGTATCTCAGTGACTGACGACAAGTTCTCCTTATTCATTGTCTAGAAAAAAAGGAAGACAACTCTATATAAAAAATAAATTAAACAGCTAATCGAGGCATCATAATGCAACCTACACTCTGGGCATTATCTTCCTAAAAGCTGTGATGCAAGTGAGTTAAAGTATCAATATCCTTCTGGTGATACGGTCTCCAGTACTGCATACAATACTCCAAGTGAGGTCTCACCAGTGCTCTGTACAATGGCATGAGCACTTCCCTCTTTCTACTGCTAATACCTCTCCCTATGCAACCAAGCATTCTGCTAGCATTTCCTGCTGCTCTATTGCATTGCCTACCTGCCTTCAAGTCCTCTGAAATTATTACTCCTAAATCCCTTTCCTCAGATGTTGAGGTTAGGACTGTACCAAATAGTCTATATTCTGCTTTTGGGTGTTTACGCCCAAGGTGCATAATCTTGCACTTGTCCACAATAAATGTCAGTTGCCACTGCTCTGACCAATTTTCGGGTTTAGCTAAATCATTTGCCATTTGGCTTATCCCTCCATGAATATCAATCCTGCTGCAAATCTTTGTATCATCAGCAAAAATACATTACATTTTTTAAAGGGAATGGGTCCAAGTACAGATCCCTGAGGTACCCCACTAGTAACAAGACCTTACATCCCTTATTCCAGGACAGGGTACCAAGGAAATAAGTGCTTTTTATCACAATATAAATTACCTTTAATCATACATTCCCTGAAAAAAAAAGGATTAGACCAAAAAAAGTGCATTTTATTAAAAGTGAACTAGGTTAATGTCATACTAAAATAATGAGACAAAAAGAGAAGGGATTTTTTTACATTAAAAGGGAAGGGATTCTTTACAGTAAAAGGGACAATATTCTTTACAGTAAAAGGGAAGGGAAATAATTAGATTGTAAGCTCTTAAGATCAATGTTTATTGTGATCTTGGAACATCTCTCCCATTTAGTACATACTGAAAGCATAAAGGTTAGAATATTACAAGCATATTGTGAAACAAAAAGCAAAATGTCAATTTAATTCACTAGAAAAACTAAATCTACACTTACCAGACCAAGAATAATAGACCCAATCTATGGACACATTTGTGATAGATTAAAAAATACAGCTTTTATATCATTTCAGAAATCCACAGATAATACTCTGAGGTCTATTGTGTGTTGGTGTAAATGTCCATAGAGTAAACACATTATTTTCTCCAATTATAAAATTTAAACATTTTTAGATCTGATTCAACAAACAACAAGGCAAATTCCCATTATTTCCCCAAAAACATTTCCATCTTAAATTTGTAGGTTTTGTAATAAATGTGGTTAAAAAAACAACAACTGAAGGAACATGACCAAACTGTTTTTGGAATGTTGTGTGTTAATGACTGTGGATTTTACACTTTTGAGGTGTTTGTGTTTAGCTGTAATTCTCTTCTTTGTAATTTGCTGTACCAACACATAATATATATTGGGGGGGTTTTTCAGCATAAGAAGGGATTTCTTTTGATGCCATCATTTTGTAATTTTGTTGATGCTAGATCCTTCACAAAATATTTATTTAAACAGAGTGAGTGTGTGAATTTGTTAATATCAATGTAGGTATTAAAATTATTTATTGATTTGTTGGAAAATTTGAGACCCTTATTTAGTAGTCCAATCTCAGCTTGGGAAAGTACACAGTTGCTACATTTTTAACTTTGGGTTCTCGCCCAAACTTATATATATATGTTGTAGAACCCAGATATACTATGGATTAATAACATATGTGGGGCCTCTAAATACAATAATCTATGAGACTTTATTATATGGGTCCTGGGTTATTCAGTTCTGGTATGTAAAAAATGCTTATCTTAGAGAATGGGCCTCCTTTGCAGCTAGTATAACAAAGGAAATATATTAATCCTACAAAGATATAGAATCCTACAAGATTCAAATGTTTAATCCATTAAATAATGTTCAGATCATTGTGTTGTAGTTTTAATTGTGACATTTAAAGTGTAAACTGCAAAAAATACACACACATCTTTTTTAATAAATAAAGACAGTTTTATGATCTAATAACATGCATTTTTTATGTTGCACCATTCTTTTAATTACTAACACACACACACACACACACACACCTCCCTGCTGGACATTGTCAAAGCAAGAATAGGTAAATGATTCCATGTGGAAAATACAGTTCAGTAAATGGTTTGAATTAATTTGTGCTGGAATTTCTTTATGGCTTCCTCAGTGTCTTTATTCCTCAGACTATAAATTATGGGATTGAGCACTGGAGTCAACACAGCATACAACAGAGACAGGACTTTGCTTACAGACAAAGATGTATCTTTTGTTGGGACACCATACATTCCAATATGGAGACAACAGCCAAGTGCGAGCTGCAGGTGGAGAAGGCTTTCTGTCTCCCGGAGATGGATGACATTTTTACAATGGTGAGAACTATCTAAAAATAGTAAACCATGATAATTATCAATGGGGTTATTGCTACACACAACAAGATAACTTTCATTTGCGCTATGTATGTATCTGAGCAAGAAAGTTTTAACAAAGGACCAAGATCTCTAAAAAACATGGGTCAATGATGTTTGGTCCTAAGAATCTGAGTGGAAACCGTGTTAGAAATACATTTGTGGGCACATGGAGGTGTCTGCTAGAGGACACCAACACACTGAGTAGAAGGTATCCAATACATTTTCAAAAGGTAAACAATGAGTAATATTTAGAAGAATGAGCTCCTCAAGGTATGGAGTTGATGGAAACCCAAAAGACATATCTCAGTGACTGATAACAGGTTCCCCTTATTCATTGACTAGAACTAAAGAAAGAATACACCACATATAACATAAATGACCTGGCTAATACAACAGAGAGATCAGGATATAACGTATAGTTCTAGGTGTCAGGGCCTTTACCAGGTCAGGTAGGAGTTTCAGTGCAGGAATAGTGGAGGTGTCTGGTTGCATGATAAATATTGTGCAGAGGGAGAACAGATAAAGAAACAGAGCTGGGTATTGGAATAAAGACTGAAGGAGAGACAAAAGGGAATTTAGCAAAGAACTAGCAGGGGCTGTAGACAAAGCAGAGGTAGGGGTGGAGAGAGTTAAACAAGGGGAGAAGCCTGAGGTAATGGTTAAGGCCAGAGGTAAGGTTTAAGGCCAGAGGTAAGGTTTAAGGCAAGAGGTAAGGGTAGCTAAGCAGGAACACCCGAGAGAGGGTGAGGTCAGAGGTTGGTAGCTAAGCAGGAACACCTGAGAGGGGGTGAGGTCAGAGGTTAGTAGCTAAGCAGGAACACCCAAGAGGGGGTGAGGAATGAGAAGGCTTGCCAATCAGTATAGAACACCCTAGTGAGGGTGAAAAATTAGAAGGGTAGCTTTAAGGGAATAACTTAGCTGAAGATATCTTGATGTACTCAGAGGGTCTCAGGAGATGCTGAAAATCATCCACTGAGCTGGTTGAGCCACTCAGGTTCAGATTACCAGTTCCTGGAGAGGGTCACAATTCAAATGGGCTTTAAGGAGAGGATCAGGAACAGAAGTAGCAGCTCTCAGAAATCAGGCATCTAACTTCAATACAAAAGCACTGTTTGCCAGAAACTGCAGCTATTTAACATGGGTGTGAGCAAAAGCTAACAAGCCCACCTGACACCAAACAGAGGGAAATGAATACAGGCAAAGTAAGGTAGGGAGGCCTCTAGAGGAGGTAGGAGGATTATAACCACATAAATAATGACTTTTAAATGCATGAGTCAGAAGGTCAGTGTTGAACCCTGACAATAGGTCTATTAACTATAATTTGAGAATATCTTGGGGAGGTAAACTTTGAAGGTCGACTTTCATTTTTAGACTAAGTTAAATTTGACACATGAACTCTGTTTTCAGTTGGGGGAGGGAAATAATTTGAAAATTGTAGGGGTCTACACAGGAAGCACTAATTTTATAGATATACTGAGCTTGCAATTTTAGACTCCTCTGGAGTTTGGCAGAATTTTGGATTACTTTGGAGCCATTTCCGGAGGACCTCTGCTATTACGGAATTAATAGAAGTTAATGGCAGGACTTTGGTTATTTCAAAAATAGTTGAAACCTCCTGATATAGCCCAAACTATTAAAAAAATTGAACTAAAATGTGAAAAACATTTAAAAAAAAAAGTAAAATAATACTCCTTTATTTTTAAATGTTTTATTGATTAATACATGTTTTATTTGGGACATATTTGAGGGTGGCCAAAGTATTTTACCCCATCAAACCATATCATTTTGAAAACTAGACAACCTAGGTTATTTCAAATGTTGGTATTTTAACACTTTCCATGCACTAATTCTACACCAGCCTTTGTCAGAATTTTGAGTAGTTATTCGTTTGTGTTTTTTTCTACATACATTGTACGTCAGACATAAAATTAGAGATCCAATTATGTATTACTGTCAAATAACACCTAAATATGTGTATCAGAGCTCTAACCCCACCTCCTACCACTGCAATTGGCTGTTACTGGTTGCCTCTTTGATGAGACAATCAAGTCATGCCTCCAGAGGGAGGAAGCAGCTAGGGTAGATGCCTCCGATTATCCTGCCCTTAGAAACCATTTTTGCCATGTTTGTTATGGCTGAAGATCTGTGCTTAATCTTCTTTTTCTGTAAGTGATTATGACTGCCTCAACCTGCAAAGCATGTCAGCAACACTCAGAGAGCAATAGGAAGCATTTATTATCCCTGTATATGCCCTTTTATACTTAAGGCATTGTGCCTTTCAAAAGGAGCGATCAAAAAAAGTTAGGAAAGTTTTTGGCCATATTGCCATGATTTTTCAAGCCCCGGAATGCTTGCTGCTCTTTTACATTGGACATATATATAAGTCTGAATGTCCACAAGAGTCATGGTTTTTCGGATGAATATATATGTTTGCATGGTCCACAAGAGTCATGGTTTTGGAACGTATATATAAAATTTTGATTAGACGACACATGAAAAATAAATATATACTATTCTTTGCTTATTTTTACCTTGGTTTTCTACTTTTTCACTCATTGAGCCATCCTACCCAACTCATGTATAATACTTAGTCTGGTTTTTTCGTACATCCTAGTGTGTATATGACTTTATGTACATATATATTGGTGTTGATTATTATTTTAATTTTTTTTGGGAAAATGTTAAAAATAAAAAAGTTAAAGATTAAATAGAAAAGTATTACTTAATTTCATATTTTAAGTTTTGTATTATTAACAGTCAATTTTTCTTTAATTTTTGTATTATATTTTTGATCAGCAATCTGCCTTGTTGTTTGTAGAATCAGCTGTAAGTATGTTTACATGTTATAATTGGAGAAAATAATGTGTTCACTCTATGGACATTTACATATCACACAATAGACCTCAGAGTATTATCTATGGATTTCTGAAATGATATAAAAGCTGTGTTTGTAAATCTATCACTAATGTGTCCATAGATTTGGTCTGTGACTCTTGGTCTGGTAAGTGTAGATTGTTTTTATCTAGTGGATTCAATTAACATGTTGCTTTTTGTTTCATAATATTATATAACATACTATTCTAATGTCTATCATTTCTAATGGGAGAAATTTTCCAACATCCAGGACACAAAGAAATACTGATCTTTTGAGCTCACAAATTACTGAAACACATAAAGTGTTTTGTGAACATTGTCATTTTGGAGAGTCTAATACAAGTGTTTTCATTGATCTGATAAATAAGTGAGTACTTTGGTTTTTAAACTAGTTTATGTTTTTATATACTGCTATGTAAGTGTCAATGTAATATTTGACTATTGAATCATGTCTATAATATTTTTAATCTTTCTGTTTGCAGTAGTAAATGTGAGACGTGTTACAAGATCAAATACACAAAAATATATTAATATTAAGAGCTTACAATCTAATCACTTAGACACATAAAATATTTTGGGAAAACCGTTTAAAATTTAAATCTTCATAATCAATATGCAGACCAAACTGTAAATCATTTTTCTCCATTTTAATAATTAAAATATACTTTTTTTTTTTTTTTACTGATCCAGGGAATACATTTTAATAAACATCACTGCAATATTTCAGTACAAAAAATGTTGTTTATATGTTCTTTACTTTTGTCTACTAGAGTACATCCCTGCCTTCCTGTATGACTGACTTGCCATTAGGCTGCCTTTATAGCCACACTGAATAAGGATGCCACAATTATGAATGAGCTACAGTCCTTTTTTAATTAATATTTTTCTAGGGTCTACTGTAAATAATTCCTTTTCTTTTACTGTTAATAAACCCTTTTTTTGTTATTATTTATATTTCACATTGGCTTAGTTCAATTTTGATCAACTTTATGTTTTCTGCAACTATATATTTTTAGGAAGTGTATGAACACAGGTTATGTTTTAATTTATATATATATATGGTCTGGTGCCCAAAATATCTGCTTTTGTCAGTTGTTTTTTTTTTCTTTTATGACTTTTACTTTCAGAAAAACAACAACGATCAAACATCTGAGGAAGCAGTGTTTTAAGCTGCCTGGACCCCCTATTTTACAAATGCTTAAAAGGTAAACATTAAAAAAGTTGGAGTTTTAATCACTATAGTCTTTTATATAATACACCTTTATGTTGTCACCTTTCACATTACAATTTCAAAGCTTATTTTATATGTGAGTATTATTGATATAAAATAAGATACCTGCTTTATGAGCAAGGATGGGCAAAGTGTCCACACATCGACACCAGTGTCTTTGGCAAGGTCTGTGAAGGTCCCTAGAACATTATGAGATAGTCCATCTCAAAGTCCAGTAAATGTCCACTTTGAACTTTGTTTGTGCCTCTGATTTTTATGAGCTATATACTGTGGGTATCAACTTTCTTTCCTTGTTGGTTATTGTTGCAAAGAGAACTGTTTTATTTGTTAATCAAAATAATATTTGAACATTTTAAAAACATGAGCTTGCACTATTACACTGGTCAACACATTTTTTTTTTGTGTCCTGGACTTTTACAGCTGCTTTAGACTAATTTCAGGGTGCTGATTCCAAATCTGGTCTTATATTTGCTCTATCACATCTCATTTGTATGCTATCATCATACCCCATTTCATTGATTTTAAAATTAACTCTTTGTAACTTATGATTGCAAGTTGTTGCGAGACAGTGACTGCTTTAGTGATAAAATATGGTGTTGTATTTGTAGGATAGTGTGTTTATAATATGATTTTATGTAGATATCCACATGTATGTAATGTTTTTAATTTGCTGGTCGTGATCTTACAAAGGCTTCAACATCCGAAATCAGGAAATGCCGTAATGACGCAGATATCTTCTGCTACATCTGTGGCAGCTTCACTTTGCAGGATCAAAAGGCGCAACATCAATATATTTGTCAAGATGGTGTATCTTGCCTACTTTAAAGTATGACTGGGAGACAAGGTCAAAGATTGGGCTCCTCACAAAGTGTGCAAAACCTGTGTTGAAACTTTCCGATCATGGTCTAAAGGATGGATGACTGCTACTTCTGCGACTGCTACTTCTGCCTTGTCAATGTAAAATGTTTCAATAAGACAAACAAACTCCACTTACAATACCCAGATATCCCATCTGCCACACGACCAGTTGAACACTGTGAGAAAATACCTGTGCCTGTATTTACTGAGCTACCAGAGATTGATGTTGAAACCCTCCATTTAGCTGCTTCTACAGATGTTGAGTATAATGCTCTTACTGAATATATGCCACCTGTTGCAGATTCCTCCATTGCACATACAACTTGGGATAATGAAGCAATTCGTCAAAGCTCTTGATCACAATGCTTCAGCTATATATGTTCAACCTTTTCAAGTCTCAGTGCAGAGATAAAAAAGCCAGGAGTATTTGATGGCCCTCAAATAAGAACACTCATCAGGGATCCACACTTTCGAGGAGCTGCTCTTGAGTTTCCAAGCACTTGAATGTAGAATGAGCACCAAGGTTCACTATTTACATAGTCACTTGAAGAACTTTCCAGAGAACTTGGTCACGTGAGCGAAGAACAAGGTGAAAACCTTCATCAAAGTTATGGACATTAAAGTTATGGAAGAATGTTACCAAGGCCAATGGGTCTCCAACATGATGGCAGATTACTGATGGTCCTTGATGAGAGACATTCCACAAGCTGTACATCAGAGATCGTCAAAGAAAAGGTCATTTATGCAGATGTAACATCACAGATTTGGAATCGATACCCCAAAGTTACCTTAAAACAGCTGGAAAACCTTATGCCAGAAAAATCGTGTTGACCAGTGTTACATTTCAGTACCTATTTTACTTGTGAGTGTTAATACTATAAAATGAGAATGCCAGGCCTACAATCCAGAGTGCCACTTAGATCACCGGCACCTCCAACAGGAATGGTTTTCACCAAGACTAACTCTCATTTATCCTCCTAGTTGACAAGGTTTCAAATCTTCAGGTCCACAAATGGGACCCTTGCTTTCCTAGCAGGAACATCAAGCATTAGTGAATGCCTTCCAGACAGATCCCTTCTATTCCTAATAACATTGGGTTATCAAAATAGCAGCGTGAATACCCAGTGAAAAAAATTAGAGGCAAAGCTTGTATTTCCAACAAGCTCAATACTGGCGACAGACCTAGGTGAGTATCTAGCCCTATTCACAAACCTTCAAAGGTGTAGAATCTCCAGTTTAGCTTAGTATGCCAGCAAATACAGTTTTCAAGGCACATGCACATTGTACAATTTGTATGATATTACTGTAACATTAATGGTTTACATTCCCAGGATATTTCCCTACAGGAAAATAAGGCTTGTCCATATATCATTTGTGAATGTTGGAAAGATAACAGGTTCAGCTCACTTGCAACTCACCTCTTTGTAAATAGACCTCAGAGAATAGGTTATCAAGTGCCTATTATTTTATGTAATTTTTCTTCCTTTTCTTTCCTTACTTTCAAGACAATGAATACGGAGAATCTGTCGTTGGTTACTGATATACATCTTTTGGGATTCCATCAATCCCATACCTTGAGGATCTTGTTCTTCTCTATACTGCTCATTGTTTACCTTTTGACCATATCTGGAAACCTTCTACTCATTCTCTTAGTTTTCTCCAGCAGACACCTCCTTGTTCCCATGTACATTTTTCTAACACAGGTTTCCATTTCTGACATACTTCTGACCACAGATATTGTGCCCAGGATGCTTAGCATTGTCCTTTATGAAGGGGGTGTGATGTCCCTTGCAGATTGTGTTACTCAGTTTTATTTCTTTGGTGTTTCGGAAACATCAGAGTGCTTTCTCCTAACAATCATGTCATATGACAGATATCTGGCCATCTGTCAACCACTGCGCTACAACTCCATAATGGATAATGCATGTTGCATTAAGTTAATCATCATGTCTTGGCTGTTATGTTTATTAATAGACCTAATTATCACAGTAACAATTGCTCAACACAGATTTTGTGGACCAAACATAATTGACCATTTCTTCTGTGATTTTGGTCCTTTGTTAAACATTTCTTGCTCGGATACATTTATAGTACAAATGGAAGCTTACTTGTTGTCTATTCCTATAATTATAACTCCAACGATAATTATCCTGGTTTCCTATTTTTATATTGTTCTCACCATTGTAAAAATTCCATCTGCCTCCGGGAAACAGAAAGCCTTCTCCACCTGCAGCTCCCACTTGACTGTTGTTTCCATCTACTACGGGACACTAATTAGCATTTACGTTGTCCCAGCAAAAGGTCAATCTTTGTCAGTAAACAAAGTCTTGTCTCTGTTGTATACTGTGGTGACTCCAATGTTCAATCCCATCATCTATAGTCTGAGGAATAAAGACATCAAGGAAGCCATAAATAAATACAAGCAGAAAATATTCCAAACCATTTGCAGAACATAATTTTCAATATGTAGAGGTTAAAATAGTAATTTAGGTTTTATATGTTATTTATTGTATGTCATATGTTCCCATAAACAGTCTTAAAAGACAGCCACTGCAAAGAAGCTCAAGAAAATTTGACCAACAGGCATATTAGTATTTGGAAAGCTTTATTACATAATCAGCTGTGAATAGCACAAGGCAGTGATGGCCTTCACCACCTCTATTTTTTTGTTTTGGACCCCTTTCTTAATACTTTTTGACTAAATCAGGATATTAATTGACTACAGGTTCTCAATTTAAGATTTTAGCATTAACAGGTGATCTACTTTTAACAGTTACACAGCCACTGATTTTGCTTCCAGGTATATTAAAAGTTAATTATGTTAAATCAGATATTTGTAATGTTTTGCTACTATGGGATTTGGAGTTCTTAAGATTTCATTCCCACTGAGAAGGTCTAATAATAAAATCCAATATTTAAGTGTTCAGATACATAGTGATCTAAAATTTCTCTGAACTTTCTACTCATATTAACCTGTCAGGGTTCTACACTGACCTTCTGACTCATGCATTTAAAAGTGCTTATATACCTCCTGCCTCCTCTAGAGGCCTCCCTACCTTACTTTGCTTGTGTTCCTTCCCCTCTGTTTCGTGTCAGGTGGGCTCGTTACCTTTTGCTCACACCCAGGTTAAACAGCTGCAGTTTCTGGCAAACATGCTTTTGCATTAAAGTTGGATGCCTGACTTCTGAGAGCTGCTGCTTCTGTTCCTGGTCCTCTGCTTAAAGCACATTTGAATTGTGACCTTGTCCAGGAACTGGAAATTTGCACCTGAGTGGCTCAACCAACTCAGTGGATGATTTTAAGCATCTCCTGAGGCCCTCTGACTACATCAAGATTTCTTCAGCTAATTTGTTCCCTTAAAGCTACCCTTCTCATTCCACACCCCCTCTCGGGTGTTCCTGCTTAGCTACCAACCTCTGACCTCAACCCCTCTCGGGTGTTCCACCTGCTTAGTTACCAACCTCACCCTCTCTCGGGTGTTACTGTTTAGCTACTTACCTCTGGCCTTTACCCTTACCTCAGGCCTCAACCCTTACCTCATTCCTCTCCCCTTAACTCTCTTCACCCCTACCTTTGCTTTATCTAGAGTCCCTGCTATAGATCTTTGCTCATACTGCTGTTCCTACACGAACCCTTTTCCTCTTCTGCAGTTCTTTGTTAAATTCCCTTTTGTCTCTCATTCAGTCTTTATTCCATTACCTTGCTCTTTGTTTCTTTATCTGTTCTCCCTCTGCACAATATATAACATGCAACCAGACACCTCAACTATCCCTACACTAAAACTCATACCTGACCTAGTAAAGACCCTGACATAACCTAACTGAAACAGGATATTACCAAATGGTGCTTAAAAAGTATTCCTTGGTTTGGGAGAATTGGGTTTGTACAGCTGGACCTTCATTCAAGGATTGTGTATGTTTTACAGACCTTATAAATTATTTTGCAACAATCTTTTTTCAGGGGAAATTAAGTTTATTTTGAATAGAAAAGCACACAGGCTGGGTTTTGACCATTTAATTAGACATACAAATTTGGTTGGCTTGGGATTACCGGAAACTACTATAGGTCAGTACACTTGTCGACAATTGTTGAGTGGTCTAGACCTATAAATAAACAATGGGTTTCATTGGTACAGATAGGCCTTGAAGTACTCATACCAAGAGAGGCATGGGTCTCTCCTAGACAAAGGGTTCTTATTGATAATTCATATCCAACAAGGAGAGGTTAAAATAGTTCTTTAGCTCCCAAAGTGGAACTATCTGTTCCGGATGATCCCACTGGGCATCCACAAACACTGGCTTGAGATGATTCAATCAGCCTTTAATAACTTTGTGTGGAGGGGCAAACAACCACATATCAATAAAAAATGTCTGGCAGCCAAAGTTGTGCATGGAGGAACATCTTTTCCTATAATATCCCACTGCTACTAGGCTAATGTGCTCTTCCATGTATATAAAACGCAAAAAGAACGATTCCAATATGAAAGCTGGTTTAAGTTAGAAGCAAGCTCACTAGGAATAGAGGATCTGAATAGGGAGATCTGGACGATGCATGGTAGAGAAAATAACATCCTGACAAAAAGGTTGTATGATCCTGGAACATCTTCTCCCGTTCTGGTATAAACAGAGGAAAACATTTGGGATCTGGGACAAGATCACAAGCTTCTTGCCGATAGAAGTATTGGGATATAATTTAGAAAATATAGACTTAGTGCTATGGAAAACAGGAGGGGCCAAACTAATAGAGGATATACTAGCCCCACACGGGAGTTCCAAAAAACCTCTGCTTCAGCTGGAGAAGGAACTGGAAATAGGTCAAACTCAGACCTTTAACTATCTGAGGGTGGAGAGTTTCTTAAGGAAACACCTGAATAACAATATTGATATCGCTGGGGAAAAACTACTAAAAACTAGACATGTGCATTCGTTTTCGGACTAATGCATTTTCGTCTGAAAATAGCATTTTTGTCCATTCGTCCGAAAAACCAATAACGAAAATGCTAAACTAACGAAAGCCGAATGAACGAATGGTTAATAAACGAAAATCATTCGTCCATTCGTCCATTTGTGCTATTGGCATTCTATAAACCGAAATAGAGTCGGTTCATAGAATACCAATAGCATTACATACATTCCATAAACCAACATAATGAACGACTTTCCGTTTATGGAATGCATGTAATGCTATTGCTATTCTATAAACCGAAATAGAGTCCCCATTCATACGAATAGGTCAATTGACATTCGGTTTATAGACTTTCGGTTTATAGAATACATGTAATGCTATTGCTATTCTATAAACCGAAAGTCTATAAACCGAACGTCGTTCGGTTTATAGACTTTCAGCTTATGGAATACATGTAATACAATTGGCTTTCTATAAACCGAACTAGAGTCCCCATTCATAAGAATTTCTTATGAATGGTGACTCCAGTTTGGTTTATAGAAAGCCAATAGTATTACATGTATTCCATAAGCTGAAAATATATAAACCAAACGACTTTCAGTTTATAGACTTTCGGTTTATAGAATACATGTAATGCTATTGCTATTCTATAAACCGAAAGTCTATAAACCGAACGTCGTTCGGTTTATAGACTTTCGGCTTATGGAATACATGTAATACTATTGGCTTTCTATAAACTGAACTAGAGTCCCCATTCATAAGAAATTCTTATTCTTAGAAAAAAAAAATCATTTTTATTTTAAGATTTTTTTTTTTTCAATTTTTCATATTTTATTATTTTTTTTATATAAAATTATATGCTTTTATCAAAATCATGGTTTCAAAAGAAAGCCCTTCTTATGACAATAAAAACGATATACAGTATAGTTTGCGTGGGTACACTAAATGAGACAGAAATAAATTACAGCAAAGCACAAACACCTCAGAAATGTTAATTTCATTTAATACATTTTTCAATTTTGCCCATCAGTTTTCTTTGCAAATTTCCACTCTTTTTTTGGTGTACTGACGCTGTCAGTCACAAAATGCGTAGGGCGGAATTTTTTGGGATCTACCGCAGACACTTTTTCTGGTGCACAACATGGAGACTCTCTTGCCGGCACAATACTAATTAGCTAAACTAGTCACGGATGGGTCCATCAGTTTCTAACAGTTCGTCTATTGTAATCTTTGCATACTCAATCTACATCTTGTGAGTAGTTATATCTAAGCACAGTAAAGCCCCTTTTTGTCCATTGCACACCATTTTGTCTGTCTGTTTTTTGCAGGATATCTACCAGAAGAAGCTGATTGCTATACAGAAGATACATCTGTTTGCCTCTGAGTGACTGATGCAATCCTCAGCCTTACTATCTGCTCAGGATTTTTTTTTCTGACTTTTTAACCCTTTGTTGTCTTGATTACTTATGCCTTTTGATTGCTAGCTATTTTTATATTTACAGCCAACAGCTGTGTTGCTTGTCTGCTAGCTTGTTTCTTATATTTTCTGGCATATTATTGTCTTGTCTGAAGTGTTTTAAATATTGTAAATTTCATATATATTTATACTGTATATATATATTGCTCTGCCTGTTTATAATTTTTGTGCATACGCATTTTTATGCCTTTTATTTTGCTCTTTTTGTGGCTGCTTGGGAATGTGTTTTGTGTATTAACTGGGCTAGCCCTGTTTATCCACTCTTGCTTTTTAGGGGTATTATGTAGTGTACCCACACACATTCCTGCCTACTGTGATTTCACTTTTCTTCCCATTCCCTTTTTACTATTTCTTTTTAAGGTCTAGTTTACTTCGCATTATACTGAAATTACATTACATTACATTACCATTTATTTATATAGCGTCAAAAATTTACATAATGCTATGTACAGAGCATAGAAGGGAACTAATTCCTAAGTGAGACAAACTAGAAACAGACTGGTACATGAGGTAGAGAACCCTTCTCGCAAGCTTACAATCTAGAGGGAATGTGGTCCATAAGACACATAAGTGGTTGAAGAGGCCAGAGGGATTGAAGTTGTAATAACAGTAATGGATAGGTGGCACTAGGTGGGATAGGCCAAAGATGAATAGTGTATGTTTCAGCTAGGTGGGAACTGTTAGAGGTAAAGTGACAGCTGTTCTAGTGGGTCGGGTAGTAAGCTTCTTTAAAGAGGTGAGCTTTGAGGGACTTTTTAAAATTTGAAAAGGAGGGAGAGAACTGGATGCTCTGCGGAAGGGAGTTCCAGAGAGAGGGAGCAGCTCGGGCAAAGTCTTGCATTCGTGAGTGAGAGGTGGTGATGAGGTTGGAGGAGAGTTTAAGTCACAGTGAGGAGCGCAAAGGTCGTGCAGGGTGGTATCGGTTAACAAGGGAGGCAATGTACAGAGGGGCGGAGGAGTGGAGGGCTTTGTAGGTTAAAGACAGAGTTTTACATTTTATCCTTGAGCAGACGGGGGGCTAGTGGAGGGTGTTGAAGAGAGGAGCCTCCGAATCAGACCGATGTGCAAGAAAGATGAGTCTGGAAGCTGTTACAGTAGTCAAGGCGAGAGATCACAAAATGACTACTTGTAGCATTTTTGTAAGTAACCCCCATGTGGAAATTGTCTTAAATTACTCTTTTAACCTTTCCATATGGACATTTCCCTACTGTATATAGTTTAGATTAATTCCTGCTTGCAGAGAGGGAGGGTCAGGCTCCAGTAAGTTTCATGGAGAAAGACTTCCATTGCTTTTTTGTTGTCTAGCGACATTTGGTTGCTCCCACTACATTCATGCACAACAAGTTTTGTCAATTTGATGTGGTTTTAATTTGACCTATTCAAAATACACTGATGAAAAAATATTGATGGACACCATTTTGAAAAAATAAACAGAGACAATTTGATGATCTATTAAGTTGCATTGTTTACTTTTTGGGATTAGTGTGTGTGTGACACTATAAGTGAGTATGTGTGGCGCTATGAGTGTATGTGACACTGAGTGTGTGTGACACTATGAGTGTGTGTGGGACACTAAGAGTGTGAGTGACACTATGAGTGTGTGTGTGTGTGTGACACTGAGTGTGTGTATGTGACACTGAGTGTGTGTACGTGACACTGTGTGTGTGTATGTGACACCGAGTGTGTGTGTATGTGACATTGGTGTGTGTATGTAAAACTATGAGTGACACATTGTGTGTGACAATGTGTGATTGTGTATGTGGTTGTGTGCATGACACGGTGTGAGAATCTCTGAATGTGTCTGCGTGAAACTGATTTCATCTGTGTGACACTGGTTATTTGTTACACTGAGATTGTGTGTGTAACACTGACACTGTGATTGCGAGTGACACTGGTTCTCTGTGTATTTGGGCCTAACCTGCACAGAGATGAATCCAAACCATAACTATTTTGTGATACACACATACACTACACAATACAATGAGCTTTCTTGCTGTGGAGTCTGTAATACACACAAGCAGCACATTACTGTGAATTTATATATATATAGATACATACACACATTTTCTCAATTAAAAATAAATGTGGCCTTCACATACACACACAGATTTCTGATGAAGTGGCGACCATCAGAAAAAACTTGGACACCCCTGATCTAGTAATGTTCAGTAAATAGTTTGGATTAATTTCTGCTTGCATTTTATTAGGGCTTCCTTGATGTCTTTATTCCTCAGACTATAAATAATGGGATTGAGCATTGGAGTCACCACAGTATAAAATAGAGACATAACTTTGCTTACTGACAAAGATTGGTCTTTTGATGGAACAACGTAAATGCTAATTAGAGCCCCATAGAAGATGGAGACAACAGCTAAGTGTGAGCTGCAGGTGGAGAAGGCTTTCTGTCTCCCCGAGATGGAAGGGATTTTTACAATGTTGATAACAATAGAAATATAGGAAACCATGATAATTATCAGTGGGGCTATAAGTACGGGGACACACATCAAGATGGCTTCTATTTGTGCTATGAATGTATCCGAGCAAGAAAGCTTTATCAAAGGACCAAATTCACAGAAGAAATGGTCAATGATGTTTGGTCCACAAAATCTCAGATTTGTAACTAGCATTATATTAATTAGTGCTACAGAAAAAGCTAACAGCCAAGACATGATAATTAACTTAATGCAACATACATTATCCATTATGGAGTTGTAGCGCAGTGGGTGACAGATGGCGAGATATCGGTCATATGACATGGCCGTTAAGAGGAAGCACTCTGATGATTCAGAACCACCAAAGAAATAATACTGAGTAATACAATTTGCAAAGGACATCACACCCCCTTCATAAAGGACAATGCTAAGCATCATGGGTGCAATAGTTGTGGTCTGAACTATGTCACAAAAAGACACCTGTGTTAGAAAAATGTACATGGGAACATGGAGGTGTCTGCTAGAAGAAATCAACACAATGAGTACAAGGTTTACAGATATTGTCAAAAGGTAAACAATGAGCAGTACAGAGAAGAACAAGCTCCTCAAGGTATGGAGTCGATGGAAACCCAAAAGACGTATCTCAGTGACCGACGACAGGTTCTCCTTATTCATTGTCTAGAAATAAAGGAAGAATTTTCCAAATAAAAAATAAATTACACAGGTAATTCAACAGAGGCGTTTTAATGGAACCTATATTCTGGGGGCCTATTTTCTAAAATGTGAGTTGAAAGCAGAAAAAAGTGAGATGAACATGTTATGTTTCCAATTTAGTCACATATTATCTGGTGGATTCCTCCTTCATGAAGAACAGAGCTGACCCTGCGTAATGCATTATTATAAACAGAAAACTTGTAAAGCTTTAACTCTGAATTATCCATGGCCATCTAAGGTCTTCAAGCAGAATAATCTCACCAGTTTTAACCCTGCACAATGCATAATTATGTTGGTGGCATGAAATGTTCATCTCAATGACCAGCAACTCGTCTTCTTCTGAAAAGATCCATCTAGTGAAATATGTTGGGAATGTAAACTATTAATGTGAAAGTAATATCTTATATTTCCACAAGATGAAAAACTAATATATAATATTATAATTGATTAGTATATCTGCCTGCGGTGTCTTTTCTTACTATCTCCACAAATTATTCAACATGCAGGTACCGTGGCATATGTGTCTCTTATTTTATAGCAATAATACTCACAAGCATATTAATCATCCTCAGTATTTCAATGATGAAAGCTCATGTATATCAAACATGTGAAAAACTGTGAAATATTCACATATTTGTTTGGATTAATAAACAAATCTGTCTGTTTTGCAATAATAAACGACAGGAAATGAAAGCTGGTACCCAAAGTATATAGCTCATAAGAAGGCAGAGGCACCAGCAAAGATCAAGGTGGTATAGATGGAGCAGTGTACCAGGCACATTTGGGTTAAAAATAAGTACAATTACCAAACCAAAACACTTTTTTGGGGCATTCACAAAACTTGGGGGCCGCTAAAAATGTTCGTTTGTATGAATGGAATTCCATCAATTGGCGCATTTATTTATAAAACAGATAAGATTTAACCTGTTGTTCCCCGCCTGACTGCATATGATCCATAAGAATAAAGTCCATGCACCGGAAATGCCTGAGAATGGGGGGACAGACATTGAGATAGCTGGAAATCTTTCAGTAAAAGTGCTGGCAGCCAACTGTAGAAAAAGGAGAAAAAACACAGCAACAACTTTCAAAACTGTTTAAAACATTTCTGGGACCTAAATTCTGAAACATGTTATACAGGGAATAATGTATTTTCTTTATGCATTGAATGTTGCACACAAGCGTTGGGACATGAAAGGAACCTTCAGTGATCAAATAACATAGAAACATAGAAACATAGAAACATATAACCTACACAACTCGCTCACATAACATAGATCTTGGATAATGAGATACTCAGAATGTGATAACTTAAATAATCTCAGTCTTAAAATCATTTCATGGAATGTAGATGGGTTGAATTTCCAACTTAAAAGACAAAAAAAAATCCTGTAGATGACTATATAAGCAGCCTTGATACTTTTTTAATGCCCCGGATCATAGAGGGCTATGCATGTTAGTAAAGGCATTCACATTTATTTTGTGCTTGTTGATCCAAGGATAAATCTGATTTCCATTTGGAGTCAAGAAGAATTTTTTTTCCCCACTGAGGAGATTTTTTTTTTTATTTTCCTTCTTTTGGATCAACAGCAGGAAACATGGGATAGGAAAAGGGTATAACTTGATGGATTCTAGTATTTTTCCAACCTAAACTACTATGTACTATGTAAATATGAAATACCTAAAAACTCTGTCCCCACAAACTACAATTTTACAAGTAACTCACTGGCAAAACACTGGTACCCAAAATCGGAAAGCCTTAGGGATCTAAGTAGCTTCTGACGACACCAGATTCAGGAGTGTAGCTATACTCTTACATTAATGTATCCACACTATCCACAAAACTGTGGTGGACAAACATGCTATTTTTTTGGCCAACACATAAAACATCGATGAGGGTTCAAGTCATCTCTAACGCATAAAATTGTAAAAAGAACTTGCTAAAGAAATAGTAAATTTACACAAAGTTCCCATCGAACCTAAATAGGGGGCATTACTTGGCCAATAAAATGCTCATAGACACCTTTCTAACTAAAAAGGCAAAAACCCAAATACGCTACACTAATATCCACTTTTTCAAGTTGGGAGACTGAAAATGGCCATAGCGAGACCAACCCCCCCCCCCCCCAAACAAATGTAAAATGCCACTCAAACCACAGTCAGAACCTGCCAATTTTTAGAATGGTATAACATTTCTTCAAATGGTGGGTTTAGCTTAGCTGAGTAAACAAAAACAGGGAAAATCTAAATATACCAATATGTGATAATGTAGGTCAGGCAATAGCCCAGTTGCGTAGTAGTAATGTGCAAAGGAGCAGACAGTCAAATATTATAAAAGAAACAATAAAAGAAAAGTGAAAGGAGCACAAGTGTAAATATAATGTAATACACAGTGAAAATAAAAATGAATAAAAAGATTTGTAAAAAATTCTGTGTGATGAAAAATTATTAAAATAGTTATTTTTGAAGGGATTTGTTGATTGTAGATCTCAAGTAAGTTGTAATACCAAGAAAAAAAGACAAAAAGAGGAACAATAGTGCTCTCTGTTGGATAAAGTGTTTAAAAGCCAAAGGGTAATAGGAGTTATACACACAGCTTATGGAGCAGTATACTGCTTTCTTGGCAGGTAAGAGGGAGATCCCCAGGGGTTGTAGGGAACAGAGGTCCAGGGAGTCTTCTTACTTATATAAACAAATACACATTCACATATATGGAGAATAAAACACTGACATAGTGAAGCACAGTATAAAAAATAGTTTAATAAATAAAAGGAAAGGCTTACTTAAAAGTTTGTGAGTACAGTTCATGGAACTCACAAATGCGCTGAAATATAAGATATGCATTAGGAGCCAGCTGACTGTAGAATGGACGATAAATCACAAACGATCACAAAGTCCAGTAGCAGTGTAGTATTGATCTGTAGCAGCTGAAAATTGATGAGATTAAAACAGGGCCTATGCTGGAAATACTCAGTATGGCTCGCACTGGTAGATAATCCATGATTTCAAATTGGGCACCCAAAGGAGACACATATTGGAGTGATCAGGGTCTCAGACTTATACATGGTCTAGTTAATAAAGTCTCAGAACTTTCACAATTAAAGATAATGGATTGGGACCATGATTTGGCCAATTATCTGACTGGAAGCTCAGCATTTAAATACTCACTCAGTGAACTATACTCACATACAATAACCAATATTGATACAGACAGGAAAAAAACAGGCATGTGTGAATGGATCCCTAACATATCAGAACCAGAAAACACTCCCTCACAACCTCAAAAGGAACTCCCTATGCCACATGTCAACATCTTCCTGCCCCAAATGTGATGGCGAGAAAGCTAACCTACTGCATTGCTTTTGGGACTGTGTAATAATGTATAGCTTCTGCAAAGAGGTGATCAACTATGCAGAATCCAGTGATTTGTCCAAACTCCCACTAACACAAATAAACATGATCTGTGGAATCGAAGACATACACACCCCACACAGTGCTAAACTTACCTTCATATACAAAGAGGAAGCAAGAAAACCAATGTTACAAAGATGGATCTGACAAGACCCAGCTCCCTTCACACTGTTCAAAATTATATTACAACATATTTGGCATATGGAAGGGTTGAATGCTAAGCTAAAATAGGAATTATACATCCACAATATATTTTAAACCTGGAAAAAAGACATACCTACTGAAATTATATTTAGCTTCAACACAAAATAAGAGACACATTTCTATACACAGCATGGTTTTGCTAGCAGCATATTCTACAGTTTGGTCTGTTAATATTGATTTTGAACATTTATGTAAAACTATGTATTCTCTAATTATCAGATCAATGAAAACACTTTAATTGCAGTCTCCCAATTGGCTTTGTTAAGAATCAATTTATTTGTTTAAGTGATTAGATTGTAAGTTCTTAAGATGAGCATTTGTTGTGACCTGGATCTTGGAACACCTCTCCTATTTAACACTAATGAAAATTTAAAAGTTAGAATATTACAAGAAGTATATTGTGAAACACAAAGCAACATGTTAATTGAGTTCACTAGATAAATAAAATCTACACTTACCAGACCAAGAGTCAAAGACCCAATCTATGGACACGTTTGCGATAGATTTACAAACACAGCTTTTATATTATTTCAGAAATCCATAGATAATACACTGAGGTCCATTGTGTGATGTGTAAAAGTCCATAGAGGAAACACATAATTTTCTCCAATTATAACATGTAAATATTCAAGGCCATTATGTTCACATATTGCTGGTAAAAATAACACAATGTTAGTTTAACAGAAACTCAAAGAAAACATTAAGTTATAAATGTTTATTTATTCTTTAATTTTTTTAACCTTTTTTTTTATAAAGACACTAGGTTGTTCTAAAACAAGACTATGCGGGCTATTCACATACAGGTGAGTTGCAGGTGCGTTGAGATGGGCATGTTATCTCACCAATTTATCGATACATTGCGCATATACTTGGTTAGTTTCCTCAACTAAACAAACTCGCCAGGTTTGTCCTTCTATAATATGTAGCTAAATTGGTGACATGATGTAACGCCCCAATGTGGGTGTCCAATGGAAAGGAATGGAGGATTGGGAGATAAGCTGGCTCCACCCCCTTATGGACTGGAAACACCAGATGGAGTGTGCTGCACTTACCTGTTGAGGCTTGTTGATCATGGGTTGAAAGAAAAATAGTGAGCACTCCTCGTTGGTGAAAAATTGAATAGTTTAATAAAGTGGATCCAATAAAAGGGAACAGAAACACAGCAACATGTGGGGTGAGGAAAAAGGTAAGGTCGCTTTTTACGTTTCACATAAGTTGCGATTAAGCGTGTTATCACACGAAACGCGTAAGGTGACCATACCTTTTTCCTTACCCCACTTGTTGCTGTGTTTCTGTTCCCTTTTATTGGATCCACTCCCAGGAGATGAACGGTAGTTCACTCTGAATGTTCAGGAACAGAACTAAGTATGCAGGGGTAGACTGCAATTGAAGAGTAGTCACAGACAATTCAAAGTAACAAGGGCAGATGGCAGACAAAACTGAGTAATAAGGCAATCTGAGGTCACAATAGTATGAGGCAGGCAAAAGGGGTGGTCACTAGCCAGTCTGGATCACAATGGTAGGAGACTCACAAAAGGAGAGGTAAATAGACAGTCCAGGTCACAGTGGTAGGAGGTTGGCAAAAGGAGTGGTCAATAGCAGGGTCGGACTGAGGATAAAAACCAGCCCTGGAAATAATTGTATCCCAGCCCCATGGCATAACATCTTTATACCAGCTCCATAGCATAACATGATTTTCTTGTTCATAAAATGGAAAACCATGCATTTTAAAGCACATTTGAAGAGTGTATTATATATAGATACAACTGATATATAACCCTGCCTAGGGCAATATATATCCCCAGTATGTGCACAAGGTTATATTGAATACAGTGTCATAATATATACCACAAGCACAGTGCAATACATAAGCCCCAGTATGTACACAAAGTCATAAGAATTGCTCTGTGAATTGGGCAGTGTGTGAGATATAAACTTGTAAACATACTGGGTGGATATATTGATTTACCCCAGCACCCAGACTGCACTCACAGAACATGCACAGCACCCATGACCTATCCCAGCACTCATATTGCACTTACAGGACTTACCCTAGTGCATAGATTGACTCACAGGACTTGCTCCAGCCAGGACTTACTCCATCACATAGATTGCACTCACAGGACTTGCCCCAGCACTCAGGACTTATCACAGCATGCATATTGCAGTCACAGGGCTTGCCCCCAGCACACAGGACTTACCCCAGAACTCATATTGCACTCACAGGACTTGCCCCAGCTCACAGATTGTACTCACAGGACTTTCCAAAGAACATGGATTACACTCACAAAACTTTCCCCAGCACCTCAAAAAGCTGATTGCACTTACATGACATGCTCCAGCACTTAGAATGTACTGACAGGACTTGCCCCAGCACTCAGGACTTATCCCATCACTTAGAATGCACTGACAGGACTTGCCCTAGCACCCAGGACTTACCCTAGCAAAGCTGATTGCACTTACATGACATTCTCCAGCACTTAGAATGCGCTGAGAGGGTCTTGACCCAGCACTCAGAACTTACCCCATCACTTAGATTGCACTCACAGGACTTGTCCCAGCACAGAAGATGTTTATCAGGCTGGCACACAGCAGACACTGCACTGCTACTTTTACTGATATTGTTTGCTGTTTGATACACACCCACATAAACCCTTATACACACAGTCACACATACATACAGAAATACACACACATGCATTTATACACTTAGATACACTTACAGTTACACAGACACACCTCCAGTCATTCTTACAGATATACACACAATCCCACTTACACACGCAAACACTTACACACGGTAACATGTACACTGTCACAAATGCAGACACTTACATATACACACAGATTTTTTTTTTTAAATGCTGTTTGCAGGGAGGTGGCTGGTTCAGACCAGGCAATGTACACACATGCAGAAATACACACTTACATACAGTTACACTTACACATAGTCACACTTACAATTATGCAGACATGCTTACATACACACTTACACACAATCACACTTAGAGATACAAAGTTACACATTCACACAGTAACACATGCACACTGTCACACGCAGACACACTTACATATACACACAGATTTCTTTCTTTTTTTAAAACGCTGCAGGCATGAATTGTTGTCTATGCCTAAGCATGGTAAAACATGAAACGCGTCAGGTCGTCCCTCCCTTACCCCAGTTGATTTTTTGTCCATCCATTGTTTTCCTGTTTGCCACATATTGAATAAATCACCATTTTTGTATTTATCCTGAGAGTGGAGTGCACTTACCCTTTTTTTGTATCTATTTGATCTTGTCTTCACTCACGATTAGGAGCACCTGCCCCCCCCCCCCCCCCCCACGGATTTTCAAAGGCTGTGAGCAGAGCCGGTGCTGGCTTCTTTTTCTAAAATGAAATGGTGTCTGCCTAGTATACCTGCAGAGGTATGACACCGTCAGTCAGTTTTTTCCTGAGCATCGGATATCACCAACATCCCGCGCTCAGACAGTCTCGGGCAGGAGTGGACTGACAATGCATGGGGCCCCTGGGCAATAGATATTGGGGCCCCCTTGTGTCCACCACATGTATATACAATTTGTGCCCATGTGCAAGCCCCAATAAATGGTTGTATTGATTCACCCTTTTTTATTTGAATTCTACCATGCTGAAAAGGTGGATAAATAGAACCATATTAAAAAAAAAAATAATAATAATAAACTTTAGCACCCACTTTGCACACCCAGGTCATGCCCCATCACCCATATTACACTCCCAGGACATGCCCCATCACCCATATTACACACCCAGGACATGCCCATTCACCCATATGTACATCTAGGGCATGCCTAGGTAGTGGGTATATTTAGCACAATATATATATATATATATATATATATATATACCCCTTCTGAGAGTTATATACATAGCATAGAGGCACAAGAGCAAGATCTTGACTAAAGGAATTTGACATAAAATAGCGCCATTAATTAAACACAAACCACTTATCGCACCGATGTATGTCAGGAATGTTAAAATTTGAGGTACCACACATTTCACTCGTCCTCATGGGACATTTTCTTTTTTACATACATGATGCATTATAAAGTAGTTAAGGGTATCTTCACTGCTGCATCAAGTCTAAATGTAACAGGCATCATGTCTAAATGTAACAGGATTAATAAACTGTATGTGTTAAAAATTACACAGAAATACCCATACATACACAGTCACACATGTAGTAACATACATACACACACACAGAAACACACATATACAGTCACCCATTTAGTCAGTAACATACATACACACAGAAACACACATATACACTCTACACAGTGATGCACCACATGTCACCTGGCTCTATGAGCACTACGCGCTCCAACAAAAGAGTGCCCACTGTGATGGGGAGGACCTCACAGGCACTCAGTGGATGGGACCGCTAGGGGTAAGTGCCGGCAACACTATCTGCGCACGGGAGGGGGTAAAAACCCCAGGACAACTGCATGGTAACGGGGGTGTGAGGGCCTGTACTAGTTACATCACTATGCCGGCGGAGGGCCCCCTCTCGAAGGAAGTTGGGGGACAAGGGTTTCTTCAAGTGGCCCTGTGGCCGCACTCTTAAAGAGGCCCTAGAGGCCAAATTCTTAAAGCATCCATGGCAGCCCAATTCTTAAAGTGGCCACCTTGGCTGTGTTCTTAAAGCCTGTGGCGGCTCCATGGAAGACTGCCTACCGGGATTTTTCCCAGTACCCCGGTAGGCCAGTTCGGTCCTGGTCAATAGGCAGTCTGAGTCGCAATGGTAGGAATCTAGCAAAAGAAGTGGTCAGATGAAATCTGGATCGGAAGAGGGGAGCTCAACAGGAGGACAAACAGGGATAACGGAACAGGATAACTGATCAGTAGAAGGACAGATCAATAACTGAGCACCGGCATTAGGGCAGTCTTGGGTTTATATAGGGGCTGTCCAGCGTGACATTACACAAGACATCACAGGCCATGCCCCCAGACACACACCACCCACTTGAGGCAGAAAAGGACCAAAGCAACATCATGGACCAAAGCCCTGCCCACTCTACTGACTACGTACCAACCTGCCATCACCATCTCCCTCTCGTGTGAGGACACAGGGAGTGAGGACGCAAATGGTAAGAAGCGAGACAGATGCCACTGTTGGAAGGAACAGGACCCAGCAGCATATCCACGCCCCCCCACTGTAGCATGAGATGGAGGACAAGGTATTCTAGACCACTTCTTCGGATTCGGGAATCCAGAATTGTCTGGACCTCATACTCCTCTTCGCCATCGACCATGGCAGGAGTAGGTGGCACGGTGTCCTTCTGGTTCTGGGTTTCCCATTGGTATGGTTTTACAAGGGAGTTGTGGAAGACAGGGTGAATACGATAGGTATGCGGTAACAGAAGAAGAACTGCTGAAGTTCCTATTAAGAATAGGAAAAGGACCCATGAATCGAGGACCAATTTTCTTGGATGGACAAGATAGACAAAGATGAGATGTGGAAAACCAAACCTTGTCAACTGGTACATAATGAGGAGCCGGAATGCATTGTCTGTCGGCATAAGTCTTATATCTATCTTGTGCTTGCAGGGTTCGACGTATGCATTTGAACGAGAGTTGTAGGGATCAGAGTCTTGATGCTGTCTCAGGAATGGTACATGATGGTGCAGCAAGGTTGATATTCACAGAGGGATAAGCCAAATGGCAAATGATTTAGCTAAACTAGAAAAATGGTCAGAGCTGTGGCAACTGACATTTAATGTGGACAAGTGCAAGATTATGCACCTTGGGCGTAAAATCCCAAAAGCAGAATGTAGACTATTTAGTACAGTACTAACCTCGACATCTGAGGAAAGGGATTTAGGAGTAATCATTTCAGAGGACTTAAAGGTAGGTAGGCAATGAAATAGAGCAGCAAGAAATGTTAGCAGAATGGTTGGTTGAATAGGGAGAGGTATTAGCAGTAGAAAGACGGAAGTGCTCATGCCATTGTACAGAGCACTGGTGAGACCTCACTTAGAGTATTGTACGCAATACTTGAGACCGTATCTCCAGAAGGATATTGATACTTTGGAGAGAGTTCAGAGAAGGGCTACTAAACTGGTTCATGGGTTGAAGGATAAAATTAACCAGGAAAGGTTAAAGCATCTAAACATGTATAGCTTGGAGGAAAGACGTAACAGGGGGGATAGAAACATTTAAATACATAAAGGGAATCAACACAGTAAAGGAAGAGAGTATATTTACAAGAAGAAAAACTACCACAACTAGAGGACATAGTCTTAAATTAGAGGGGCAAAGATTTAAAAGTAATATCAGGAAGTATTACTTTACTGAGAGGGTAGTGGATGTATGGAATAGCCTTCCAGCAGAAGTGGTAGAAGTTAACACAGTCAAGGATTTTAAGCATGCATGGGATAGACACAAGGCTATCCTAGCTATAGGACCGGGAACTGGGGACTAATGAAAAAGTATTTAGAAAAATTAGGCAGACTAGATGAACCGAATGGTTCTTATCTGCCGACACATTCTATGTTTCTATGTTACATGAAGAGTGGTGCCATCTGATTCCAATCTTAATACAGAAGAAGGCTTTTCCACCTTTAGTTTCTCAAAAAATATTGACATTAATCTAAATATACACTTATTCCTATAGTGTTCATCAATAAAATCATCAAGAGGTGTACGAGAATGTAATATTTTTTCTAACCCTAAAATATCAAATTTTATTTTCAACTTCATAAACAATATTTTTTTTACTTTCTTCATAGAGTTCGGCCAATCTTAACTCTCAATTTTTTATCCAGTTTTTAATTTGGTGGTCATGTATATAATATTTTAAAACCTGAAGGGGAGATGAAATTGATATATATTTGTTGTTTATGTATGTTCTTATAATTGTATGGATAATCTGTCATATTCCCTTAATTAATGGGTTATGGCGGGTAGTAACATTTGTAACTTTGGGATCTAGGCAGTATAAAGAGTAACATTTGTGATACTTTAGTGGTCTGTGATTCATGTGCATGCTAATCTAAAAATGTTTTTATTTTTTTCTGAATCCAAGCTGGAAATTAAGAAAACAACACTGCTTCATTGAGTTTTATAAAGACTGGGAGGCCTATACCAATTTCATTAATTCGTCTCTTAGTGCCTGACCTTTTAAGACTGTGTATGAGAACAGATGACCCACAAATGAATACGATAGAGTACCTAAATGACCACATGTAGCATTTTTGTAAGTAAACCCCATGTGGCCATTGTCTGAAATGACTCTTTTAACCTTTCCATATGGACAATCCCCTACTGTATATAGTTTAGATTCATTCCTGCTTGCAGAGAGGAAGGGTCAGGCTCCAGTAGGTTTCATGGAGACAGCCTTTCATTGCTTTCTTGTTGTCTAGCGACATTAGGTTCCTCCCACCACATTCATGCACAACACGTTTTGTCAGTTTGGTGTGTTTTTAATTTGACATATTAAAAAAAAACTGCACAAAATATTGATGGACACCATTTTGAAAAAAAAAAACAGAGACAATTTTTTGATCTATTAAGAAGCATTATTTACTTGCACCATTCAGTGATTAGTCCTGCTTTTGGACATTGTCTAAACTAGAATCCCTAAATTACTTGTTTATTTAACCTTTAAACTCTGTGGGAAATAATGTTCAATAAATAGTTTGATTTAATTTCGGCTAGCATTTCTTCAGAGCTTCCTTAATGTCTTTATTCCTCACACTATAAATGATGGAATTGAGCATTGGAGTCACCACAGTATACAACATGGACAGGACTTTGCTTACAGACAAAGATTGGTCTTTTGATGGAACAATGTAAATGCTAAGTAGAGTCCCGTAGAAGATGGAGACAACAGCCAAGTGGGAGCTGCAGGTGGAGAAGGCTTTTCTCTGATATTTCGGAACCACAAAAGAAATAAAACTGAGTCATAAAAGCTTCAAGAGACATCACACCCTCTTCATAAAGGACAATGCTAAGCATCCTGGGCACAATATTTGTGGTCTGAACTACGTCACAAATAGACACTTGTGTTAGAAAAATGTACATGGGAACATGGAGGTGTCTGCTGGAGGAAACCAACACAATGAGTACAAGGTTTCCAGATATTGTCAAAAGGTAAATAATGAGCAGTATAGAGAAGAACGAGCTCCTCAAGGTATGGAGTCGATGGAAACCCAAAAGATGTATCTCAGTGACTGACGACAGGTTCTCCTTATTCATTGACTAGAAATAAAAGTAAGAATATTCCACATTAAAAATAAATTAAACCGTTAACTCAATGGAGGTGTTTTAATGTTACCTCCAGTCTGGGGGCCTATTTTCTAAAATGTGAGTTGAAAGCAGGTTAAAGTGAGATGAACATGTTATGTTTCCAACTTAGTCACATATTATCTGGTGGATTCCTCCTGCATGAAGAACAGAGCTGGCCCTGCATAATGCATTGTTATAAATGGAAAGTTTGTAAAGCTTTAACTCCGCATTATCCATGGCCATCTAAGGTCTTCTAGCAGAATAATCTCACCAGTTTTAACCCTACACAATGCATAATTATGTTGGTGGCATGAAATGTTCATCTCAATGACCAGCAACTCGTCTTCTAATGATACACTGTATTGGAAATGTAAACCATCAATGTGACAGTAATATCTTACATTTTCATAAGATGAAAAACTAATATATAATATTATAATTGATCAGTTTATCTGCCTGTGGTGTCTTTTCTTACAATAGCATATGTGTCCCTTATTTAATAGCAATAATACTCACAAGTATATTAATCATCCTCAGTATTTCAATGATGAAAGCTCATGTATATCAAAAATATGAAAAACTGAAATATTCAAATATTTAGTTTTGGGTTAATAAACAAATCTGTCTGTTTTGCAACTGTAAACTACAGGAAACGAAAGCTGGTACCCACAGTATGTAGCTCACAAGTAGGCACAGGCACCAGCAAAGATCATGGTGTTATAGATGGAGCAGTGTACCAGGAACATTTGGGTTAAAAATAAGTCAAAATAACACACCAAAAAAACTTCACAAAACTTGGGGGCCGCTAACAATGATAGTTTGTCTGAAGTGAACTTCAACAATTGGCGCATTTGTTTAAAAAAATATTTTTTAAGCTATGATTAAAAAAACAGATACGATTTAACCTGCTGTTCCCCATCCTGACTGCATCTGATCCAAAACAATAAAGTCCATGCACCGGAAATGCCTGAGAAAGGGGGGACAGACATTGAGACAACTGGAAATCTTTCAGTAACAGTGCTGGGAGCCAACTGTAGAAAAAGGAGAAAAAACACAGCAACAACTTTCAAAATGGTCTAAAATTTTTCTGGGATCTAAATTACAAAACATGTTTCTGTCACATATTGTTCATCCAAGTTGGGTAATGTTAATGGGGTTTTTATGTTTTTCTTACAGGGTACAATGCATTTTTTTCATGCATTAAATGTTGCACACAAGCGTTGGGACGTGGAAGGGTCCTTCAGTGATCAAATAACCTACACACCTCTGTCACATAACATAGATCTTGGATAATGAGATACTTAGAATGCCATATCTTAAATAATTGCACAATCTCAGTCTTTAAATCATTTCATGGGATGTAGATCGGTTGAATTTCCAACTTAAACGAAAAAAATAAAAATCCTGAAGATGCCTTTAAGAGCAGGTTGGATACTTTTTTAATGAGCCAGAGCATAGAGGGCTATGCATGTTAGTATAGGCATTAATATCTATTTAGTGCTTGTCAGTGGCGTCACTATGGTACGTGTCACCCGGTGCAGTAACTCATGGTGTCACCCACCTGGATTTCCTCCAAAACCATACCAAACAGATTCCTTAGTAATGCCAATCAGATAACCCATTAAATATGCCACATAAAGGAGCCCCAAAAATTAAGTGACACACAATAATAAGCCAGACAATTTGCCTAATATGCCCGTAATATTCTGCCATTCAGATGCCAGTAAGATTGTGTCATTAAGATGCCAGTAATAGTGTGCCATTAAGATGCCCCAGCCAATTTGCCCATCAAGTTGCCAGTAATATTGTGCCATTAAGAGGCCAGTAATATTTTGCATCAGGATGCCCCGGTCATTTTGCCCATCAAGATGCCAGTAAGATTGTGCCATTAAGATGCCCCAGCCAATATGCCCATCAAGATGCCAGTAATATTGTGCCATTAAGATTCCCAAGCCAATTTGCCCATCAAGATGCATTCAGATGCAATAATTATTGTGCCATTCAGATTCAATAATATTGTGCCATTCAAATGCCAGTAATATTGTGCCATTCAGATGCCATAATTATTGTGCCATTCAGATACCATTAATATTGTGCCATTCACATGCCAGTAATATTGTGCCATTCAGATGCCTGTATTATTGTGCCATTCAGATACCAGTAATATTGTGCCATTCAGATGGCTGTATTATTGTACCATTCAGATGCCAGTAATATTTTGCCATTAAGATGCCCCAGTCATTTTGCCCATCAAGATTGTGCCATAGAGATGCCAGTAATATTGTGCCATTAAAATTCCCCAGCCAATTTGCCCATCAAGATGCATTCAGATGCAATAATTATTGTGCCATTCAGATTCAGTAATATTGTGCCATTCAAATGTCAGTAATATTGTGCCATTCAGATGCCATAATTATTGTGCCATTCAGATACCAGTAATATTGTGCCATTCACATGCCAGTAATATTGTGCCATTCAGATGCCTGTATTATTGTGCCATTCAGATGCCAGTAATATTGTGCCATTCAGATGCCTGTATTATTGTGCCAGATACCAGTAATATTGTGCCATTCAAATGCAAGTAATATTGTGCTATTCAGATTTCTGTGTTATTGTGCCATTCAGATACCAGTAATATTAAACTATTCAGATGCCAATAATATTGTGCCATTCAGCTGCCTGTATTTTTTAGCTATTCAGATGCCAATAATATTGTGCCATTCAGATGCCTGTATTATTGTGCCATTCAGATACCAGTAATATTGTGCCATTCAGATGCCTATTATTGTTCCATTCAGATGCCAGTAATATTGTGCAATTCATATGCCTGTATTATTGTGCCATTCACATACCAGTAATATTGTGCCATTCAGATGCCTGTATTATTGTGCCATTCAGATAACATTAATATTGTGCCAGTCAGATGCCTGTAATATTGTGCCAGTCAGAGCCCAGGAATATTGTGCAATTCAGAAGCCTGTATTATTGTGCCATTCAAATGCCAGTAATATTGTGCCATTCAGATACCAGTAATATTGTGCAATACAGATGCCTGTATTATTGTGCCATTCAGATGCCAGTAATATTGTGTTTTTTCAGTGCTCGTTTTATTCCTCTTTCCTTCCCTCTTCCCCAGTGTTGCGGTTGTGGCCTACTGTATGCTAAATTATGCAAAATAATTATTAATGAAATAATTAATAAATATTTATTTAGACAATCAAGACTAACTGTACAACAATACATTTCTTTGATTCGAGATTACAGATAAATTATGTAAAGATGAATACCAAAAGACGTTGTGATATATATAATATACTTTATTTATACCTCTGGCGGTAAAAACAATATATCTAAAAGGATATCACAAACAAAGTTACAAACATACAACTGTTATATTCTATATAGCATTGTATTAATTAGATAACATGTGTACTTAACTTCAGAGAGGTTCAGCAAGGCACATGGCTGTGTCCACAATGGCTCTTGATTTCAGGTCGATAAAGGAATGATTTTGGAGGAGGTTCTGCAGCAGTTACTTTCTACTTGTAGTTACAATACTAGGCATTACACTAAACCCTAGCTTCTTGGCACTTACACTTAGCCCAAGATGAAAGCTTTACTTTTAACTAGAAATAGTTTCAGAGCTCTTCCTTCTGTCCATGTTGTTTCTTTCTGGCCATTCCACATGTGTTTCCTCTCCTCCCCCCACACAGCTATTATCCAGCCTCTCCTCCCCCCTCCAGTATTTACCTGGTGGAACAAAGAGTCATCACTCACTCCCATCACTCACTTCTTAGTGACACCTGTTGGTAGGAGTAATGCACTTCTTACAATGCTACATAGATCGGGTATCAAATGGATGCCATAGTAAGAGGAGGGGTCTATCTATATCATTAATATACACTTATGAAGTTGCTTCTGTGATGTGAATCACTAATAAATGACTTTGCAAGCCATATCCAATGCACCCAGTACTTACCCCCTGGCTGCTGCTCCGTGTCCCCGGACGCCTCCTACGTGCAGTATTCCCTCCAAGTAACGTCACATCCGGTCACAGAGATTTTTTTGTACTTTTTTTTTGTCCGGTGACAAATCAAGCAGATGTGGCTGCCAGAGAAAAAAAAATAAAAGTACAGCAGAGCAATGCGCTGCTGTGGGATGCCGGCAACATGGGTGTCACCCCCACTGGCAGTGTCATCAGGTACGGTCAGCACCCCTCCCCCCTCGCACCATCACTGGTGCTTGTTGATCCAAGGAGAAATCTGATTTGCATTTGGAGTCAAGAAGGATTTTTTTCCTCGCTGAATGCTGAATTCAAAATTTCTGAAGGGGTTTTTATTTGACTTCTTTTGGATCAACAGTGGTACACATGGGAGTGTTGAACTTGATGGACGCAAGTTTTTTTTCAACCTAAACTACTATGTAATTATGTAGCTATGAAATACCTAAAAACTCTGTCCCCACAAACTACATTTTTACAAGTAACACTGATACCCAAAATTGGAAAGCTTTATGGATCCAATCTTGCATAGTAGCTTCTGACGACAACAGATGCAGTGCAGTAGTGTAGCTATACTCTTACATGTATCCACACTATCCCACACACGGTGGTGGACAAACATGATATGTTTTGGTACACAAGCAAAACAGTGATGAAAGTTCAAGTCAATTTCTTACATGGCAAAAATAACTTGCTAAAGAAATACTGCTGATTAGAGATGCAACATCATTTTCAACCCACCATTTTTTTTGCATTTTGAAGAGAGGTATGAAACCTTGTATAGTAATTAGTATAGTTCTACACCAGGTACACACAGTATAGTGTTCGAGGGCCAAATTGAAAACAAGGTGCTGCACAACAGATTTACAAATAAATAAAGATCAAAGAAGAAATGGTCATTTCACTAATTATGTGACTTCTGAAGGTAATGGGTTGCACCAGAGCTTTTTAGGAGCTTGATAACAAAGGGGGGTTTAATACATACGCACATGCCAATTTTCTGTTTTCTATTTCTAAAAAATAGTTTTATGTAGGTATTTTTCTCATTTCACTTCATCAACTTACACTATTGTGTTCTGATCCATCACATAAAATTCAGATTAATAAAACATTTAACTTAATTACAATGTAACAAAATAGGTAAAAAGTCAAGGGGAGTGAAAACTTTTGCAGGGCACTGTATAGAGGATTAAGAGTAGAATGATGGGTTAGAGGGAAGATTAGGAGTAATAGGAGGGGTTAGGTGCAGGATTAATATTAACATGAAGAATTAGAAGGAGGATTAGGAGTAATAGGAAGGGTAAGGAGCAATAGGAAAGGTTACAGGGAGGGTTAGGTGTAATAAGACATGTTATTTGGAGGGTTAGGAGTAATAAGAAAAGTTATATGGAGGGTAAGGAGTAATAAGAAGAGTTAGAGAGAGGGTTAGGAGAAATAGGAAGGGTTGGTGGGAGGATTAGGATTAATAAGTAATGTTAAACAGAGGGTTACTGGTAATAGTAAAGGTTAGAGGAAGGTTAGAATTATTAGGAAGGGTTAGCAGGAGTACTAGGAGTAAAAGGAAGGGTTAGCATGAGGATCATGAGTAATAGGAAGGGTTAAAGTAAGGGTTTGGAGTAATAGGAAATATTAGAGTGAGGATTTGGAGTAATAGGAAGGGTTAGAGAGAGGATTAGAAGTATTAGGAAGGGGTAGAGGGAGGGTTATGAGTAATATAAAGGGTTAGAATTATAATTAGCAGTAATTGGAAGGGTTATATAGAGGATTAGGAATAGTAGGATGGGTTAGAGGGAGGATTAGGAGTAATAGGAGGGGTTGGATGCAGGATTTATAATAATATGAAGGGTTAACTGGAGGATTAGGAGTAATAGGAAGGGTAATATGAATGGTTAGAGGGAGGGTTAAGAGTAATAGGAAGGTTTAGGAGTAATTGGAAGATTTAGAGGGAGGGTTATGAATAATAAGAAGGGTTATAGAGAGGGTTAGGAGTCATAAAAATGGTTATATGGAGGGTTAGGAGTAATAGGAACTGTTAGAGGAAGGGTTAGGAGAAATAGGAAGGATTTGTGGGAGGTTTAGGATTAATAAGAAGCATTAAAGGGAGGGTAACCAGGAACATGAAGGGTTATTTAGAGGATTAGAAGTACTAGTAAGGGTTATAAAGAGGGTTAGTAATAATAGGAAGCATTAGATGAAGTATTATCAGTAATAGGAAGGGTTAGTGGCAGGATTTGGAGTATTATGAAAGGTTAGAAGGAGGATTAGAAGTAATAGGAAGGGTTAGAGGCAAGGTTAGGATTAATAGAAAGGGTTAGATTAAGGCTTATGAATAATAGGAAGGGTCAGCAGGATGATTAGGAGTATTAAGCAGGGTTAGCGGAAGGATTCAAATTAATTTGAAGTGCTAAAGTAAGGGTTAGGAGTGGAGTACTAGGAAGGGTTAGAGGGATGATTTAGAGTTATAGGATGGGTTAGATGGAGGTTTTGGAGTAATAGAATTGTTGAGAGAGAGGATTAGGTGTGATATAAAGGGAGATATAGAGGATTATGAGTAAAAGGATTGGATAGAGGGAGGGTTAGGAGTAATAGAAAGGGTTAGAGGGAGTAATTGGTGCAACAGGAAGGGTTTGAGGGAGGATTAGGAGTAATATGAAGGGTTAGTAGGAGAACTGGAAGTAATAGGAATAGAAACATAGAAACATAGAAACATAGAATGTGTCGGCAGATAAGAACCATTCGGTCCATCTAGTCTGCCCAATTTTTTTTTTTTGAGTACTTTTATTAGTCCCCCGTTCCCGTTCTTATAGCTAGGATAGCCTTGTGTCTATCCCACGCATGCTTAAACTCCTTGACTGTGTTTACCTCTACCACTTCTGCTGGCAGGCTATTCCATACATCCACTACCCTCTCAGTAAAGTACTACTTCCTGATATTACTTTTAAATCGTTGCCCCTCTAATTTAAGACTATGTCCTCTAGTTGTGGTAGTTTTTCTTCTTTTAAATATACTCTCTTCCTTTACTGTGTTGATTCCCTTTATGTATTTAAATGTTTCTATCATATCCCCCCTGAATGGTTAACAGGAGGATTAGGAGTAATAGGAATGGTTAGATGCAGTATTAGGAGCAATATGGAGTTTTAAAGTAAGGGTTAAGAATATTAGGAAGGTTTAGAGGGACGATTACGAGTAATAGAAAGGGATAGACAGAGGTTTAGGAGTGATAGGAAGGGTTATATATAGGATTAGGAGTAATAAGAAGGGTTAGAGGGATGGTTAAGAGTAATAGGATGGGTGAGAATAAGTATAAGGGTTAGATTGAGGGTTAGGAATAAAAGGAAGTGTTACATGTTTGATTAGGAGTGATAGGAAGGTTTATATCGAGGATTAAGAGTAATAGGATGGGTTAGCAAGAAGATTATTAGTTATAGGAAGGGTTAAAGACAGTGTTATGAGTAATAGAGGGAGGATTAGGAGTAATAGGGTGTATGTATTTATGTATCTAACATATTTTAGATATATAAATTGGAAAAGGAGATTAAAACCCCATGTCTAGTTTAATTCTTGTATTCAGAAAATTGTTTGCCCTTAGGTAACTGAAAAGTTAATTTGGTTTTAAGTTATATTAACTTCTAGCTGGGGGAAGGGTATCACCAGTCTTCACTGGAACAAATTTTCTTTGGTAAGGATTTGGTTTGATTGCCTCTTATCTAGAAATACATTTTATGTTTTTATTTTCAATACATCCTAAAGGTTTTAAATCCATGATTTTATTTTGCATTTTTTATTCCTTCACATACTATGAGAATCGGACTCAGGACCAAGCATTTATTATAGCCTCCTTTTTCTGAGTTCCATATTACTTGCTCAAAATCCTTTATACCACACATTTCTGACTCCAATTTATATTATCCCTCCTTATTATTTTTTCCTTATTGAATTTTTGCAATATGTGCCACCCAATAGTTCCTCATAATAATCATTTACCAGGGGTAGACCTATACCCCCTTTTTTTTTACCTTGCTTACCATGGTTTGGAACTCGTTTCTCATTTTTTTCCATCTCCGTGGTCGCGCACAGTCTGTCCCCCAGGCTGCATGTCCTTCGGCTGACAGCACACTGCTCATAGGTTATCTCAGCCACGTTTCCATAGCAATGGTGATGTGGCTGTAATCCATTTATAGAGGGGCTGAACCAGAACTATATAAACCCTCCACTACCATTCTCTCATACTGTGCTACCTGGTGATATCCTCTGCTTTGTATCCTTTTTCCCGTTTTTGATTATCTGGCTCCCTTACCCTGGCTTCTGTATTTGGATTGTGTACCTCTGACTCCCTGACCTGTGCTTCTGTATTTGGATTATGTACCTCTGATTCCCTGACCTGTGCTTCTGTATTAGTCATTCTCTTTGCTGACTACATCCACAAGTGTTCCTTGTATTCTGAGTTCTACATCAGTATTTCAAGGCACTCCTCTACACAATTAAATCATACTTGTAGCTATATCCAGAGGGTCTTTCCTATTATCAGACCATTACTGGCGTGTACTATGGAAACAAGTTGTTCATCCCTGCATCTAGGTTCATCATCTGAATCTCCTTTCATTCCCCTCCCAAATATATATATTTTTTTATATTGTTTCAAATATACTTGTGATACCCACTTGTGTTCTCTCTCTCCTTTGTATCCAGAGAACACTAATTACTTGTGATTTCATGTTAAAAATAATATTACTTTGACTAATCTACTTTGTGCTCTATGTTTTTACCAGTTACTCCTAAGAAAGAGAGAGAAAAAACCCTGCCCATATATATATATATATATATATATATATGATCATTCGGTGTCAATTTATAAGTGGTTTACCTATGCTCTGCAGCTTTCTAGGTTTAGTGATTTCAACCTTGTTTTGTCTTTCATGCTAATTACCAATAAACTACTTTAAGTTGTGTGGTGAAACATTACATTACCCTTTGTGTATCTCTTTTACATCCCTGCAAGATTTGATCTGATCCTGGGCATTGGTCAAGCTCTCTTTGGAATAGCGTTCACCTCCACGTCTCTCTCAATGTCAGCATTTTCCCAACCTGCCAGCCTTTTGGACTCCACCTCTACAGCATGCGGGTGACCTATGTAATCATGACACACCCCCCCCACACTCCATTGCTAGGCAGTTTTGAAGGCTTCTGATTCAGATTTTTTCCGTGTTTTTTTAAGTTAAATTATCTGTTTATTTATTTTGATTGTGTCTTGCCTTTTGACAGCCCATAGATACAAGAGGTGTTATTTAAATTTGTTTTGGGCTTTGGAGGGGTATAGGAAGCCCCCAGACCCGGGGTTATTCATTTTTTTTATTTGGGGGGGTTGGGAGCATAACAACATTCCCAGATTCTGGGGGGCTATTGTTTTATTTTTGGGGTTTCTGTCAGCATATCAGTACCCCATGAATTATTATTTTGGGGTCTGGGCACCTTTTGGCCATTTTGGAGTCTGGGCACCTACTAGCCATGAACCTGATATAATTTAAATGTAGCTGGGAGTGTTTGCCTAGTTCTCAGCCCATTTATAACAGCAGGAACCATGGCTACATGCCCTGACCTCCCTACCACCCCCCATCTTAATTTCAAGGTGTTTGGTAGTCACATGTGAGGCTCCCGGACCTGAGGCAGGTCAGGTACATACTGCGTTCCTATTGAGTAGTACCTACAGTAAAAAATAGAAATGGTCAAATCTTAGATGTAGCTCAATCCTCCAATGTCTTCAATTCCTTGAGGGTTTTCATGTAACTATAGGGCTGAAATGTAAACTTTAACAAAATAGGTGAACTATACAGCATTATTTTAAACAGCATCTACACTTTTTTATATAGCTGCATCCTTACAAATTACAAATTTAAAAACGACAAAAGGATTTCTTTTTTTTCCTTTTTAACCAATAAATAAACAGCTAACAATTAATAATGTAATATTATGCTTCTCATATATGGGGTATTGTCATTTGAATACTATAGCAATCAATATATGAATGACTGGCCTAACACATTGCTGATTATCTTTATATTTTATGTCACAGACGTCAATTTATATGAGCTGCATTTGTTGTACGGGTACATTTCTTCCAGGCCTCCTTGATGTCTTTGTTTCTTAAACAGACAGTCCTATAACAAAACTCATTTTAGTGCATGTCGAAGATTACTGCTTGTATAGTGCACAGGCTTTTTTCCCCAGTGTGATTTGATGCATGTATTCTGCATACATCCCTTTTTTAATATTTTGCTCAAGCCCTCCCCCAGTGATTATTCTGCATGTATACTGCAGATGCTGTAGCAATGATTACATAGACACTGAGCATTTGTTTTATTTAGTAATTTTCTGTGCTGCTGGAATATAATGTATTTCCACACATTTCCACACAAATGTAATAAACTTGCTCTTGTACACTGTAGGATCTTTTAACAGTGCAACACATTGTCTCGTGACATCACTAGAGAAACCGAAAATTCCATTCATTTTTACTTTTAGCTAATGTGGGCAGTCCTGGTTTCTTGCAAACTGCTGCAATTTTACAAATTCATCTAACTATAAGTGTTTAATGATATCCTTATGGTGGCAAGACCAATCCATTTGTATGAAATTATGATAACTATAGAGTTTATGCTATATGTACCAATCTGGCCAAATAATGGGCCAGATAGGAGCTAATAGCCAAATTGCAAATAATTGCACAATTCTGCTAATCAGTATGGTGATGTCAGCCCTAATTTTTCATTTGCCACCAAATTCAGGCCAAAATAATATTTGGCGAGTTAAACATTGTATATCTAAAAAACATACTAAACAGTATTTGTTAATTCCCATGGAAATTGCTTGATATATGCTGTAATATCATCTTTTTTTTTTTTTTAAATGTCATGATTTTATTAACTTTTAAAATATGATATTTGGGCATAAATGGTGTAATTATTACATTAATCAACCGATCATGTAATAAAAAATACACATTCCATATGCCACTTAGTAACTCTAACCTTTTGAGCTTGAAAGGCTTAAAAAAAAGCCCTATGCTCACAGCTCACGTGACCACTATCATAATAATATATGTGCACTCATAAATACTATTTAAAACATATAATTACATCATGCTTTGCCTCACCCATGCCAGCTTGAGGACCTAAACACATAAAATTCAAAGTCACTGAACTTCCCCGAACACAGAAGGGAAATGTCTCCATTACACTATGCAGGCCCGGACTGGCCATCGGGCACACCGGGCAAATGCCCGGTGGGCCGCGGTGGCCATGGGCCGAGGCCGGCAGGGGAGGTCCCAGAATCTCCCCTGCCGGTCTATGCAGGGCCGGCACTATCCGAGAGGAGAGAGGGAGAGAGGACCCGGCGGAGCTCTAACTTGCAGCTCCACCGGGTTCCTCTCGCGAGATCCGGAGCATTGCCATAGCAACGACCGGATCTCGCGAGAGTGAACCTCTCACCACGAGGGAACATTGCCACCGCCAGTCGCAGGTACCAGCGTGCCGGTCCCCCCCTCCCAGGCTAAAGGTAAGAAAGGAGTGATGGGTGTGAGAGTGCTGTGTGTGATGGGTGTGAGAGTGCTGTATAAATGTTAGAATGGATTGTGTGTGTAGGGGGGGGGGGGTAGGTAAATAAACAAATAAAATAAAAGGCATTATGTCCCCATAATGCCTGTTATTTTATTTGTTTATTTACCCCCCCCCCCTACACACACACACACACAATCCATTCTAACATTTATACAGCACTCTCACACCCATCACACACAGCACTCACACACCCATCACACACAGCACTCTCACACCCAGCACTCTCACACACACAGCACTCTCACCCATCACACACAGCACTCTCACACCCAGCACCCTCACACACACAGCACCCTCACACACAGCACCCTCACACACACAGCACCCTCACACACAGCACCCTCACACCCAGCACTCTCACACACACAGCACCCTCACACACAGCACCCTCACACACAGCACCCTCACACCCAGCACTCTCACACACACAGCACTCTCACACCCAGCACCCTCACACACACACAGCACCCTCACACACAGCACCCTCACACACAGCACTCTCACACCCAGCACTCTCACCCATCACACACAGCATTCTCACACAGAGCACTCTCACACACACAGCACTCTCACACCCAGCACTCACACCCATCACACACAGCATTCTCACACAGAGCACTCACACCCATCACACACAGCATTCTCACACAGAGCACTCTCACACCCATCACACACAGCATTCTCACACCCATCACACACAGCATTCTCACACACACAGCACTCTCACACACAGCACTCTCACACACAGCACTCTCACACACAGCACTCTCACACCCAGCACTCTCGCCCATCACACACAGCACTCTCACACACACAGCACTCTCACACCCAGCATTCACACCCATCACACACAGCATTCTCACACAGAGCACTCTCACACCCATCACACACAGCATTCTCACACCCTTCATTCTCACACCCATCACACACAGCATTCACAGCATTCTCACACCCATCACACACAGCAATCTCACACACATCATACACAGCACTCTCACACACATCATACACAGCACTCACACACATCACTCTCACACACCATCACTCTCACACACCGCCCCCCTCATCACACCGCCCCCTCACACACACATACTGCACCCCTCACATACACACAGAACACAACACACTGCACAACAGACATACACAATACTTACATATATATATATATATATACACACAGCACCCCTCACACACATACTGCACCCCTAAACACATTACATTCCAGACACACACTAGATCCCTTACCCAACTCTGGATCATCTACACACATACACACACTAGATCCCTATATACACTCTGAAACCGTTATAAACACACACTCACTAGATCTCCTATACACATTCTGGGTCCTTCAAACACAGACTCATATATATATATATATGTATATATACACACACTAGATTCCTTGTATGCAAACACATACTACACCCCTAAACACACACTAAATCTATATATATATTCACACACACACACTATAGCCTGTATGCACACACTTGCTATATCCCCTATACACACATTCTCTACAGCCCCTAGCCACATATGCATCACATTACACCACAAACACAACACAACTAAAACCGAACCTTATTACACAATACCACACCACAATCAGCTTACTCTACACACACGCAATCCCACAAGCAGGCTCCAAACACATGCTCAATACTCTTTCCTGGCATTTTTGTCTCCTGGTATCCATTTATAGAGACACCAGAGACAAGTTGCAAGGAAACACAGTGCAAGCATGTTATTACATTTGCTTGCACTGTGCAGAACACATACAGGGCTTTTTTCTCATGCTAGAGCTCTTCAGCAGAGCTCTGCGCATGGTCTGCCCTGGAAGAGCATTGAACAAATATGCTCACTTTGAGAGGGAGCGTGTTTGTCATTGGTGATGACAAAACACACCTCCTCTGCCCCGCCCCCTTCTTAGTGGGCCGCTGTGATCAAAAAATGCCCGGGCCGAATTTTTCTCCCAGTCCGGCCCTGACACTATGTCATAACCTGCTCTAGCCAAAAGAATAGATACATATAAACACACATACAGTATCTCACAAAAGTGAGTACACCCCTCACATTGTGGTAAATATTTTATTATATCTTTTCATGTGACAACACTGAAGAAATTACACTCTGCTCCAATGTAAAGTAGTAAGTGCAAAGCCTGTATAACAGTGTAAATTTGCAGTCCTCTCAAAATAACTCAACACACAGCCATTAATGTCTAAACCGTTGGTACACCCTTAAGTGATAATGTCCAAATTGGGCCCAATTAGCCATTTTTCCTCCCCGGTGTCATGTGTTAGTGTTACAAGGTCTCAGGTGTGAATGGGGAGTGGGTGTGTTAAATTTGGTGTTATCGCTCTCACACTCTCTCATACTGGTCACTGGAAGTTCAGCATGGCACCTCATGGCAAAGAACTCTCTGAGGATCTGAAAAACCTCAAATGGAAGGTGGGGGAGCTCAAGGTCTCAAACATCCACCAGCTCCGTGATGTCATCATGGTGGAGTGTAAGAGGATTCCAGTGGCAACCAGTGAAGCTTTTGTGAACTCCATGCCATGAGGTTTAAGGCAGTGCAGGAAAATAATGGTTTCCACTTAAGGGTGTACTCACTTTTGTTGCCAACGGTTTAGACATTAATGGTTGTGTGTTGAGTTATTTTGAGGGGACAGCAAATTTGCCACTGTTAGACAGGCTGTACACTTACTAATTTACATTGTAGCAGAATGTCATTTCTTCAGTGTTCTCACATGAAAATATATAATAAAATATTTACAAAAAGGTGAGCAGTGTACTCCCTTTTGTGAGATACTGTAAATACAACTAAACATAGAGTTCCAAGAAATAAAAGACATATGTTGAAAAACCATAATACTGGATGTACATGCATAAAAAAAAAAATATGAATTGAATGGAGATATAATAAATGATTAAAAAATATAAAAATGTATATACATAAAAAAATATGAAAAATTATAATAATAACATTAAAATAATAACAAAGCTTAACAAAATAAATATAAATAAGAAATATGATTTAAAAAAGAATGACAATTAATGATTAATATTTGATGCATCTTATTGAATTTTCAAATCCACAAGGGCAATCACACCCTTTGTAAGTACAATACTATCTCCTTCTTACAGACATACAAACATGACCAGGTTCATCCATGCTGGCAAGGTTTATTAATGCAGGCAGAAAAGTTGCTTCCCAGGTGCTTAGAAAGCAACCTTCAATGCTACAAGTAAACATAGAAAAGAAAACTAATCCAGGGCGCTTAGATTTAAATGCAATATATGGTTTAATCTTAAAAATCGATTGTAAAGTGTCTGCTGGTTCCAAGTATTTTGCACAGTTTTATGACCTACTGTTATACTTTATTATTGAAGATTAAACCATATACTGCATTTGGAAACAAAAGTGTGCCAAAGTCAGTTTCATTTCCACTACACTATCCCCCACCATACTGTACACTATTGCACCATTTGTATGCAGAGTTATGCTATTTTTTTCCCTTTTTCACACCTGTTTTTGGAACTACCTTTTCTTTGTAAGTACTGAAGGAGTACTTTGTTATGTGCTGCTGAAACACTATTTCATTTATTTTCACCTGTGGTGTGTTTTTCATTCTGTGTGTTGTTAAACTAGATAGTGGCAGAAGAAAAAGCTAGAAAAAAAAGGTCCAGTTAGCTGATACACTTGTTGTAGAAGTCATTTAAAATGGATAGTATTTATTTTATAAATACATTTCTTCAAGGTGTCCTTGATGTCTTTGTTCCTCAGGCTGTATATGATTGGATTTAGTATGGGTGTTACCACTGTATACAAGAGAGATAAGGTCTTGCTGATAGTCAATGACTGTCTGCTTGAGGGAAGAACATAAATTCCAATCAGTGTCCCATAGAACATGGACACCACAGTCAGATGTGAGCTGCAAGTGGAGAAGGCCTTCACCCGTCGATTGTTGGATGATATTCTCATGATGGAAAGGACAATACATGTATATGAAGATATGATTATTATAAGTGGAAGAATAATCACAGGAATACACAAGACAAGAGCTTCCAGTTTGACCATGGAGGTGTCAGAACAAGAAAGTTCCAGGAGAGGAGCGAGGTCACAGAAAAAATGGTCAATAACATTGGGCCCACAAAAATGGAGCCTGCATATTGATATTGTATCAATCAATATTACAGAAAAACTTAGCAGCCAGGCTGTGCTAGCTAATTTGATACAATTAATGTGGTTCATGAGAGAGATATAATGAAGAGGGTAACAGATGGCCAAGTATCTGTCATAAGCCATCACACTCAGAAGAAGACACTCCAAAGACTCTGAGCCACCGAAAAAATAGAACTGTGCTAAACAGCCAGCAAAAGACATAGTTTGTCCTTCACCCAATACAATGAAGAGTGTGTTGGGAACTATGTTTGTGGTCAGAAATATGTCACATATGGACAATTGTGTAAGAAAGAAGTACATTGGAGACTGTAGGGTCTGGCTGGTTGAAATTAGCCAAATAAGGAGAACATTTCCAGATAGTGTCATGAAGTAGAAGACGAGGAAAAGGGAAAACATGAAAATCTTGACATTCTGGAGATTCTGAAATCCGAGAAGAAGGAACTCAGTGACCGTGGTCTGGTTCTTCTCTTGCATTTTTGAGAGGCAAAGGGGAAAGTAGATCTGACAAGTTCATAAATGACAATTGTTAAAAGTAATCTCTATAAAGCCATAAGGGTTCATCACATATTATCATTATTAGACAATAGAACAATTTTACTAACATGTACATAAGTTTAGATCCACCACTACCTATCTTAACTTTGAAAATTAAGGCTGATTTTGTTATCTAACATTAAATACTATAAAAGAATGATCTGGGAACACATCCGTATACTTAACTGGCACAAACATAACAGTTGCTAATTCAAGGATACTGAACCAAAGACAGCAAAGACAGCATTGACTCTAAGCATGACGAGTATTCATGTTTTGAACCAGATAATTTACTGTGTACCTTTGCATTTCCTCTAGCTAGATTAGGTTATGCATACATAGCATAGGCATCTTACTGTTTTGATGCACATTATATAGTAGCCTGAATTCCCAAAGAGACCATAAAGAGCTTGTGTTGTGTTAATTAATTATTCATTTGAGACACACAAACAACTACTTTGCTAATGAATAAAAGGAAAACAACAACTAAGATTATTGTTTTGAGGATCAATTTTGTATTAATCTGTTAAGGACTGCAATATCAGCAATGTTTTCATTTTTGGTATATTTTACAATGTTTGCATTAATAAATAATATATATTTATATTTATATAATTTAATGTATAATTGATTAAAGTATCTCTGCATGGATGACCTTTAATTTATTAGGATTGCTAGAATGAGAGTGAAAACTTTCAACCATAGTGGATAGAGATTCTAAAATGCTTCTAAAAGGAGTGTTTGAATTGCAAAAGTCTGAATATTCGAAATCTATGTATATCTGACCTCTAATTCTATGATATGTAAGAGCTCAGCCCGTCTGTGAGTCTAATTTCCTAAATTGTGAATGGGATTTCTTTTTACACAAAGCAGATGCCTTTAATCCTAGTGATTGCCAATACTGGATGCAACGAGCGCGGCATTGTATGTGCTTCAAAATGAAAAGCACCTTAATCCTCTAATTATAGAGTGTAAAGCATACATGGCAGAGCTTCTAAATGCCCCTCAGTGACTGTGGTTAAATAGCAGAGGTCTGATTACTAAAGTTTATTTTTAACGTGAACTTTGATGAAAAGAGTACAGCCTATTCCACTGATTAACTAGTTATAATAGAGTGATGGCCTGTGCCTAATATGTTTTGACATTGAGAGTCACTGAGAAGAGCCAGCAAGATGTTTAAGCAATATGAGAACGCAACCTGGCTGCAATATAAAGTGATTTTAATAGATTTTTTTCAATTTATAGGAACTGGCTTTCTGATCATTAAGAAATAAACATTCCCAATTTTATAAATTGTCAATGGACTACATCTAATTTAGACAGGTCAAATGCATTAAATTCTTACCACATTAATAGAGGACAGAATAGAGTATATGGTGAAATATTGTAAAGTAGGTCAGGCTAGATCTTGAAGTTGAATTTAAAAGGGCAGTTATTATAGAGTTTGGAGTTTAAGGATAGAATGAATTTAGTATTAACTCCAGAAAGAGTCAGTACAATATGACTAGTTGTATACATGCGTAATTATTTAGGGAAAAGGGGATATTGGAAAATAAAGATTAAGTAATTATAAATACACAGAAGATGTAGTTTCCCCAATAGCATATTTTAGTATTGGGGGAAGTTGTTATAAGCTGATTTGAGAGAAAGGGTATAAATTAAAAATTTGGTTTGCGTTATAGGAATTTTTTTTATTATATTGCGTCACAAGGATTCCATTTTTGAGGGGGGTTGGATGATCGAAGTCAAATTGGTACATAGGCGTACATTAGGAACTATTAACAGAATGAGTTTAAGAATCTAGACTAAATTAAGAGAGTTGAGTTTAGTGGTAGGTAACTCATAAATGATAAATTATTAATACAGAAATAAAGTCAGTGCAAAAAGAGATATAAAGTGAAAAGTGTTGGTGGAATTTTGGGATTTTAATTAAAATTCACATATTTGCACATCCGTGGTTTAACACTATGTGTGTTTATAAAATAGTCTATCTCCCTGGTGAATATTCCTGGTGGATATTCATTGTTACATATTAATTATTAGCTATCATGGGAATATGTATTATATTGCTGAAATGAAGTGTGTTAATATAAGGGATATATGGGGTCTGCTAGGGGGGGGGGGGGTAATTTGATTTGATACAAAAGAAACAAGACTCGTATTTCTAAATGTTAAGTGGAATACTAAAAACATTTCGATATTCAATTGATTTGCTCCTAATACAAGATAAATACATGTCGTGAATAAGACATCAGATATGGTTCAAGGTTTGATCCGGGACACTTTTTTGTGCCTTGGTGACTTTAATTATGTTGCTGATGTGGATGAGAAGTTGGGTCCAGGATAGAGCGTCACCCCCTTCTGCAAGATCCTTTGTGGTTACCCTGGGTACATTCAAACAATATGGTATTTGCAGAACCATCAGACCAATAGATAGAATAATAAACTAATTTTTCCAGTATATATAAATGTTACTGAAGACAGGACATTATTTTGTCAAGGACTAATCATATACTGGATTATGTTAAAATCAATAAAGGCACGGTGGCATGGATGGACCATTAGCCAGTCTTCCTTGCATTTAGGTATAATGATGAGATTAAATGATACCATAAGGCTCTAGCTTGCGGAGGGTCAGGGAAGGAACCCAAGATGCAGGTGTAGACTTACATTTGAAGGAACGTCCAGAATGCAGACAGTGTTCAGAAATGGCAGGTGGCTGACAAAGGGTAAATCCAGGTCACAAGCAAGGTAAATATGTTGCAGCAGACAAAAGGTTAATCCAGGTCACAATACGGGTCAATAGACAGGCAGCAGGCAAAAGGTTAATTTATGTCACAATCAGGGTCAATAGGCAGGCAGCAGGCAAAAGGTTAATCCAGGTAACAAGCACGGTCAATAGGCAGGCAGCAAGCAAAGGGTTAATCCGGGTAACAATCAGGGTCAATAGGCAATAGGTATGCAAAAGGAACACTTAAGGCCGGCCCTGCTCAGAAGAATCCACTTCCACTACGTAAGGCTCTTGGGAATCAGGAAAATTCAAAATAGGGGCTTTGGTGAACAGGTCTTTCAAGTGATCAAAGGCTCTTTGTTCTTTTGGAATCCACTGGAACCATTGTTCTTTCTTAGTTAAAAATGTCAGAAGTTTCACCACCCAGTCAAAGTCACATATGAATTTCCTGTAGAAGTTGGCGAAGTGTAGGAGGCGCTGAACTTCTTTCTTACTAAGGGGTGAGGCTACTGTATGACAACCGTGATCTGTTTGTCATCCATTCATGCATGTAAGAATCCAAGGAATTCCTCTGTGGTCTCAAAAGTAAATTTCTTGAGCTTGGCATAAAGATCATGTACACGTAGGTGCGTGAGCACTTTGCACACGTGTACCAGGTGTTCGGCAAGGGAAGGGGAAAACACCAGAATGTAATCAAGGTAATCAATAGTCCAAGAATACATTGTTTAGAAACTGATGAAATGTAGCGGGAGCATTACAGAGCATGAAGGGCATCACTGTATATTCGTAATGGTCAATATGGGACCAGAACGCAGTCTTCCACTCATTTCCTTCTTTCACTGTCACCAGGTTGTATGCACCTCTGAGGTTGATCTTGGAAGAGATGTGTGCTGCACTTAGTCAATCGAGTAATTCAGGTAGCTTATACACTTGTTGTAGAAGTCATTTTAAAAGGATAATATTTATTTTATAAATACATTTCTTCAAGGTGTTCTTAATGTCTTTGTAGGAGACCCCTGAGGATTTGAGGTGACCATGCAAAAATCCATTGTACTAGCTTCATGTGTGTCTGATAAATTGAGTGTTTATTGTGACCATTGTTGCTAATAGTTTGGTTTGTATGCCCTTTAGGTTTATTTGTTTTTTAATCTTTTCCCCAAGTAACCACTTTATTTTGCATTGCTTTGGGATTCACTATGAGAATTCCAGTAGGATTACAGATGATCTGTAGGAGATAAATAAAGAGAGTCCTTCCATCCGACACTGTTTAATGTCCCGATGGTCATATAGAATCTCAACGTGCAGGAAGTGTGACAAGACTCCAGGAATCATGGTTCAGATGAAAGTTTCACCTTCATATTCGTCATTCAATATAATCTTTATTTCAGATTGAGAATCAACAGAGTGATCTATGGATAATTATCCGAGAAGGGTGAGATGACTTTATAAAGTACTGTTAAATGTGTAACACTGTGTAATACTGTTCTGGATGGGTGCCCAGGTATTATTTGAAAATGAGAGAAATTCAATATATTGTTCCTGGTAAAACAATTTCTAAATAAAGAAAATGTATCAAACTGTATTTTAATTTCCAATTGTAGGACATACCAAGATAGTCCAATGCAATTCGACCATTACCCAATGCAAATTATCAGTAAGGTTCACTGTAATAAGTGAATGTATTGTTTCTAATATATATGAGCATGATGAGACTACAGTGAATATAAAAAGGGCTACACACATATCAAACCATTGGTTTATGGACATTTACTTTATCTTTTAGAATGGTGTTGTTAGTTCTCTTTGTTTCTGTTTCGGTGAGTATGATGCTTTATCTTCAAGATGTACAAACTCTTAACCTTCAGTAGTAGCCTATAAAAAAAAAGGTGGGCTAATGTAGCTCTAAAAATTTAACAGTGCTGAAAACAATTAACATCATGCTTTGACAAAATTATCAAGGCAAATTGATATGTCATGATGTAAGGTATGGAGGTATTCTATAAATGTGAAGTGCAGGTGAGTTAAGGTGAGATGAACATTTATTCTATATTTAAAGATTAAACAATGCATTATGCAGGTCCAGTTACGCTCTTCTAGCACGTGGAACTCACCAGGTTTGGACCTCCACAATGTATATTTAAATCAGTGACATGAAATGTTCAAGTCCCCTCAACTCACCTGTACCTCACTTTTATTGAATACGTTGATAAATACGAGTCAACTAAAACAAGAGTTTTTCATTTTGAAGCAAAAGTCGGTTATTAGTCTTAAATATGTTTGATAAGACATGTCAGGTCATTGTATAATGTACCTTTTATATTTTAGGCTGTTCTCTTGGTAACGCTATGGAGGGGGGCTATATTGCGGAGAACTGATAATTTGTAATGTTGTGGAACGTAATATTTTTTGTTCTGTTATTGTAACATCTGTTTTCACTTCTATGTAGTTCAATAAAAAAAATATTGTTATAATTATTAAACATTTTAAGCTATGAAATCACCATACACATTGATGATAATGATAATGATGATGATAATAAAAAAATAAATGTTCTTAATACTTTTTATTATCAGTTACTTTAATATTATTGTTACAACTGCTAGTTATATGAATCTGTATCATGTGTTTGTAAAAACAGTCAGTAGAGCTTTTTGCACAATTTAAAAGTGCTGTCAAAACTTAAAGATTAATTTCTGTTTTATATTAAGTAGCATAATCTTTTGTAGATGAGTAAATGTTTAATATACTGATCCTGATGAAGGAAGAAGCAGCATTCCGAGAATCTTCTGTCTCTATAAATAACATAGGAATGAATGCGGGCAACCATTCTGTTACAGAATTCTTTATTTTGGGATTTCCGGCTTTAAATGGCTTTAATGTCCCATTCTTCATTGTTATCCTGCTCGTCTACTCTATGACAATAAGTGAAAATGCTCTGATAATTGTTCTCATGTCAACATGTCATCGTTTGCACTCCCCGATGTATTTATTTCTCAGCCACCTGGCTTGTGTGACATCATCCTTGTTACAAATATTGTCCCAAATTTGCTTCACGTTATAACAATACTTTTTTTGATGGTTTGTCCGTGTCTACAGAATGTTTTCTTCTTACTGTGATGTCCTATGATCGGTACCTGGCAATATGTGACCCATTGCATTATATTTCCATCATGAATGTAACATTTCAATATAGCTCAGTTGCCTGCTCTTGGATGGTGAGCTGTATTATGTCTCTAAACATATTAATACACACATGATAACTAGACTTCTGTGGTCCTAACATTATTGACAATTTCTTCTGTGATTTTTCACCTCTTCTCAAACTTTCTTGTTCGGACACGACTGCCTTGGAAATAAACATGCTTCTGATATCATTCCCAATATTCCTCTCCCCTTTCCTATTCATCATTGTAACATATATCTGTATTACCCTTACCATCATCAAGATCCCTTCCATTACAGGTCGTCAGAAAGCCTTCTCCACTTGCAGTTCCCACCTGGCAGTTGTATGTACATATTATGGGTCTATGCTTACTATATACATGATTCCATCCCAAGGACATTCATTAACTATCAATAGGTTCCTCTCTCTGGTTTATATTTTGTTCACTCCATTTCTGAATCCAGTTATATATAGCCTACGTAACCAGCATATCATAGCATCTCTGGTTAAATACAAATTTTAATATTACCTTCTGGATTTAAAATATGCAAGTGAGTAGAATGGAATAGCTTATGGGGGAATGAATGGGGTTGGATGGAAAAGAAATGATGACTATGTTGTCCTGCACAAAAAAAAACTCTACAATATAAGACAAATACCATCAAGATTGCAGATGCCAAAGAACCTACAAAAAAGGATAGATGTTTTCTGTAGTGATTTTAAGTCTAGTATATTGACAGAATAAAAAATATGTTTTTAGGAAAAATATATGTACAGAAAAAAAGTGGGAAAAATGTGCAGATGTGTGCTCTGTGCTCCTGTGCAACATATGTATGCACACATTGCAAGTATAGTTATCATTCACCTGGTATTATTACATGTCTGCTCTGTACAGACTCCTGTGTAATATATGTATGCACACATTGCAAGGTTAGTTATCATTCACCTGGTATTATTATATGTCTGCTCTGTACAGACTCCTGTGTAATATATGTATGCACACATTGCAAGGTTAGTTATCATTCACCTGGTATTATTATATGTCTGTCTGTATAGATTTCTGTGTAATATATGTATGCACACACTGCAAGTATAGTTATCATTCACCTGGTATTATTATATGTCTGCTCTGTACAGACTCCTGTGTAATATATGTATGCACACACTGCAAGTATAGTTATCATTCACCTGGTATTATTATATGTCTGCTCTGTACAGACTCCTGTGTAATATATGTGTGCACACACTGCAAGTATAGTTATCATTCACCTGGTATTATTATATGTCTGCTCTGTACAGACTCCTGTGTAATATATGTATGCACACACTGCAAGTATAGTTATCATTCACCTGGTATTATTATATGTCTGCTCTGTACAGACTCCTGTGTAATATATGTATGCACACACTGCAAGTATAGTTATCATTCACCTGGTATTATTATATGTCTGCTCTGTACAGACTCCTGTGTAATATATGTATGCACACACTGCAAGTATAGTTATCATTCACCTGGTATTATTATATGTCTGCTCTGTACAGACTCCTGTGTAATATATGTATGCACACACTGCAAGTATAGTTATCATTCACCTGGTATTATTATATGTCTGCTCTGTACAGACTCCTGTGTAATATATGTATGCACACACTGCAAGTATAGTTATCATTCACCTGGTATTATTATATGTAAATTCTGAACAGACTCCTGTGAAATATTTTAATGCACACTTTACAAGTATAGTTATCATTCCCCTGGTATTATTACCGTATATGTCTCCTTTTTAAAGCTTCTGTGTAACATACACTGAACAAAATTATAAACACAACACTTTTGTTTTTGCCCCCATTTTTCATGAGCTGAACTCATTTTTTTCTATGTACACAAAAGGCCTATTTCTCTCAAAAATTGTTCACAAATCTGTCTAAATCTGTGGCAGTGAGCACTTCTCCTTTGCCGAGATAATCCATCCACCTCACAGGTGTGGCATATTATGATGCTGATCAGACAGCATGATTATAGCAAAGGTGTGCCTTAGGCTGGCCACAACAAAAGGTCACTGTAAAATGAACAGTTTTATCACACAGCACGATGTCACAAGTTTATAGGGAGCGTGCAATTGGCATGCTGACTGCAGGGATGTCCACCAGAGCTGTTGCCCATGAATTGAATGTTCATTTATCTACCATAAGTTATCTCCAAAGGAGTTTCAGGGAATTTGGCAGTACATACTTCAGTAGTGTGGAAAATAATGGAAACCTTGCTAAAGAATAGAATTGTTGAACATCTAAAATCACATGGATTTCAAGATCAGAGACAACACAGGTTTACTTCAGGGAGATCATGCCAAACTAATCATATTGATTTTTTTGATTGGGTAACTAAAATAATAGATCAGGGTGGTGCAGTAGACATTGCTTACCTAGATTTCAGTAAGGCTTTTGACACTGTCGCACATAGAAGGCTTATCAATAAACTAAAATCTTTAAGTTTGGATTTCAAAATTCTTGAATGGATTAGACAATGGCTGAGTGACAGGCAACAGAGGGTTGTAGTCAATGGGGTATATTCGATCTTTAAGTCTGACCACAGATTTTCTATTGCATTGAGGTCTGGGCTCTGACTAGGCCATTCCAACACATTCACATGTTTCCCCTTAAACCACTCAAGTGTTGCTTTAGCAGTGTGTTTGGGGTCATTGTCCTGCTGGAAATTGAACCTCCATCCTAGCCTCAAATCACGCACAGAGTGGAACTGGTTTTGCTCAAGAATATCCCTGTATTTAGCACCATCCATCTTTCCCTTAACTCTGACCAGTTTCCTAGTCCCGGCTGCTGAAAAACATCCCCACAGCATAATGCTGCCACCACCATGTTTCACTGTGTGGATGGTGTTCTTTGGGGTTTGTGATGAGTTGTGATGAGTTGGGTTTGCACCAGACATAGCGTTTTCTTTGATGGTCAAAAAGTTCAGTTTTAGTCTCATCAGACCAGAGCACCTTCCTCCATACATTTTGGGAACGTGCCATTTTTTTTTTTTTTGCTGAAAGTAATGCCTTTCTTCTGGCCACTCTGCCATAAAGCCCAACTCAATGGAGTCCTATGTACAGATACTCCAGTCTCTGCTGTGGAACTATGCAGCTCCTCCAGGGTTACCTTAGGTCTCTGTGCTGCCTCTCTGATTAATGCCCTCCTTGCCCGGTCTGTGAGTTTTGGTGGGTGTCCATCTCTTGGCAGGTTTGCTGTTGTGCCATGTTCTTTCCATTTGGTTATGATAGATTTGATGGGGCTCCTGAGAATCATCAAAGATTTGGATATTTTTTTATAACCTAACTCTGACTTGTACTTCTCAACAACATTGTCCCATGCTTGTTTGGAGAGTTCCTTGGTCTTCATGCAGTGTTTGGTTAGTGGTGCCTCTTGCTTAGGTGGTGCAGCCTCTGGAGCCTTTCAAAAAAGGTGTGTGTATGTAATGACAGATCATGTGACACTTAGATTGCACACAGGTGGGCAACATTTCACTAATTATGTGACTTCTGAAGGTAATTAGTTGCACCAGAGATTTTTATGGGTTTCATAACAAAGGGATGAATACATCCGCACATGCCAATTTTCTGTTTTCTATTTCTAAAAAACAGTTTTATGTATATATTTTTCTCACTTCACTTCACCAACTTAGACTATTGTGTTCTGATTTATCACATAAAATCCATATAAATAAAACATTGAACTTAAGGCTGTAATGTAACAAAATAAGTGAATACTTTTGCAAGGCACTGTATGTTCTATCATCTGTCTGGTTGCCTTCTCTCCCTCCATTGCTAATTAATATACATCATATGTACTGCCTTTTTATATTATATTTTATTTATTTTTGCTTATTAGTATATGTAGTCCTATTACTTTGTTGTTTCCCTTTTAATCTATGATTCCTAAACATGTTCAAGGTTTTTTCTTTGATTCATGAGGGTAAATGTATCACTTTATTACTATTTTTTCATTTATGTATCTTTTACTCTCTAATCTTCATTCTTTTCAAGTCTAATTTCATTTCATTTTATTAATTCTGTTTTATTTGGGTGGCCCTACCTGTATAGTGGTGTATGATACACATATGTGAACAGGTGACAGTGCTAGGCGCTACTAGATACTAAAAGTTATAATTGTGAAAAAATGCAGCTCATTAATCAGTGGAAAAACACCTCTGTTTTCCACAAATGAATCAGGTGAAAAAAGTAAGAGAAGGAGCGCAATATAAATTAATTCCGTGAAATAATATGTGAATGCCAGTGATCAAGAAAACTTTTTTTTTTTTTTATATTTATTATTTTTTATTTTATTTGATTACAAATAACATACACCACATAATCTGATCATTCAACAGTATTCAGGAACTGTTTACAAGAATAATTAGCAGTTGTTAAGTCATCAGAGTTTAGACAGTACAAGTAAACATACAACATATAATACAAGTTCACTGAGAGAGCCAGGGGGTGCGCAGCAGAGGGGATTAGGTATTTATATACCAGTTTATATTATCATGTTATATATAGGTAGATTGCACCTATCCAGCTATATTTATTATTCGTTTTTATATATATATATTTTTTTTTATCATGTCCAGGGTCAAAACCTCCCTCTCCCACTTTTCCACTCTTCCCATCTGATCTAATTGTTACCGTAGTCGTTTATCCATTTAAACCATGGCTTCCATTTTTCTTCGAATTTGGTATTACTTTCATTTTGAAAGGATATTCCTCTTTCCATCTTATATTGATAGTGCACTTGTGATTCTACTTGAAGTCAGGATGGTTTATTTTCTTGTCTCCAAAGTCTAGCCAGAACAGACTTTGTGGCTAAGATAACCTGAATTATTAGGTAACTCTTTTTAAGAAAACTTTAAGGTGATGGGGGATTATTAAGTAGTACTTATATTTAGACTGCTAGCTTGATTGTAGGTCTCATGAACTATTCATAAAGATGGAGACAAGAGAGAAAGAAAATAGTGCTTTCCGGTTGGATAATAACAATGGAGATAAGGATGATAGGAGTTGTACTCACAAGGTTGGAGCAGATTCACTGCTCTATGTATATGCAGTGGGGGAGATCCCTGGGCATATGTAGGGAACACCAGCCTCTGTGGGTTCTTCTGTGTATGCAGGTGAAGTATTTGGAAGGACTTCCAAAGTTACATACGGCAAGAAAAGAGGGCTCTCATGGTGAAGTACAGTAAACAGTATAAATTTTAATAAAACAATGAAAAGGCTTACTTAAAAACAATGTGAGTGCAAGGATTGACTCACTAAAAGCACTTGTGTATTGCACAAAGAAGCCAGGCAAAGGGACCCAGTAGCTGTTGTGGAGGAACAGTGTCCAGAGAACGTCTGAAGAGCGAAGTCTCTGAGCGTCTACTCACTAAGCCAGCCGAAGATCAAATGCGAGTAAGTTGCAGAGAGGAGGGGGCGTGTCTCTACGAGTTTCGCCGGGTGTGGCTTCATCAGGTGCACATCCTCCTCCTCTTGACGTCCGTATTATATAGTAGTCGTGTGGACTTGCCTCCTCCACGCTACAAGCTGTGGTTCATTGTGCGTTAATCATCTGGTGTAACACTTTCCTTTGCAGCTTCACGGATGTGCAAAGAAATTCAGCAAATACACATATATACAAAGAGAAGTCCATGCTCAATAATAATCTGGCTGTTCCATTAGCAAAAACTCTGCCACTGGGGACTAGGAAGTCACACAGAGATATATGTGTATATATGTATGAATTTAAACAGATAAAAAGATGTAAAAAAATATTTTGGTCATAATTATTATTCAGAACACGGGAAAGGGAATTGGTAAATGATTTATAATTTGGTCATAATGTTTAGAGAGTAATAATTAAATCGTATATGCCCCTGTACCGATTGAAACAACCAAATATTGAAGAAAATATATATATAGCAGCAAATAATTCCATACAGTTACCTATTAAAACCTGTTACATTTTGTGGGATATGCCCATATGCATCAAAGTGCGTATACTAAAAAATACAGAGGGTTATAAAGAAGTACATACAGTAAAATAGAATTTCCACAAATACAATTCGATCATTCCATAAGATCATAAAAAAGGGGGGTAAATATTGCACAAAGATGGTCATTACATATATACATAAATGTTGCAAGGGAAAAAAACAGTAATATTATACTAGGCAATTCATTGGCAGTGTTGTTAATATCAAGGGCATACGGAGAGAGCTAAAAAACTGAAAAAAAAGATATTAATTCATAAAAGGGAAAAAAAGGGGAAAAAACATTAATGAAAGAAAAAAATGTTTTACTTATATTGTAGTTCTGGTAGGTTATAACAAAGAAGGAAAGGGAAGGAGGAAAAAAAGCGAAGAAAGGAAGGGGAGAAAAAGGGAAAAAGGGGGAAAAAAGGAAGAAAAAGAAAAAAGAAGAGAGAAGAGAGAGAAAAAAAAGGAAGAAAAAAGGAAGAAGAAAGGAAGAGAAGGAAAAAAAGAAAAAAAGAAGAAAGAAAAGAAAGGAAAAGAAGGAAAAAAGGAAAAGAAGGGAAAAGGAAAAAAATAAAAGATAAAGAAGAAGATGAAAAAAATAAAAGAAATGAAAAGAATGTGTAGTATTTGGAAAAATTAGAAAAAATTATAAGAAATTATAAAGGTCAAACTCAATATTTAATCCCATAGGTTTTAAGGTTTTTGGGGTATATACCCATTTCATTTCAGTTTTGCCTAATGTTTTAACGTCTTCCCTTCGCCAATGTTTTTTGAGTTGAATTATTCCTATGAAATGTAATTTTCCTGGGTCCGCGTTGTGGTGGGTATTAAAATGAGCAGACACACTGTGACCCATATATTTATTTCTGATGTTGTTCATGTGTTCTCCTATTCTCTTATATAGAGGTCGGGTTGTTCGTCCCACATATTGTAAGCCACATGGGCATGACAGGAGATAAATGATATTGTTAGATCTACATGTAATTAGTGTTTTTATTTCATATTGTTTTGAGTTGTATCTATATGAAAAATGTGTTATCTTATTTCCCATCATAACGAGGCTGGATGTACATGCTCCACATGTTTTGCATCTATAAAAGGCATTTTTTACACCAAAACGGTTCTCTTTTTTAGTATTGGTATCTTTTAGGAAACTTTTGATTAATACTGATCCAACAAAACTTGTGAGTACCACTCCTATCATCCTTATCTCCATTGTTATTATCCAACCGGAAAGCACTATTTTCTTTCTCTCTTGTCTCCATCTTTATGATTACTTCATGAGACCTACAATCAAGATAGCAGTCTAAATATAAGTACTACTTAATAATCCCCCATCACCTTAAAGTTTTCTTGATCACTGGCATTCACATATTATTTCACGGAATTAATTTATATTGCGCTCCTTCTCTCACTTATGATACACATATGGTAGTTACGTTAACAGTATCCATTTAATATATTGTAGATTGATCAGCCACTTAAATATTCATCTGTCCAGTTGTATTGTATAAAAGGCATTTTCAGTATGTGCTTTGCTACCCGGAACAAGCTTTCAGTGTGAAACAATCGTTGGTGAACAGTGACGTTCCTGTGGGAGGAGCTAAGTACGCAGCTGGGCTGTGCGCCCAGACAGCTAATGCACATGCAGTTTGTTAGGCTGCCCGAAACATCTTTTGAACTTTGCTCCATATTAGCAAAAAATTGTGGACCCGTGGTGCCTATCATGCACTTCCCTTCACCTGTGTGATGGAACCAGATGGAGCTAGAGTAATGGGGGTATCGTCTACCCGGAGCAAACAGTGGGTTGCATCAGGAGGCTTAAGGTACCCTGCATGTTATCTGTTGACAGTCTCCCTGGCCATTGACAGCAAACTATAGTGAGCAGACATCAGTCCCAGCACTTATTCAAATGATCAAAATGGGACTTATTTATCAGCCTGTCTGACTCCATCAAGTTTGCACAGCACTTAAAGAGTTGAGACTCATACATTAATTTTTGATATCTCAGCATTTGTCCGGACCAGCAATACCTGCCCAAAACTTCACCAACTGATGATACATGAGTTAACAAACTGATTATTTATTCTCTGCTTGCTACAGAACCTTTTGGAGTAGGAACTTTCATCCCTTCCCTTAAAGCTTAATGTTGCTTACAGGGAATAATTTATTTATGTATTGCTGTGGACATACAGCATTTGTAAAGTATTTGTTAGTAGGCATTTTGGTATTTGACACAGCTTTACCATGATCATAAGATGCGCGACTACAAGCGCACGCTGGTAGAAGCGCTGCTGAGGGCATTCCAAAATGACACCGGGGGCTCAATGTAAGCACAAGGCGAAGGCAGAGGAAGAGGTCACCAATGCAGCTGGGGCACTGCCAGCACCTCAGAAGGCAGGGTTAGCATGGCCGAAATGTGGAAAAGCTTTGTCAGCACGTCACAACAAGCAGCACCAACATCTGATATGCAATGTCTTAGCAGGAGGCATTTCAGCAACATGGTGGAACAGTACGTGTGCACAGGCCTACATGTACTGACTGATGGGGTTCGGGGTCAAGTTCGAGGTCAAGTTTGAGCATGGACCCGGACATTTTTTTGAAGTTCCGCCGAACCTGCCGAACCCAAACATCCAGATGTCCGCTCAACTCTACTTATTACTACCTTTTGTCTGCTGCCTGCCCTTGTAACCTCGCATTGCCTGTGTCTACTCTTCATTGCAGTTTACCCCTGCATACTCAGTTCTGTCCCTAACCATTCGGAGTGCACTACCATTCATCTCCTGTGAGTACTTCTGTTTGTTTATTGTTATTCTGCATATTGGTCTCCTTTCCATTGGACCCCCACATCGGGGAGTTACAACCAACTGCCTTTGTCAAATTGTTGGGAAGTCATTTTGTTTCACACACATTGAAGTTCAGGAATGAATTTTTAGCTTCTGGTATTTGTCAATGCCAACCAATAACTTAATATGTGTTCAGAAAAATCTCCTGAGTACAGGGATACCACCCATGCATAGGTTTGTTGGTTTATTTTGGATCTAAAAGGCCACATTTGGGAGGTGAGTATTTTCAACTTGGAATTTTGAGATGTAGTCAGTCTGCACCCATGTTCGATTGGGAACATTTTTGAAGAGAGCCAATGTATTTTACCACATCTAACCATATATTTTTGTAAGGTATTTCAAATGGTGGTATTTTAACACTTTACATGTACTAATGCTACCACCAGCCTTTGTCTAAGTTTTGAGTTTTGTATTCACATACAATACATTGTACTACAGGCATGGATTCACAGATTCTAATATTTGTCACTGCCAAACAATACCCCAAATGTATTCAGCAACATATCTTGTGTACAGTTCCAACTTGGAATTTTGGCATGAAGTCAACCTGCTCCCATGTCCTATTGGGGTTGTCTTTGAAGCTGGCCAATGTAATTTACCCCATCAAACCATTATAAAAGCTCACAATATTATAAAATTGTATTTTGACACTCATTCTAATCTGAGGAGTTAGTAAGGAGAGGAAGGTAGATCCAAATTGGTCAGATCAATATTCACAAAGAAAAAAATGCTTTCAGTGCTCCTTTTGCTGCAGGATGGACTTGTTCTATCCTGTGACATTAACACTTCTCCACACAGGATGGACAAGGGGTTAAAGATATAACAATGAATTTAAAAGGGAAAATATGAATCTTGATAAAAAGAAAATATGAATTTTCAATTCTTTTTTACTGACTGGAGTATTTACTGTAACCAGAATTTCTAAAAGTTTGGTTTGTATGCCCTTTAGGTTTATTTATTTTGTAATATTTTCCCCAAGTAACCACTTTATTTTGCATTGCTTTGGGATTCACATTGAGAATTCCAGTAGGAGTACAGATGATCAGTAGAAGATAAATAAAGAGAGTCCTTCCATCTGACACTGTTCAATGTCTCAATGGTCACATAGAATCTTCTCAAAGTGTGACAAGACTCCAGGAATCATGATTCAGATGAAAGTTTCACCTTCATATTCGTCATTCAATATAACATGGATTTCACATTAAAGATTTACACAGGGATCTATGGATTATTATCCTAGAAGGGTGAGATGACGTTATAAAGTACTTTTCGGTAACACTGTATATTACTGGACTGGACTGGGTCCCCAGAACATATTTGACAATGAGTGAAATTCAATTTATTCTTCCTTGTAAAAAAAAACATTTTAAATAAATAAAATGTATCAAAATGTTTTTTAATTTCCATTTGTAGGACATATTAAGATTAGATCATTACCCACTGCAAATTATCAGTAATGTTCACTGTAATAAGTGAATGTATTTTTTCTGATATATGTGAGCATAATGAGAGTACAGTGAAGATAAAAAGGGCAACACACATATCAAACCATTGGTGTCATTCATTGGAAACTACTGTATTAATGACTAAAATACCAAGAAAGACAATACATGTCATATGGTCAGAAATGTGTTCACTAAAAGTAAGGTGCAGGTGAGCAGAAAGGTTTTGCAGAGCCAAACCTAGTGACTTCCTCTCGGCCACAAATAATGTATAGTTTAATCTTTGAAAAATCCACACTTAAATAACAACACATTATAATGCAAGGCCAGCTCTGTTCTTCTAGCCAGAGAAACTCACCAGATATGGCCCTGCACAGTGTATAACTAAATTATTCACTGGGGAATAGAACCCATTGTTTATAGATAACAAGAAAAATACACTTCACATTTGTCTTATGGGTATTTTGCCTGTAATAATAGGATTGTTCTTGTTTTTTTTTTTTCCTGCCATAAGTTATTTCATTGTGTTTCTGAGACTGCACTATTGACATATTATGTTTTATCTCAAGATGGATTTCGTGTTGGAGTCAGTTTATGGAGTCTTACTTTATCTTTTAGAATGGTGTTGTTAGTTCTTTTTGTTTCTGTTTCGGTGAGTACAATGCTTTATCTTCAAGATGTACAAACTCTTAACCTTCAGTAGTAGCCTATAAAAAAAAAAGGTGGGCTAATGTAGCTCTAAAGATGTAACAGTGCTGAAAACAAATGACATCATGCTTTGACATAATTATCAAGGCAAACATTGATATGTTATCATGTAAGGTATGGAGGTATTCTATAAATGTGAAGGGCAGGTGAGTTAAGGTGAGTTGAACATTTATTCTATATTTAAAGATTAAACAATGCATTATGCAGGTCCAGTTACGCTCTTCTAGCAAGTGGAACTCACCAGGTTTGGACCTCCACAATGTATATTTAAATCAGTGACATGAAATGTTCAACTCCCTTCAATTCACCTGTACCTCACTTTTATTGAATACATTGATAAATACGAGTCAAGTAAAATAAGAGTATTTCATGAAGCAAAAGTTAGTTATTAGTCTTAAATATGTCTGATAAGATATGTCCGGTCATTGTATAATGTAGCTTTTAGGCTTTTCTCTTGGTAACGCTATGAAGGGGGGCTATATTGTGAAATACTGATAATTTGTTATGTTATGGAACATATTGTTTTTTGTTACATCTGTTTTCATTTCAGTGTAGTTCAATAAATTTATGTAATTATTAAGTATTTTATGAAATCACCATGCACATTGATGATAATGATAAGGATGATAATAAAAAATACATTTATACATTAATACTTTTTATTATCTGTTACTTTAATATTATTGTTACAACTGCTAGTTATATGAATCTGTATCATGTGTTTGTAAAAACAGTATGTAGAGCTTTTTGTACAATTCTAAAGTGCTGTCATAACTTATATATTAATTTCTGTTTTATATTCAGTAGCATAAGATTTTGTAGATGTGTATATGCTTAATATACTGATCCTGATGAAGGAAGAAGCAGCATTCCGAGAATCTTCTGTCTCTATAAATAACATAGGAATGAATGCGGCCAACCATTCTGTCACAGAATTCTTTATTTTGGGATTTCCAGCTTCCAATGCCTTTAAGGTCCCTTTCTTCATTGTTATCCTGCTCGTCTACTCTATGACAATAAGTGAAAATGTTCTGATAATCCTTCTCATGTCAACATGTCATCGTTTGCGCTCCCCGATGTATTTCTTTCTTGGCCATCTGGCCTTGTGTGACATCATCCTTGTTACAAATGTTGTTCCAAATTTGCTTAACATTATAATAAGGGAAGGGATCACAATGCCCTTTTCAGGATGTTTTACCCAATACTTTTTTCATGGTTTGTCCGTGACTACAGAATGTTTTCTTCTTACTGTGATGTCCTATGATCGGTACCTGGCAATCTGTGACCCATTGCATTATATTTCCATCATGAATGTAAAGTTTCGGTATAGCTCAGTCACATGCTCTTGGATGGTGAGCTGTATTATGTCTCTAAACATATTAATACACACATGGCAACTAGATTTCTGTGGTCCTAACATTATTGATGATTTCTTCTGTGATTTTTCACCTCTTCTCAAACTTTCTTGTTCGGACACAACTGCCTTGGAAATAAACATGCTTCTGATATCATTCCCAATATTCCTCTCACCTTTCCTATTCATCATTGTAACATATATCTGTATTACCCTTACCATCATCAAGATCCCTTCCATTACAGGTCGTCAGAAAGCCTTCTCCACTTGCAGTTCCCACCTGGCAGTTGTATGTACATATTATGGGTCTATGCTTACTATATACATGATTCCGTCCCAAGGACAGTCATTGACTATCAATAGGTTCCTCTCTCTGGTTTATATTTTGTTCACTCCATTTCTGAATCCAGTTATATATAGCTTACGTAACCAGGATATCAGAGCATCTCTGGTTAAATACAAATGGTAATATTACCTTGTGGATTTAAATTGGCAAGTGACTAGAATGGAATTACAGATGGGGGAAAGATGGGGTTGGATAGAAAAGGAATGATGACTATGTTGTCCTGTGTGAAAAAAAGCTGTCAAATAATAAAAAGACTAACACGATTCTAAAAGCCAAAGAACCTAAAAATGTGAGATGTTTTCTGAAATGCTTTTAAGGCTTCAAATATGTTGGCAGAATATTAAAAAAAAAAAAAAAAAAATTTTTAGGAAATTATATACGAACAGAAAAAAATTGTGTCTTCCTGGCAACTCTAGATGTACTGGTGGGAATAACCTGCCGATGTGTGCTATCTACAGGCTCCTGTATAATATATGTCTGCACACATTGCAATAATTGTTATCATTCATCTGATATTATTAAATGTGTGCTCTGTACAGGCTCCTGTGTAATATATGTATGCACACATTGCAAGTATAGCTATCATTCACCTAGTATTATTATATGTCTATGTAACTCCCAGGTATGCCCACTGATCACCAGACCATTACGATCATCAAATGGGTCCATCGCAATAAAGGATGAGGTCTCGTAGTCTCTATCATCGTTGTATGTTTATCTGAATTCTCATGTTACTGAATCCCCTGGAGAAGTTGCCACTTCTCAGGTACTCTGTACGTTAGTGTGCATGCCCACACTGCTGTTGTGTTTGTATTTTCATCATCATCATCATCATCCGAGTGGATTACAAGTGTGGCTCTCAGTACCTTGATCTGTACTGTGCATTCCCAGATTGAGGTTATAATTACATCTTCATCATCTTTGTGTGAGTGGATTACAAGTGTGACTGCCAGTGATGTCACCTATGCAGCACACATCCATGCGGCGGTTTATATATGCACCTCAACCCTTGTGGATTGTAAATATTACTACAAGCTTGTTCCTGTATTAACTGAAAGATCCCATCTAGGTTCTAACCTTACCCTTGGCCATTTCTCAGGTATGTACTGCTTCTCCATATTTACCCTGCATACTGACCTCCTCTTCAGTTATACCTCCCATATGTGTATGCACACATTGCAAGTATAGTTGCATTCATCTGGTATTATTATATATCACCTGTATAATATACACTGAAAAAAATAGAAATGCAACACTTTTGTTTTTCCACCATTTTCCATGAGCTGAAAAAAAGATCTAAGACTTTTTTTTTTCACATAAGGCCTATTTCTCTCAAATATTGTTCAGAAATATGTCTAAATCTGTGTTAGTGAGAACTTCTCCTTTGCCGAGATAATCCATCCACCACACAGGTGTGGCATATCAAGATGCTGATTAGACAGCATGATTATTGCAAAGGTGTGCCTTAGGCGGGCCACAATAAAAGGCCACTCTAAAATGTGAAGATTTATCACAAAGCACAATGTCACAAGTTTTGTGGGAGCTGTCTCCAAAGGAATTTCAGAGAATTTTTCAGTAATCCAACCGGTCTCACAACCGGAGACCACGTGTAACTACACCAGCCCAGGACCTCCACATCCAGCATCTTCAACTCTAAGATCATCTGAGACCAGCCACCCGGACAGCTGCAGCAACAATCGGTTTGCATAACCAAATAATTTCTGTACAAACTGTCAGAAACCATCTCAGTGAAGCTCATCTGCATGCTCCATTCGGGGTCTCAACCTGACTGCAGTTCATTGTCATAACCGTCTTGAGTGGACTGATGCTCACATTTGATGGCATCTGGCACTTTGGAGAGGTGTTCGCTTCATGGATGAAGCCCGGTTTTCACTGTACAGGGCAGATGGCAGACAGCATGTATGGTGTAGTGTCGGTGAGCGGTTTGCTGATGTGAATGTTGTGGATCAAGTGGCCCATGGTGGTGGTCGGGTTATGGCATGGGCAGGAATAAGTTATGGACAATGAAAACAGGTGCATTTTATTGATGGCATTTTGAATTCACAGGGATACCGTGATGAGACCCTGAAGCCCATTATTGTCCCATTCATACACGACCATCACCTCATGTTGCAGCATGATAATTCACAGCACCATGTTGCAAGACTCTGTACACAATTCCTGGAAGCTGAAAACATCCCAGTTCTTGCATGGCCAGCATACTCACCAGACATGTCACCCATTGAGCATGTTTGGGAAGCTCTGGTTCAGCGTATACGACAGTATGCTCCTATCCTGCCAAAGCAACTTTGCACAGCAATTGAACAGGAGTGGACTAACATTCCACAGGCCACAATCAACAACCTGATCAATTCTATGCAAGGGAGATGTGTTGCACTGCATGAGGCACATGATGGTCACACCAGATACTGAGTGATTTTCAGACACCCCCCCGGACCCTCCTGGACCACCCAAATACAGTAAAACTGCACATTTAGAGTGGCCTTTTATTGTGGCCAGCCTAATACACACCTTATCAGCATCTTGATTTGCCACACTTGTAAGGTGGGTGGATTATCTGGGCAAAGGGGAAGTGCTCACTTACACAGATTTAGACAGATTTGTGAACAATATTTGAGAGAAATAGGCCTTTTGTGTACATTTAAAAAAGTCTTAGATCTTTGAGTTCAGCTCATGACAAATGGGGGCAAAAACAAAATTGTTGCATTTATAATTTTGTTCAGTGTATGTATGTACACATTTAAAGTATAGTTATAATTCACCTGGTATTATTATTTGTGTGCCCTGTACAGGCTCCCATGTAACATATGTATGCACACACTGCAAGTATAGTTATCATTCACCTGGTATTATTATATGTCTGCTCTGTACAGACTCCTGTGTAATATATGTATGCACACACTGCAGGTATAGTTATCATTCACCTGGTATTATTATATGTCTGCTCTGTACAGACTCCTGTGTAATATATGTATGCACACACTGCAAGTGTAATTATAATTCACCTAGTATTATTATTTGTGTGCCCTGCACAGGCTCCTATGTAATATATGTATGCACACATTGCAAGTATAGTTATCATTCACCTGGTATTATTATATGTCTGCTCTGTACAGACTCCTGTGTAATATATGTATGCACACACTGTATGTATAGTTATCATTCACATGGTATTATTATATGTCTGCTCTGTACAGACTCCTGTGTAATATATGTATGCACACACTGCAAGTATAGTTATCATTCACCTGGTATTATTATATGTCTGCTCTGTACAGGCTCCTATGTAATATATGTATGCACACATTGCAAGTGTAGTTATCATTCACCTGGTATTATTATATGTTTCCTATGTGTAGGCTTCTATGTAGTATAGTAATTCATGTTGAAAAAATACTTAAGTCCATCAAGTTCACCCTTTCTACCTATCATTCAACCTTTTGACTAAAAAGAAGGCAAGTACGATATATCTCTCCTTATTATTATTATAATTAGTTTTATTAATGATTATTCTATTATACCATTCATCTCATGTTATTATATGTCTCCTCTATAATATATATATATATATATATATATATATATATATATATATATATATATATATATCCACACACTGCAAGTATAGTTAGCGTATGGGATTTTTGCATTCTTAAACACAAAAAATTTGATTTGAAAAATGCTACGCAAATACTCCCAACTCTATTTCTCCTTTGGTCCAGATACTAAAGACCCAGCATGACTCATCAACAGTTGCTTAACAGCCCTCAGAGAGTGTATTAATTCTATTTGGCTGAAAGTGAACCCAGACAAAACTGGGACTCAGCACTCATTAGATCACCAAAGGTATGAATGCTTGGATTGCTGATTTTCTCTTGGTTGCCATTTAAAAAGTAGATATTTCTGTAATAAAATCTACCCTCTTTCATCTGATAAACATAGCCAGGATGTGGAACGCTTCACGAATTTGGATGTCATCCTTGCTCAGGGGCCGTGTTAATCCTCTCTGTATCAGGAAACAACATTTAATCCTTCCAGAAGATATTGCTTCATGAATCCATGTATTTGTGTCTAGATTACTGTAATGTACATTACTTGAGCTCCCCACAAATATAGCTCTACCTCCTACAGACATAATAAAATTCAGCAATCAGACTACTGACCAAACAACTTGCTCATGTCACTTAACACCCTGTTCTCCACTCCCTGTATCGGCTTCCAATTAAATGATCATCTGATGACCATCAAAAACTTAAACTAACCATAGTACTTGAAAGAGCTATTGACACAACATTCCCTCTGTCTCACTTTGGTCGGCCAACAGACCATTCCTGTCAGTTCCCAGAATAAAGACGAATTCATATTCTTGGACATACCGCCGTGCTGTCCCCACATTCTGGAACTCTTTACTATTCTTAATCAGACAGATACAATCATTACAGACTAGCAAAAGACCCACCTCTTTTTACATAGTTAAATAGTCATTTAGGTTGAAAAAAGACTTGCGCCCATCAAGTTCAACTCTTTTCCTATCCCATGTTTGCTGCTGTTGAACCAAAAAAAAGGCAAAAAAAACCCCCTTCAGCTATTTCCAATTCTGATTTCAGTGGGGGAAAAAATTCCTTCTCGACTCCAAATGGCAATTAGATTTCTCCTTGGATCAACAAGCATTTAATAAATATTAATGACTATACTAACATTCATAGCCCTCTATGCTCTGGCTCATTAAAAAAAAGTATCTAGGCTGCTCTTAAAGGCATCTAAGGTATTTTTCTAGAACCACTTCTTCAGGCAGTTAATTCCATATCATAATTGTCGTTACTGTAAAATATCCCTTCCTCTGTTTTAGACTAAATCTCCTTTCTTCAGCATGTACAGATTTAACTTTTCCATCTTTTCTTCATAACTAACACTTTCCATTCCCCTGATTAGTTTTGTAGCCCTCCACTGCACCTCTCTAGTTCCATAATGTCTTTTTTTAAAAGGCCCCCAGAATTGAACCTCATATTCAAGGTGAGGTCTTACCATGGACCTATAAAGAGGCAGAATAATAGCTTCTTAACGTGAGTCAATACCCCTTTTAATACACCCTAATATTGTATTGGCCTTTGTAGCGCCAGCTGATACAGTGCACCACTGCTAAGTCTATTGTCTACAACTACTCCCAAATCATTTTCATTAGTAGATTTCCTCAAGGAATCACCATTTAAAATATATGTTTCATTTTTATTATTGTACCCAAAATGCATCATTTTACACTTGTCTACATTGAACAGCGTTTGCCATCTATTTGCCCAATAACCCAATTTGTCCAAATCCGCTTGCAGAGAACATACATCTAGTTCAGACTGTAGTACCCTACTTAATTTTGTGTCATCTGCAAACACCGAGCCATGGCTCCCTATGTCCTCTGGGAGATCATTAATACATATATTAAAACGAAGAGTACCAGGACAGAACCCTGATGTACTTCACGTATTACATCTGTCCAAATTGAGAACTTCCCATTTACCACCACCCTTTGTTTGTGGATTGGCAACTAATTGAAAGACAGAATGAAAACCTTTGGCCCTAAGCCTATTTCAGTCAATTTGTATAGTAACCTTTTATGTGGAACTGTATGAAATGCCTTAGCAAAGTCTAAATAAATTACATCCACTGTAGCACCCATATCTATATTTTTACTCACCTTCTCATAGAATGTAGTTAAGTTAGTTTGACAAGATCTTTCGTTTACAAAACCATGTTGGCTCCTGCTAAGGAGATTCCTGTTCAATATGAAATCTTGAATATATTCCCTTAGCAACCCTTCAAACAGTTTCCCCAACACCGATGTCAAGCTTATTGGTCTTCAATTGCAGGCTGGGATTTTGATCCTTTTTTAAATATGGGCACCACATCATCTTTACACCAATCTGTGGGCACCATGCCTGAAATAAAATAATCCATGAAAATAAAATATAACAGTCTGTACACCATCCGAGCCCGGGCCTTGTCTATTTCAACACCATATAATTGTTTTAACACTTTTTCTTGTGTCAACCAATCACATGCTTTCTGTGACTGTTCTGTAAACGTAGCTTGCAGGTTCTTGTCCATTGGTTCTTCCTTGGTAAAACAGAAGAAAATAAATTATATAAAATATCTGCTTCCTCTCTGTCTCCACTGACTATCTCACCCATTTCAGAAAACAAAGATCCAACATTTGCAGCCTTTATTTTTTTGCATTTATATATTTAAATATTGTTTTGGGATTCCTCTTGCTCTCCTTAGCAATTGTTTTTTCATTCTGAAATTAACCAATTTAATACCATTTTTACAGTCTTTGTAAAAAATTGTTTTATTTTTTTCCTGGTTAGCCACACTGGTTTTAGTTTGCTTCTTTTATATTTGTTAGTAAAGGGTATACATTTATATGTATATTTTTAATTTGTTAATTTGAAGGTATTACACTTATCTTCTGTGTTTTTTTTTTTACTAAAAATAATCCATCCCAGTCAACAAGACTAAGGGATGTATCAAACCTACTAAAATTTGCTTTTTAAAAAATCTGTTTTTTTTTTGTAGGACCCATACCAATTCGCCTTAGTGAATTATTCTCAAAAGATACCATGTTATGGTCACTATTCCCTAAATACTCCCTTACTTGGATGTTAGAGCTAAGCTCCTCCATGTTAGTTATTACCAGATCCAGGCTTCCCCTCTGGTTGGTGTCTGTATTAGCTGAGACAAAATAGGCATTCAACATATTCAAACTGCTTTTAGCAGAATTAGTGGTTCCATTGTTCCAATTTACTTCTGGGTAATTCAAATCCCCCATAATGATACTACACCCTATTTTAGAAGCCTTTTCTATTTGCATTAATAGCTGTGATTCTTCAAGATCACCAATATTTGATGGTTTACAACATATACCCACTAATAATTTCTGGGCAGGTCTACCCCCACTGACTCAACGCACAATGATTACACATGTTTAGTACTGTCACTATATACATCTTCCCTCAAATGAGGCAATAATGCTGGTTTGATAAACATACAGACCCCTCCACCTCTTTTGATGGATATCTTTTCTAAACAACATGTAGCCCTCCAAATTGAACGACCAATCATGTGTGTCATCCCGCCATGTTTCGGTTATACCAATTAAGTCACAATTTTCAATTCCTGCTACCAGCTCTAATTCCCTTTTTTTTACCAGTTAAACTTCTGGCATTTGCAGGCATACACTTAATGCCACTGGCATAATCCATTTGTGATTTAATTTTTAAGTTGGTTATAGCTTGCTCCCTATAATCCTTTCTAACCATGCCCCCAGATCCACCAACCCGGGTACTAACTATGTTGCCTTCCCAGTGGTCCTTTCCCCAACCCCATTCCTAGTTTAATCACTCCTCTAACCCTCCATTTTCCTCTTACTTTGTCATTGGTTCCAATATGGCTCCTCTCCAGCCCCTCCCACTCACCTGCCCACTCTGTCTGCAACATGCTGAACATGGGCACCCGTTACTGTTAATAAGTGTCCCCTACCACCACAACATGCCTATGCTTCACTAGCTTCTGGATCACCCCTGTGCTAAAGGAGCTGTCATCCTGGCTGTTTATCAGGCATTGAGTCAGCTACTCATTTATGTATTTGTTAATTGTGCCTTTGAATATCTTTAACTAGGACTTTATGTATCATATGTAGTTGTATCCTATGGGATCCATGATGGTATAGGACCCTGAACATCCAATATCAGGAGCTGGGTTGGAGACATATGGCCCGGAGTTGGGTACGTGAATTTCCCTGGTAGCTTAAGGCTCCAGGCTATGACAGAATTAATTAAGAGACAGTCAAGCAGAGAAAAAAACAAAAAAAGCAACTGAGGGAGAACAGAAATTAAATACAGAGTGCAGGGCTACAGGACAGAGGCAAAACATATGCAACATAAAGCAGAAACTAAACAAAGGCTAAACAAGGCAAGGCTCAGGTTGCAGAATAATAACATAAGAATAATGCAGGGCAAAGACTAAGGGCAGATACATAACTTAAAAAAAAACATGCACAAATATAACCAAGACTATGTACAGGGGACAGAACTAAGGAACAAAAGAGAAACATACAAAGGAATGGAACAAACACAAACTATCCTAACATTAAATATGGTAAAATGGTGGGGGTTTGGTTCACATATTGGCCAACAAGGTACCCCACATTGGGCAATAAATAATTTAAAACTTTTGAAACTTAAACACAGAGATTATACCTGTAGACTACACCATGAAGGACTGAAAAGAAACAGGTGTGGTTTACATAGAAGTAAACTAACAAGGTAGAGGTAATCATAGAAAAGCTGGAATGAAACATAATGACAGACATAAAGGAAAACATAAAAGGATTTCATGGCAGAGCTTGAACACAAGGCAGGTCATGAATCCAAGGCAGGGCAGTAATAAGCATAAATAATAAACAAGAAAGCAAAGAAAGAAGAATACTAAAATTCCTGTATACAGCCAGGATAAGATTGCACAAGTGTGAATGGTTACAGTGGTAGACTATGAGAATTTTTTTATATTTACATATATATGCATGTTTAATTAACTATATATGTCCAATTTTTTTCAGCTGTTTGTTTTTCTGTGTGCCTTTCTGATGTTGAGTCCACATACAATTTGCAGTACATATCTATAATTTTCCATTAAATAAATATGTATATAATTTTTACATGATCAAATCACTTCCACATTAAGATGTGACTTCATGCTCACACAACACCTATTGCTGATTTATGGTTTTACAGAAGAATAATATACTATTGTAGTGTATATATTAACCCCTTAATGACATGACTTTCCTGGCTTGTCTGACACTTTGTGACATGGGCTGTTTTAACATTTCTTTGGTGTTTGTATTTACTGTAATTTAATTCTTTCTCATTTAGTGTAATGACTACACAAACTATATATAGTTTGATCCTCATAAGAAGGGCCATTCATTTGATACCATTATTTTGATAACAGCATATGATTTGATGTAAAAAAAAAAAATAAAATATGGCAAAAAATGAAAGAAAAAATGTTTCTGACTTTTATTTGAAAAATTGTATACTCATCTACAAGACACAACAACTACAAAAAAAAACACTACTAGTGTCTATTTGTCCTGAGTACTTAAATAGCCCATGTTTGTGCTTTTTTATTCATGTTACACGGCCAGAACTATATGTAGTGCAAAGCTATTTAAAAATCTTTTTTTTTTCAAGATTAGCGATAGTGACATTCTAACACTGACATCTGTACTAAATCCACGAATGACCACTCACATGTACATATTTTTCAAAACTAGACAACTGAGGACATTTAACTTGGGGTATGTTGACACTTTTCATGTAGCCATTTTACCACCAACCTTTGACAAAGTTTGTAGCAAAAAAAATAATAATTTAGATTTTTCACAGAGATTTCAATTTAGGTAAACAGTTCCTGAAAATGTGAAGGGTATTGCCAAATAACACCTAAATATTTTTTTTCACATAAATTGTACTTCAGGCATTAATCCACAGATCCTGTTATGTGTCACTGCCAAATAACACCTCAATATGTGTTCAGCAACTTCTCCTGAGTACAGGGATGCCCCCCCCCCCCCCCCGTGGTTTGTCTGGGGGTTAAAGACCACATTTGTGAGGTGCACTTTTTGGTTTTCCAACTTGGAATTTTGACATGAAAAAAAAAAGGCACCCGTGTCCTGTTTTTGAAACCAGAAAGTGTATTTCCCCCACAAAACCATATATTTTTGAAAACTAGGCACCCTTGGGTATTTCAAATGGTAGTATTTTAACACTTTCCATGCACCAATTCTACCATAAGCCTATGTCAAATTTTTGGGCAGTATTTTTTTTTCACATACATTGTACTTCAGGCATGAATTCACAGATCCTGTTATGTATCACTACCCCACAAAACCCTATATTTTTGGAAACTAGACATCCTTAGGTATTTAAAATGGTGGTAGTTTAACACTTTACATGTACTAATTCTACCACCAGCCTTTGTCAGCATTTTGGTTAGTATTTTTTTAATGTTTTATTTCCACATACATTGTAATTCGGGTATGAATTTACAGATCCATTTATGTGTCAATGGCAAAAAACACCTCAATATGTGTTCAGCAACATCTCCTGAGTACAGGGATACCACTCATGCATAGGTTTGTTGGGTTGTTTAAGGGCTAAAAGGCCACATTTGGGAGGTGTGCATTTCCAACTTGGAATTTTGACATGTTGTCAGCCTGTGCCCATGTTCCATTTGGAACATTTTTTAAGCTGGCCAATGTATTTTACCCCATCAAACCATATATTTTTGGAAAATAGACATCCTAAGGTATTTCAAATGGTGGTATTTTAATACTGGATATGTACTAATTCTACCACCAGCCTTTTTTTTTGGAGTTTTGGAATTTTTGGAGTTTTGTTTCCACATACATTGTACTTCAGGCATGAATTCACAGATTATGGCATATTACACTGCCAAACAACACCCAAATATGTGTTCAAAAGCATCTCTCAAGTACAGCAATACAATCCATGTATAGGTTTGTTGGGTTGTTTGGTATAGCTTGGAGGAAAGACGTAACAGGGGTTATATGATAGAAACATTTAAATATATAAAGGGAATCAACACAGTAAAGGAAGAAAATATATTTAAAAGAAGAAAAACTACCACAACTAGAGGACATAGTCTAAAATTAGAGGGGCAATGATTTAGAAGTAATATCAGGAAGTGTTACTTTACTGAGAGGGTAGTGGATGTACGGAATAGCCTTCCAGTGGAAGTGGTAGAGGTAAACGAAGTTAAGGATTTTAAGCATGCGTGGGATAGGCACAAGGCAATTCTAGCTATTAGATAGGGAACTGGGAACTAATAAAAGTATTTAGAAAATTGAGCAGACTAGATGGGCTGAATGGTTCTTATCTGCCAACACATTCCATGTTTCTATGTTTCTATGTTTGGGGGATAAAGGCAATATTTGTGAGGTGCGCATCTCAGTGTTCCAACTTGGAATTTTGACATATAGTGAACCTGCGTCCATGTCCTATAGGTGATATATTTTTAAAGCCAGGCTTGTTTCTACCGAACCAACTCACGAATGAACGGACCACCTGGGTAATAGATGTGCCAGAACACTATATGTTAATATTGTTAGTTATATTCTGTTGGTATGTTGGTTATGTGTAATGTTTAATTCTGTGAGTAGACCACTCTGAAGGTTTATAATGTGACAGTGACTCCAATAGTTTACTCCAACATCCATTGTTCTGTATTAACTGGATTAACTGGTAAACTGATTATGTTGTGTACATTACTGTGTGTATTGTAATTAGGTCTACTCACTCTATGTTAATTCCCCTTTGGTTTGCAGTCTGAATGTCTAATGTTTTCCTAGCCTGAGTTAGTTGGAGAACTATGTTTAGTTCCATCACCCCCCCCCCCTCCCCCCATTGTATACTAATGTCTGTGATGTCATGTTTATGTCTTTTTATAAGTCTGTGTTGTTACACAAATAAAGTAGTTGTTCACTCTTGCTGTACATAACTGCTAGATGTCCTGTCTATTTGAGTACAAAGAGCAAGGGTCCAGGAAAGACTTGCTGGGTGAATGCTGAGCTTTAATCAGGGGCTAAGGAAGTGATTTCACACAATGGGCAGAAGGTCTACAACATCTGGTAGAGGGTCCGTTACAATTGGTGGCAAGCAACGGGATGGTTCTCACAGCCCAGAAGGACAGCTACAAGGCAACACCATTTTCTGGATTTATAATTTGAGGACAAAACATGTCTCAGTACAGTGACCCTGACAGTAGCAGATGGAACCAGGCTGGACCCAAACATCAGTTTCATATGAGGATAAAGACCTGGATGGCCTGGATGCAATAAGGAAAGGCATCTGGTACCAGGCACTTGATAATGTACAGTATCAGCAGGGCAAGGGACTCCCCAGCAAGGAGCAGCGACACCAGACGCGACTGGCACTGCAGATGCCCTTCCTGGGAGAGCAGCCCTTGGAGCAATGGGTAAAGGAGCTCGAGCACCTGTATGGCAGGAGCTATGGCTAGAGGATGCCTACCAGGCACTCTGGTGGAATACAGTTCGGTATACACCCTGAACAGTGGAGCATGATAACCTGGAGGGAGAAGAGTTGAATGGCCCTGGCTTGCTGTGGGAGGCTTTCACAGAACCTGACTTTGGGAGCCCTGAGGAGACCCAGTTCCAAGATATTTTTGACTGGAGGGAGGGTATGCTAGACTAGGATGACCCCCACAAAGTGAGACTAGATTTGACCCACCTAGTATCCTGGAGCAGGATTACAAACACCTGTTCCGTTCCATTGAGGATATCCAGCAGGAGAGCATCATGGCAGACCCAGGTCCAGAGCCCTTCAGCTGGGAGGATATCATCGAGATGTACTGGGAGGACCTCCAGCCGGCAAGTGGAGATGGGACCGAGGTCTCTCCACTGGCCCCACAGGGAGAGGAGAGCATTGTCTCCATTCCCCAGTGGCAGTGTGATCTGCAGGGAATTGGGAGCCCAGTCTCCATTCCCCAGCAGCAGTGTGATTTGCAGGGAACAGAGAGCCCAGTCTCCTTTCCCCAGTGGCAGGCTGAGTTAAAGGGGGCAGAGACAGTCGGTCCTGTCCCCCAGCAGCAGAGTGTTTTATTGGGAGAGGAGAGCCTTGTACTCCCTCCCCAGCGGCAGATACAGAGGGAATAGAGAGCCCATCCTCCTTTCCCCAGCGGCAGAGTGTCAAGCAGGGAATAGAGAGCCCAGTCTCCTTTCCCCAGCATCAGGACACTGGGGAAAGGACAGTGGCTGGGAGTATGTATGGGAGAGGAGCTTGTTAACCCCTCTCCCCAGTGGCAGCTTAACGTACCAGGGGGAGACAGTAAGCACCACAACCGTGCAGATGGGACCATGGTCTCTGCACTTACAGCACAGGGGGTAGGGACAGTCGGTCCTGTCCCCCAGCAGCATGGTGGTTTGTCCAAAGGGGAGACAATCGGTCTCCCCCTCCAGCAGCAGAGCTGTGTATCCAAAGGAGAGACAGTCAGTCTCCCCCTCCAGCAACCAAGCTCCAACCAGGCTACTTCCGTGGTAGTGCTGGCACCAGGGCAGAGTACCGCTGGTCTCTGCCCACTCAGAAACCCACCAAGGCAGCCTACCAGTCCCCCACACAGCCATGGTGAGGCACCTGGACATGGACAAGTTTCTCCCTTACTCAGTTATAGTAACCATTTATTTTGGGTGGGCTGTACTGCTGTTTCTGTTTTGTGGGTGGGCTGCTGGACTAACCAGGGCACTAACCGGCAGGAGGTCAGATACCCTGTTAGTCTGTTTGGAAAAGGGGAGAGATGTGGCGGAACCAACCTTGCCACCATGTTCTGGAGAAGCCTGGTTTCTCGCCTGCTGCCTCTGGACTATGGCCCCATGGTAAAAGCTTGTATTTTCCCCTGCAGAAAGGCTTGTTTGTGCCTTTCTGCTTTGGTGTTTGGTAGATTGAATCTACCGAACCAACTCACAAATGAACAGACCACCTGGGTAATGGATGTGCCAGAACACTATACGTTAATATTGTTAGTTATATTCTGTTGGTATATTGGTTATGTGTAATGTTTAATTCTGTGAGTAGACCACTCTGAAGGTTTATAATGTGACAGTGACTCCAATAGTTTACTCCAACATCCATTGTTCTGTATTAACTGTATTAACTGGTAAACTGATTATGTTGTGTACATTACTGTGTGTATTGTAATTAGGTCTACTCACTCTATGTTAATTCCTATTTGGTTTGCAGTCTGAATGTCTAATGTTTTCCTTGCCCCAGTTAGTTGGAGAACTATGTTTAGTTCCATCGCCCCCCCCTCCCCCCATTGTATACTAATGTCTGTGATGTCATGTTTATGTCTTTTTATAAGTCTGTGTTGTTACACAAATAAAGTAGTTGTTCACTCTTGCTGTACATAACTGCTAGATGTCCTGTCTATTTGAGTACAAAGAGCAAGGGTCCAGGAAAGACTTGCTGGGTGAATGCTGAGCTTTAATCAGGGGCTAAGGAAGTGATTTCACACAATGGGCAGAAGGTCTACAACATCTGGTAGAGGGTCCGTTACAATTGGTGGCAAGCAACGGGATGGTTCTCACAGCCCAGAAGGACAGCTACAAGGCAACACCATTTTCTGGATTTATAATTTGAGGACAAAACATGTCTCAGTACAGTGACCCTGACAGTAGCAGATGGAACCAGGCTGGACCCAAACATCAGTTTCATATGAGGATAAAGACCTGGATGGCCTGGATGCAATAAGGAAAGGCATCTGGTACCAGGCACTTGATAATGTACAGTATCAGCAGGGCAAGGGACTCCCCAGCAAGGAGCAGCGACACCAGACGCGACTGGCACTGCAGATGCCCTTCCTGGGAGAGCAGCCCTTGGAGCAATGGGTAAAGGAGCTCGAGCACCTGTATGGCAGGAGCTATGGCTAGAGGATGCCTACCAGGCACTCTGGTGGAATACAGTTCGGTATACACCCTGAACAGTGGAGCATGATAACCTGGAGGGAGAAGAGTTGAATGGCCCTGGCTTGCTGTGGGAGGCTTTCACAGAACCTGACTTTGGGAGCCCTGAGGAGACCCAGTTCCAAGATATTTTTGACTGGAGGGAGGGTATGCTAGACTAGGATGACCCCCACAAAGTGAGACTAGATTTGACCCACCTAGTATCCTGGAGCAGGATTACAAACACCTGTTCCGTTCCATTGAGGATATCCAGCAGGAGAGCATCATGGCAGACCCAGGTCCAGAGCCCTTCAGCTGGGAGGATATCATCGAGATGTACTGGGAGGACCTCCAGCCGGCAAGTGGAGATGGGACCGAGGTCTCTCCACTGGCCCCACAGGGAGAGGAGAGCATTGTCTCCATTCCCCAGTGGCAGTGTGATCTGCAGGGAATTGGGAGCCCAGTCTCCATTCCCCAGCAGCAGTGTGATTTGCAGGGAACAGAGAGCCCAGTCTCCTTTCCCCAGTGGCAGGCTGAGTTAAAGGGGGCAGAGACAGTCGGTCCTGTCCCCCAGCAGCAGAGTGTTTTATTGGGAGAGGAGAGCCTTGTACTCCCTCCCCAGCGGCAGATACAGAGGGAATAGAGAGCCCATCCTCCTTTCCCCAGCGGCAGAGTGTCAAGCAGGGAATAGAGAGCCCAGTCTCCTTTCCCCAGCATCAGGACACTGGGGAAAGGACAGTGGCTGGGAGTATGTATGGGAGAGGAGCTTGTTAACCCCTCTCCCCAGTGGCAGCTTAACGTACCAGGGGGAGACAGTAAGCACCACAACCGTGCAGATGGGACCATGGTCTCTGCACTTACAGCACAGGGGGTAGGGACAGTCGGTCCTGTCCCCCAGCAGCATGGTGGTTTGTCCAAAGGGGAGACAATCGGTCTCCCCCTCCAGCAGCAGAGCTGTGTATCCAAAGGAGAGACAGTCAGTCTCCCCCTCCAGCAACCAAGCTCCAACCAGGCTACTTCCGTGGTAGTGCTGGCACCAGGGCAGAGTACCGCTGGTCTCTGCCCACTCAGAAACCCACCAAGGCAGCCTACCAGTCCCCCACACAGCCATGGTGAGGCACCTGGACATGGACAAGTTTCTCCCTTACTCAGTTATAGTAACCATTTATTTTGGGTGGGCTGTACTGCTGTTTCTGTTTTGTGGGTGGGCTGCTGGACTAACCAGGGCACTAACCGGCAGGAGGTCAGATACCCTGTTAGTCTGTTTGGAAAAGGGGAGAGATGTGGCGGAACCAACCTTGCCACCATGTTCTGGAGAAGCCTGGTTTCTCGCCTGCTGCCTCTGGACTATGGCCCCATGGTAAAAGCTTGTATTTTCCCCTGCAGAAAGGCTTGTTTGTGCCTTTCTGCTTTGGTGTTTGGTAGATTGAATCTACCGAACCAACTCACAAATGAACAGACCACCTGGGTAATGGATGTGCCAGAACACTATACGTTAATATTGTTAGTTATATTCTGTTGGTATATTGGTTATGTGTAATGTTTAATTCTGTGAGTAGACCACTCTGAAGGTTTATAATGTGACAGTGACTCCAATAGTTTACTCCAACATCCATTGTTCTGTATTAACTGTATTAACTGGTAAACTGATTATGTTGTGTACATTACTGTGTGTATTGTAATTAGGTCTACTCACTCTATGTTAATTCCTATTTGGTTTGCAGTCTGAATGTCTAATGTTTTCCTTGCCCCAGTTAGTTGGAGAACTATGTTTAGTTCCATCGCCCCCCCCTCCCCCCATTGTATACTAATGTCTGTGATGTCATGTTTATGTCTTTTTATAAGTCTGTGTTGTTACACAAATAAAGTAGTTGTTCACTCTTGCTGTACATAACTGCTAGATGTCCTGTCTATTTGAGTACAAAGAGCAAGGGTCCAGGAAAGACTTGCTGGGTGAATGCTGAGCTTTAATCAGGGGCTAAGGAAGTGATTTCACACAATGGGCAGAAGGTCTACAACATCTGGTAGAGGGTCCGTTACAATTGGTGGCAAGCAACGGGATGGTTCTCACAGCCCAGAAGGACAGCTACAAGGCAACACCATTTTCTGGATTTATAATTTGAGGACAAAACATGTCTCAGTACAGTGACCCTGACAGTAGCAGATGGAACCAGGCTGGACCCAAACATCAGTTTCATATGAGGATAAAGACCTGGATGGCCTGGATGCAATAAGGAAAGGCATCTGGTACCAGGCACTTGATAATGTACAGTATCAGCAGGGCAAGGGACTCCCCAGCAAGGAGCAGCGACACCAGACGCGACTGGCACTGCAGATGCCCTTCCTGGGAGAGCAGCCCTTGGAGCAATGGGTAAAGGAGCTCGAGCACCTGTATGGCAGGAGCTATGGCTAGAGGATGCCTACCAGGCACTCTGGTGGAATACAGTTCGGTATACACCCTGAACAGTGGAGCATGATAACCTGGAGGGAGAAGAGTTGAATGGCCCTGGCTTGCTGTGGGAGGCTTTCACAGAACCTGACTTTGGGAGCCCTGAGGAGACCCAGTTCCAAGATATTTTTGACTGGAGGGAGGGTATGCTAGACTAGGATGACCCCCACAAAGTGAGACTAGATTTGACCCACCTAGTATCCTGGAGCAGGATTACAAACACCTGTTCCGTTCCATTGAGGATATCCAGCAGGAGAGCATCATGGCAGACCCAGGTCCAGAGCCCTTCAGCTGGGAGGATATCATCGAGATGTACTGGGAGGACCTCCAGCCGGCAAGTGGAGATGGGACCGAGGTCTCTCCACTGGCCCCACAGGGAGAGGAGAGCATTGTCTCCATTCCCCAGTGGCAGTGTGATCTGCAGGGAATTGGGAGCCCAGTCTCCATTCCCCAGCAGCAGTGTGATTTGCAGGGAACAGAGAGCCCAGTCTCCTTTCCCCAGTGGCAGGCTGAGTTAAAGGGGGCAGAGACAGTCGGTCCTGTCCCCCAGCAGCAGAGTGTTTTATTGGGAGAGGAGAGCCTTGTACTCCCTCCCCAGCGGCAGATACAGAGGGAATAGAGAGCCCATCCTCCTTTCCCCAGCGGCAGAGTGTCAAGCAGGGAATAGAGAGCCCAGTCTCCTTTCCCCAGCATCAGGACACTGGGGAAAGGACAGTGGCTGGGAGTATGTATGGGAGAGGAGCTTGTTAACCCCTCTCCCCAGTGGCAGCTTAACGTACCAGGGGGAGACAGTAAGCACCACAACCGTGCAGATGGGACCATGGTCTCTGCACTTACAGCACAGGGGGTAGGGACAGTCGGTCCTGTCCCCCAGCAGCATGGTGGTTTGTCCAAAGGGGAGACAATCGGTCTCCCCCTCCAGCAGCAGAGCTGTGTATCCAAAGGAGAGACAGTCAGTCTCCCCCTCCAGCAACCAAGCTCCAACCAGGCTACTTCCGTGGTAGTGCTGGCACCAGGGCAGAGTACCGCTGGTCTCTGCCCACTCAGAAACCCACCAAGGCAGCCTACCAGTCCCCCACACAGCCATGGTGAGGCACCTGGACATGGACAAGTTTCTCCCTTACTCAGTTATAGTAACCATTTATTTTGGGTGGGCTGTACTGCTGTTTCTGTTTTGTGGGTGGGCTGCTGGACTAACCAGGGCACTAACCGGCAGGAGGTCAGATACCCTGTTAGTCTGTTTGGAAAAGGGGAGAGATGTGGCGGAACCAACCTTGCCACCATGTTCTGGAGAAGCCTGGTTTCTCGCCTGCTGCCTCTGGACTATGGCCCCATGGTAAAAGCTTGTATTTTCCCCTGCAGAAAGGCTTGTTTGTGCCTTTCTGCTTTGGTGTTTGGTAGATTGAATCTACCGAACCAACTCACAAATGAACAGACCACCTGGGTAATGGATGTGCCAGAACACTATACGTTAATATTGTTAGTTATATTCTGTTGGTATATTGGTTATGTGTAATGTTTAATTCTGTGAGTAGACCACTCTGAAGGTTTATAATGTGACAGTGACTCCAATAGTTTACTCCAACATCCATTGTTCTGTATTAACTGTATTAACTGGTAAACTGATTATGTTGTGTACATTACTGTGTGTATTGTAATTAGGTCTACTCACTCTATGTTAATTCCTATTTGGTTTGCAGTCTGAATGTCTAATGTTTTCCTTGCCCCAGTTAGTTGGAGAACTATGTTTAGTTCCATCGCCCCCCCCTCCCCCCATTGTATACTAATGTCTGTGATGTCATGTTTATGTCTTTTTATAAGTCTGTGTTGTTACACAAATAAAGTAGTTGTTCACTCTTGCTGTACATAACTGCTAGATGTCCTGTCTATTTGAGTACAAAGAGCAAGGGTCCAGGAAAGACTTGCTGGGTGAATGCTGAGCTTTAATCAGGGGCTAAGGAAGTGATTTCACACAATGGGCAGAAGGTCTACAACATCTGGTAGAGGGTCCGTTACAATTGGTGGCAAGCAACGGGATGGTTCTCACAGCCCAGAAGGACAGCTACAAGGCAACACCATTTTCTGGATTTATAATTTGAGGACAAAACATGTCTCAGTACAGTGACCCTGACAGTAGCAGATGGAACCAGGCTGGACCCAAACATCAGTTTCATATGAGGATAAAGACCTGGATGGCCTGGATGCAATAAGGAAAGGCATCTGGTACCAGGCACTTGATAATGTACAGTATCAGCAGGGCAAGGGACTCCCCAGCAAGGAGCAGCGACACCAGACGCGACTGGCACTGCAGATGCCCTTCCTGGGAGAGCAGCCCTTGGAGCAATGGGTAAAGGAGCTCGAGCACCTGTATGGCAGGAGCTATGGCTAGAGGATGCCTACCAGGCACTCTGGTGGAATACAGTTCGGTATACACCCTGAACAGTGGAGCATGATAACCTGGAGGGAGAAGAGTTGAATGGCCCTGGCTTGCTGTGGGAGGCTTTCACAGAACCTGACTTTGGGAGCCCTGAGGAGACCCAGTTCCAAGATATTTTTGACTGGAGGGAGGGTATGCTAGACTAGGATGACCCCCACAAAGTGAGACTAGATTTGACCCACCTAGTATCCTGGAGCAGGATTACAAACACCTGTTCCGTTCCATTGAGGATATCCAGCAGGAGAGCATCATGGCAGACCCAGGTCCAGAGCCCTTCAGCTGGGAGGATATCATCGAGATGTACTGGGAGGACCTCCAGCCGGCAAGTGGAGATGGGACCGAGGTCTCTCCACTGGCCCCACAGGGAGAGGAGAGCATTGTCTCCATTCCCCAGTGGCAGTGTGATCTGCAGGGAATTGGGAGCCCAGTCTCCATTCCCCAGCAGCAGTGTGATTTGCAGGGAACAGAGAGCCCAGTCTCCTTTCCCCAGTGGCAGGCTGAGTTAAAGGGGGCAGAGACAGTCGGTCCTGTCCCCCAGCAGCAGAGTGTTTTATTGGGAGAGGAGAGCCTTGTACTCCCTCCCCAGCGGCAGATACAGAGGGAATAGAGAGCCCATCCTCCTTTCCCCAGCGGCAGAGTGTCAAGCAGGGAATAGAGAGCCCAGTCTCCTTTCCCCAGCATCAGGACACTGGGGAAAGGACAGTGGCTGGGAGTATGTATGGGAGAGGAGCTTGTTAACCCCTCTCCCCAGTGGCAGCTTAACGTACCAGGGGGAGACAGTAAGCACCACAACCGTGCAGATGGGACCATGGTCTCTGCACTTACAGCACAGGGGGTAGGGACAGTCGGTCCTGTCCCCCAGCAGCATGGTGGTTTGTCCAAAGGGGAGACAATCGGTCTCCCCCTCCAGCAGCAGAGCTGTGTATCCAAAGGAGAGACAGTCAGTCTCCCCCTCCAGCAACCAAGCTCCAACCAGGCTACTTCCGTGGTAGTGCTGGCACCAGGGCAGAGTACCGCTGGTCTCTGCCCACTCAGAAACCCACCAAGGCAGCCTACCAGTCCCCCACACAGCCATGGTGAGGCACCTGGACATGGACAAGTTTCTCCCTTACTCAGTTATAGTAACCATTTATTTTGGGTGGGCTGTACTGCTGTTTCTGTTTTGTGGGTGGGCTGCTGGACTAACCAGGGCACTAACCGGCAGGAGGTCAGATACCCTGTTAGTCTGTTTGGAAAAGGGGAGAGATGTGGCGGAACCAACCTTGCCACCATGTTCTGGAGAAGCCTGGTTTCTCGCCTGCTGCCTCTGGACTATGGCCCCATGGTAAAAGCTTGTATTTTCCCCTGCAGAAAGGCTTGTTTGTGCCTTTCTGCTTTGGTGTTTGGTAGATTGAATCTACCGAACCAACTCACAAATGAACAGACCACCTGGGTAATGGATGTGCCAGAACACTATACGTTAATATTGTTAGTTATATTCTGTTGGTATATTGGTTATGTGTAATGTTTAATTCTGTGAGTAGACCACTCTGAAGGTTTATAATGTGACAGTGACTCCAATAGTTTACTCCAACATCCATTGTTCTGTATTAACTGTATTAACTGGTAAACTGATTATGTTGTGTACATTACTGTGTGTATTGTAATTAGGTCTACTCACTCTATGTTAATTCCTATTTGGTTTGCAGTCTGAATGTCTAATGTTTTCCTTGCCCCAGTTAGTTGGAGAACTATGTTTAGTTCCATCGCCCCCCCCCCCCCCCATTGTATACTAATGTCTGTGATGTCATGTTTATGTCTTTTTATAAGTCTGTGTTGTTACACAAATAAAGAAGTTGTTCAATCCTTAGACATCTGAAATTTCATGGAACGTGTATGTAAAATTATAGACAGATTGGATTTTAAATTGTAAATTTATACGTCAATTTTCATTCGGCTAGGATATACCATTATCTCTCCATCGTACTCATATTTGCCTTTTACGAAATAGTCTAAAAAATGTACCGGATATGTTTTTCAGCCTGTATAATTGCTACTGAATGATGTCCCCGAATGTGAGTTGAGGTCAGATGAATATTTCTTCAATTATTTAAGATTTAACAATGCATTGCACAGGGCAAACATAGATCATGAAAAGGACAAATTGTATTCAACAATTCTTTTTTGCCCTGACTGTACTGTAACCAGTATTGCTAATAGTTTGGTTTGTATGCCCTTTAGGATTATTTATTTTGTAATCTTTTCCCCAAGTATCCATTTTATTTTGCATTGCTTTGGGATGTATGTAATTAGCTGCACATTGAATTCCAGTAGGAGTACAGATGATCAGTAGAAGATAAATAAAGAGAGTCCTTCCATCCGACACTGTTCAATGTCCTGACAGTCATAAAGCATCTTCTCAACGCGCAGGAAGTGTGACAAGACTCCAGGAATCATCATTCAGATGAAACTTTCACCTTCATATATGTCAATCAATATGATCATTATTCCACGTTGAGAATCTACACAGGGACCTATGGATTAGTATCTGAGAAAGGTGAGATGACGTTATAATGTATGCAACTTTATTTACATTCCCATTTGTAGGAAATATTAAGAAAGTCCAAAGACATTAGATGATTACCCACTGCGGACTCAGTAATGTTTGCTGTAATAAGAAAAGGTATTGTTTCTGATGGATATGAGCATAATGAGACTACTGTGAAGATAAAAAAAGGGTTACACACATTTCAAACCATTGCTGTCTGTCATTAAAAAACTATACTGTATTAATGACTAAAATACCAAAAAAGGGAATTTATGTCAAATGGTCAGAAATGTATTCACTAAAAGTAAGGTGCAGGTGAGCAGAAAGGTTTTGCAGAGCCAAACCTGGTGACTTCCTTCTGGCCATAAATAATGTACAGAGCATAATAACCAAATCTTCGAAAAATCCACACATTATAATAACACATTATTTAGCAGGGCCAACTATGTTCTTCTAGCCGGAGGAACCCACCACGCATGGCACTGCACAGTGAATAGCTAAATTACTCACTAGTGAATAAAACCCATTGTTTACAGATAACAAGACATATACACTTTACATTTGTGATATGGGTCTTTGTTGTGGTTTTTTCCTATTATTTTTTTTCAATACTGCAGTATTGACATATTATGTTTTATCTCAAGATGGATCTCGTGTTGGAGTCACGTTATTTTGTAGGATGAAGTTGTTAGTTCTCTTTGTTTCTGTTTTGGTGAGTACAATGCTTTATCGTCAAGATGTACAAATGCATTGACATAATAATCAAGGCAAACATGGATATGCTATGGTGTAAGGTATGGCAGTATTCTCTAAACGTGAGGGGCAGGTAAGGTGAGCAGAACAATTATTCAATATTTAAAGATTTAACAGTGTATTACGCAGGTCCAATTAAGGTCCCTAGCGAGATGAAATCACCATGTTTGGGCCTCCACAATGAATGTTTAAATATATGACATATAATGTTCATCTCCCCTTAACTCACCTGTACCAAGACAAGTGCATGTCATTAAATGAAATGGTCACCTAAAACAAAAGTATTTAAGTTTGAAGACGAAGTGAGTTAATCATCTGACATATGTATCTGAAGATATATCCGGCGATTGGATGTTGAGCCTTTTATGGGTTAGGCTCTCATCTTGGCTAGATTGATGAATACTGATACTAACACATTTTAAGCTTTGAAATATACAAACTTTACAACACATGGAAATGTGTCAGGCCATGCAAATTGCATTTTTGTAAGAAAAAAAGAATCACAAAATAGTAAACACTAGTATTATAAATAAGCAGCTGGATAACACATAATTATTAACTCACTAAATGCTGCTCATCCATAGAAGGGAGCTGGTGTAACCCTATCAGAACTTCAACATGCAATTCTGATGTTTAAAAAGGTACTGTAGACAGAGCAGTTACCAACTAATACAACTGATGATGATAATAAAAATGCTGTTCCTAATAATACTTCTTATTATCTGTTAATTTTATTTTATTTTTACAGCTGCTAGTGATATTATTTAGTATCAGTTGTTTGTAAACAGAGTCTGTAGAACTTTTGTACAATTATAAAGTTCTGTTATAATGCATAGATTATCTTCTCCTTTATATTCAGGTCTATAAGTCTTTGTAGATGAGTCTCCGCTTAATATATTGCTCCTGATGAAGGAAGAAGCAGCATTCCCAGAATGTTGAATCTGTATAAATAACAGAGGAATGCATTCTGGCAACCATTCTGTCACAGAGTTCTTTATTTTGGGATTGCCATCTTTCAATGGCTTTAAGGTCCCATTCTTCATTGTTATCCTGCTCGTCTACTCTCTGACAATAAGTGAAAATGTTCTGATAATTCTTGTTGTGTCAACATGTCATCGATTGCGCTCTCCGATGTACTTCTTTCTCGGACATCTGGCCTTGTGTGACATCATGTTCGTTACAAACATTGTCCCAAACTTGCTTCACATTATAATAAGAGAAGGGGCTACAATGTATTTTTCGGGATGTTTTACCCAGTTCTTTTTTCACGGTGTGTCCGTGTCTACAGAATGCTTTCTTCTTACTGTCATGTCCTATGATCGATACCTGGCCATCTGTGACCCATTACATTACATTTCAATTATGAATGTAACATTTCGATACAGCTCCGTTACCTGCTCTTGGATGATGAGCTTTATTATGGCTATAAACATATTAATACACACATTCCAACTAGATTTCTGTGGTCCTAATGTTGTTGACCATTTTTTCTGTGATTTTTCACCTGTTCTCGAACTTTCATGTTCAGACACGACTGCCTTGGGAATAAACATGCTTCTGATATCATTTCCAATATTCCTCTCACCTTTCCTATTCATCATTGTAACATATATCTGTATTTCCCTTACCATCATCAAGATCCCTTCCATCTCAGGTCGTCAGAAAGCCTTCTCCACGTGCAGTTCCCACCTGGTAGTTGTATGTACATATTATGGTTCTATGCTTACTATATACATGATTCCATCTCAAGGACATTTATTGACTTTCCATAGATTCCTTTCTCTAATTTATATTGTGTTTACTCCGTTTCTGAATCCGGTTATCTATAGCCTACGTAACCAGGAGATCAGAGCATCTCTGGTAAGATACAAATGGTAATATTACCTTCTGGATTTAAATTGGTAAGTGAATAAAAGGGGGACATAGGTGAAATATTAGATGGGGGAAAGGATGGGGTTGGATGGAAAATGGATACTGACCATGTTGTCAAGCACACAACAGCTGTCACATTTAAGAAACATTGTATTATTATATGTCTGCTCTGTACAGACTCCTGTGTTATAAATGTGTGCACACACTGCAAGTATAAATATAATTCACCTGGTATTATTAAATGTGTGCTCTCTGCAGACTCCTGTTTAATATATTTATGCACACATTCCAAGGCGAGTTGTCATTTAGGTAATTTTTTTTTTGCATTTTTTAAAACTTAAAAAATGTTACTCTTTTTCTCCCAGTCTCCACCCAAATCCTGAGCGCTAAGTGAAAGCACCAATAGAAGCTTTATCTCTGATATTTGGATCTTTCAGTTGCATTTGACTAGAATGTCAAATGGATTTTAATTGAGCATATACAGCACATATGCAGTCTAGGAGTCATGGTTCTAAAATGGTTAATATTTTTCCTCACTGATTGATTACAGAAACTAACATCAGAATTTTGTCCATCCATCTATTCATCTTGACTTCCATACTTTTCATAATTTACCTGCTATCATTGGGGACATTATTGGGTGACTTGGTCTAGGATATAATTGCTATGCAAATGACTCTTTTCTTCTCCTTTACTCCATATACTAAAATGGACAAAAATATTGGGGGGCAACAAGACTCATGATCACCCAGCTGCCCTGAATCTTGGAGGTGCTGAGCTTATTAGATAAACAGAGGAATGACAATTTGGAGTGCTGATTGTTTTTTTTTCGCTGTCATTTAAACAGTAGATACTTCTGTAATAAAATCATCTAGAAACATTGCCAGGATACAACATTTAATCTGATGAAAATATACTGTGGCCACTTGACGAGGCACCAATCCTCCCCTCAATGACGCTGTGTGACTCTGTCCACCCTCTGTTCTTCACTCTCTGTGTCCTCGCAGGGAGCTGGAGTGGGTGGTGATGGAGGGGCATGGAGGCTGGTGGGGGAGGTGGTGCTTCCGTCTTCTGTGGCCATGCCGCCTCCAGCAACTCGTTCCAGGACAGCCCACACGGGGAGCGGGGCTATATACCTCACATCAAGCAGCGCTATAAAAAAACCTGTTTCCCTGATGGTGGTGCTCAGATATTCAGAGTGCTTGTCTATTTTCCTGAGTCCCTCTAATAGCCTTTATTGCTGTCTTTTTCCCTGGATTTGACCCTTGATAGTGACCCTTACTACTGCTCCTTTGTCTGCTGCCTGCATTTTGACCCCGGATTGTGAGCCCTACTACTCTTTTGCCTTCTGCCTGTATTTTGACCCAGGATTGTGACCCCGTACTACTCTCTTGCCTGCTGCCTGTATTTTGACCCCAGATTGTGACCATACTACGTTTTTGTCTGCTGCCTGTACTGACCCCGGATTGTGTTCCTGACAACGTCTTCTATCCATCCTACCCTGATTTTGTGGACTGTGTCCAGGACTCTCCTTTACTACCACTGGTGAGCACCTCCTACCAATTGTATATAGCAACAGCTCAGAAAGCATTTGATCAACTGAAGCATCACTTTACTTCTGTACCCATTCTAGTATTTCCAGATGCCATGCAATGATTTGTACTTGAGGGGGATACATTAGAAAATGCTGTCGGTGCTGTACTATCCCAACAACAGGGAGAACACGACCTCCTGTACCCAATTGCTTTCTTTTCAAAAAGGCTGTACACAGCTGAAGCAAACTATGATGTGGGCGACTGGAAGTTGCTGGCTTTGAAACTTTCCCTGGAGCAGTGGTAGACATCATCTGGATGCCAAATACCCTGTTCTTGTTTTTACCGACCAAAGAAATCTGGAATATCTCTGTCCTGCCAGAGGCCTGAATCCACGACAAGAAGGTTGGACATTATTATTCATTGTTTCAATCTACAGATAACCATTCAACCACGTAACAAAAATGGTAAGGCTGACGCCTTGTCTCGTATCTATGATCCGCCAGTTCCAATCGAGGTGAACCAAGAAACGATTCTACATCAAGGACATTTTTTGGCCACTAGGTCTCCTTTATAGGAACTCCTTTGGAAACACAGTACCCCTCCTCTGGGGCTACCTCACTTGATACCATGAGAGGGTTTACTGTACGTCATGAAACCATAACACCCTTTTGGCCGGTCTTGGGGGCTACAAAAACATGAAACACAAGATCTTATCAAAAGAGGGTTCTATGTGCAAAGACATTTGCGCCTCTGTTTATTGATGCCAAATCTGTGAAAAGACCAAATCTTCTACAACACCTCTATGTCCCAAAACAACCATGGGAGGATATTTAGATGGATTTCATTGTTGATTTGCCATCGGCCCTTGGTTTCACAACCATATTTGTCATCGTAGACAAGTTCACCAAGATGGCACATTTCATCCCCACTAAAAGTTTACCGACAGCTGCAGAAACAGCATCCCTCTTTATAAAATAAATATCCTGGCTGCATTAACTCCCCAATACCATTGTATCTGACCGGGGTGTCCAGTTTACTTCCAAATTCTGGTGTGCTTTCTGTCAAGGTCGACACAACCAAGTGCCTTTCATCCACAAAACAATGGGCAGACAGAACATATACATCAAATCCTGGAACAGTACTTGAGAAGTTTTGTGTCTTAATTACAAAATGATTGGATCCAACAGCGGAATATGCTTACAACAACCAGCTCCAATGATCCACAGTGTTCTCACCATTCTACGCTAACTATGGCTTTCATCCTGTAATGCTCCTGGGATCTCCCACACCTTGCTCTGTCACTGAGGCTGCCACACAACTCCAAGATCTTATATCCAACCAACGGAATATCTGACAGAACCTTATACGTGCACAACACAGCTACAAGTCATATGCTGATCATTCTTGTATGCCAGCCCCCACCTACCAACCAGGGGAGAAGGTCCGGCTCTCCACCACTCACCTTCGACTTGTCCCACCAAAAAACTGGGTCCCCGCTTCATTGGTCCGTTTCCTGTGCTCCAAATGTTCGATCCAGCTGCTGTAAGTCTTGACCTTCTAGATGCCTACAAGATACATCCTGTATTCCATGTATCCCTCATTAAGCCTTAGGTGCCGAAATCCTCTTCTACTTCGACAACATCTGCACAAGCCCCATCAAAATTTATGGTGAGGAGGAATATGAGATACAACAAATCCAGATTCTGCAGGAGGCAGACTGGAGTACCTCATTCACTGGAATGGGTTCTGCGATGCCGAACTCTCTTGGGAAATGCTGTAAAACATCCATGCTCCTGCCGAGGTCCACTCTTGGCACCCAGACCATCCTGGTCTGAGCACCTCCAGCTGGTTCGCATGGGGAGGAGCTCCTGTAGAGTGCCTGTCCCATGTCGGGTGTCCATGGGGCATCCTTGAAGCAGGAGGCATGGTCACTTGACGGGGTAACTATCCTACCGACAATGGACCTGTGTGTCTCCGTCCACCATCTTTTCTTCACTCCCTGTGTCCTCGCAGGGAGCTTGAGGGGGTGGTGATGAGGGGCAGGGAGGCTGACAGGGGAGGTGCTTCCTCCATCAGTGCCTTCTGGGACAGCCCACATGAGGGGCAGGGCTACAGACCTCACATTAAGCAGCACTATAAAAAAAACTGTTTCCCTGATGGTGGTGCTCAGATAATCAGAGTGCTTGCCTATTTTCCTAAGTTTCCCTACTAGCCTTATTTGCTGTCTTTTTTTATCCTGGGTTTGACCCTTGATTGTGACCCCTACTACACTTTTGTCTGCTGCCTGTACCGACAATGGATTATGTTCCTTACTACTTCTTCTTGTGGACTATATCCTGGACTCTACTTTACTACCACTGGTTAGCCCTTCCTACTAATTTTATGTATATATATATATATATTTCCAGTCCCTGATTTATTTGATCTGTGTCTTGGTTTCTTCTGCATATTGGGTTTCTTCGCCTTGATCCCTCACAAGGCCTTACATTATTTGTCTTATTATTGTTCATATTATTTGTAAATGAAATATATTTATCATACAAATATTTAATTGGAAATTTTGTAGTTATTTAATTTTAAAAGTCGTAAAAAAATAGGTAATTTTCAAGTCAGGGTCGGTTTTAAAGTAATCACAAAATTAGGATGAATTTTATACTTTTATGTGTGACCCTCATTTATGTATATGTTAATAAATCCGGAGTTGTCCGATGGCTGAATTTTGACGATCAATTCATCTATTCTGCTTGATACAATTGTGCAGACCCTATATATTTTCTGCCATTAACTTATCCCCTTAGAAAAAACCTACCTAAATGTTCTTAACACAGCCAGTATTTTCAGTATTTATTCCTTTCAGTGTTGCTAGAGTTAAGCCTATCAGTAGGCTACCTATCATACTGAATGGATCGATTTAAAAAAAATGCTGGGGGATCAACAAGGATACATGCCACCCTTCATGCAAATTGCAGGACTCCATGTAATGTACAGGGGCAACTGCCCCAACCACCTTAAAATAAGTAAAATTAAAATGTAATATTTTTCATACCTATGTCCTTTACCTCTAACTTGCCCAGGTATGGCAGGATGAATAAATCCATTACTCACCCTTTGCATGCTATGATGTTGGGCAGTGAAAACCAAAGCCAATGACCCTGGCACACAAAGGTTGTCCTGTGTTAAAAAAATCACCTTAAATTAAGGTATCCATAATGCCCTTGATACTCTTCTTCAGCAAAGGGAAAACGCAAAGCCAAAGAAAAAAGTTAATCAACCTATTCTAAAAAAATATAAAAAATAACCTGACTGCACTGTGTATAATCTTTCATTAGTGGGTAATGGACCTATACTGAACTCTCAGGCCAGCATGGCTGAAATTTCAACTGGCTAAGGAGGCCATCCTTTTCCACAACCCCGCCTTTAGATTCCGTGGCATTTTGCCAAAGAGAGAAAACTTTAGAGGACTGGGGGTGACTTTTACATATCTGGTCCCTTAAATTAACATGGGTAACCACAAGCATGGGTGACCAGAAATCGTACAAATGTATTGTGTGCACAAAAAGAGCAAAACTTCAGATGTTTCACATCTACTCACACTTATTGATTAAAAAAACACCTACGTTTTCTGCTGTTCCCCACAAATTGCTTCTTTTTATTACACAATAAATGTACACTATATTTGGATTTTGCAGTGTCGCTTGTTTCATTCTTTGCCCATTATATATGTTTATATATGTTCCTTCCTATCTACAAGCTAACTGCCAGCATACATTCTTTATATTTTCATTTATCCCACAACCGACCCCGGCTTTCCTTTTAAATGATAACTTGTCATTATGTGATACTGGAAAGTAAATACAATTTCTGAAACACAACTATATGTTAAACTGATAGAAAACAAAACAAGTTATTTATTGACAAGTAAGACCTGATTATTTAACATAAGAAAGTCAGCATGATAACTTCAATAGTGAAATTAATGGTGAAACCAAAATATACATTCCACTAGTCATAATGGCCCTTGTTACTATATTCTCCAGAGTCCCATTTTGCTTGAAAAATGTCTCTCTTCATTAGTAAACTCATATTTCTCTCAATCCCTGTTATTACCCCTTAGGGAACATCAATGCATTCTCTAAGGTTGTAGGATGTGTATAAAGTGTGGATTAAAGTGTACATTATAGAGATCTTAAATCAGAGAAAGTCCTAACTGTATTTGGACTATAAATCCCATATTTAATGCCACAATATCCCACAATGGAAAGAATATGAGTATCTTGGCTCTTTGATCAAATATTCACATTACAGTGATTGAGCTGGACAGTGGCATCCCTGTGGTGAGTTAAACAATGTCTTCCCATTGAGCCTATCAACACTGCTCCTTTAAACAGACCATTATATAGTGGATGGGAGAAACAATAGAAGATGCAGCAGATGCAATTCCTCCAAACTATTTCTGTAAGAAAGACTACAATGGCCAATCAGTGTTGTATTTCTGCCTAAGCCTAGACTGGATGGAAGTAGACTATATGGGGTAACAAAAAAGGCACCACTACGATTGTTGGCAGTACACACTGCCTTCATAGACATCCAGACTGCACACACATACCCACCAGGATGCAATAGGGTGCAGTGGAAAGGGGTGTGTGACCACTCTGGATTTTTGGACAAGGATATGGGAGAAATCAGGCTCTGTTGTAAGGTATGTAATTTAAAATACTAAAGCAGTCTAAAAACATTGGATACATAAACAAACTATATTCAACAAAACTACACTTTTGCAGGTCTAATACAAATATGGATGATTAAGTCAGATGACCCGAATTTGGCATATTGCCCACACATTGGACATCCTTTCCCTATGTGGTCTCTGTATGTGAGTCTTCAGAGAAACAAGAGATAAACAGTAACATTCTAAATAAGTAGATGGTGCCTAAATTACACATGCATTGGTCACAAAAAAAACCTGAAAAGTAGTTTAATTGGGCACAATCTCAAAAATCATTAGAGTTTGTGTCAAATACAAGCAAATGGTTCACTGAGAAAGATAGATAGGCATATAGAAGGGGATAAAAGATTCAAAAAGTAACAAATACAAATATATTGTTATTCATGATGTTTTAATAGCATTGGTGAAACATGGCTGGCAGTTCTGATGTATTTTATTCAGTTTAACTGACAGTTTGGATTCTATAAATTTGTATGAAGGATGTGTAGGAAAATCCAATCACTGATGGCTCTATTCATTAAAATTAGACTTTGGAGGTGGAATTTTATTTTGAGACTAACTCAGTTATGAATCTGGTGTCGACTTAGAATGAAAAGTCAATCTAAAGTCAAATTGTAGTGAATAGACCCAGTAGTGAATAAACATCATTGAAATTCAGCATCCCAGTTTTACTCAAAAATAGCTTTGATCATTTTACATCTCATTTCTTTCCATGGGGACGATTTGAACCTGTTTTGGGCTTTTTTCTAAGTAAAACACACGGGCCGAATTTGACATAGTCTTAAAATGAAAGTCGACCTCCAAAGTCAATTTTTAGTGAATAGACGCATCAGTGGGTGGAAAATGTTATGTTATAATCACAAGACACTGGTAATATGAATAGAAACCTAACCCTAATGTATTAAAATATATTTCAAATTATAAACTATAAAACAAATAACAAAACATACTGGACAAAATAATAGTTATGCTTAATAATAGTTAATCTTTTTTTTTCTGTTATGTAGTAATATCTTACCTAACAAATAAATATTACTACATTCTAAATTAATAAAATACACTGAATGATTGGATTTTCCCTCTACCTTTCCATTACTTCTGAAAAATTAAATGTATTAAGCTGGTTTTGAAGCAAAAAATGGAAAAGAATTCTGGTTTTGAAGAACAAAAATTGGAAATGGAGCTACATTGAGGAATACTGATCATTTTTAATGTTTTTGAACAAAATAGCTTTGTCCTGTATATTGGAATTTTCCTTTAAAGGTATTACTATAAGTCACATAATTGTAAAATATTTTCAGTTATGAAATATAACTACTTACCAACAAGTGAAAATTTGACTGCTCATGCACATTTTACTAATAAAAAGAATTACAAAAAAAGTATAAGTATTATAATTTAGCTGCTGGATAACACATAATTGTTAACTAACTTAATGGTACATATCCATTTTCTGTTGTATATTCAGGACTATAAGTCTTTGTTAATGAGTCTCCGCTTAATACATTTCTTCTAATGAAGGAAGAAGCAGCATTCTGAGAATCTTCTGTCTATATAAAAAACATGCATGTGGACAACCATTCTGTGACAGAATTCTTCATTTTGGGCCTGCCAGCTTTCAATGGCTTTAAGGTCCCATTCTTCATTGTAATCCTGCTCGTCTACTCTCTGACAATAAGTGAAAATGGTTTGATAATTCTGCTTGTGTCAACGTGTCATCATTTGCGCTCCCCAATGTACTTCTTTCTTGGCCATTTGGCTTTGTGTGACATCCTTCTCATTACAAATATTGTCCCAAACTTGCTTCACATTATAATAACAGAAGGGACCACAATGCCTTTTTTGGGATGTTTTACCCAGTACTTTTTTCATGGTGTGTCCGTGTCTACAGAATGCTTTCTTCTTACTGTGATGTCCTATGATCGGTACCTGGCTATCTGTGACCCGTTACATTATATTTCCATCATGAATATAACAATTCGGTATAGTTTGGTTACCTGCTCTTGGATGGTGAGCTGTATGATGGCTATAAACATATTAATACACACATGGCAACTAGACTTCTGTGGTCCCAATGTTATTGATCATTTCTTCTGTGATTTTTCACCTCTTCTTGAACTTTCCTGTTCAGACACAACTGCCTTGGAAATAAACATGATTCTGATTTCATTCCCAATGATCCTATTACCTTTTATATTCATCACTGTTACATATATATGTATTTCTCTTACCATCATCAAGATCCCTTCCACCTCTGGTCGACAGAAAGCCTTCTCCACTTGCAGTTCCCACCTGGTAGTTGTATGTACATATTATGGATCTATGCTTAATATATATATGATTCCATCCCAAGGACATTCATTGACAACCAATAGGTTCCTCTCTTTAATTTATATTGTATTCCCTCCGTTTCTGAATCCAGTTATCTATAGCCTACGTAACCAGGAGATCAGAGCATCTCTGGTAAGATACAAATGGTAATATTACCTTCTGGATTTAAGTGGGTAAGTGAGTATTTAAATTGGTATGGTGTCCTGTCAACCCTAGACGTATAACTGGTGGGAAAAACCTGCAGATGTGTTCTCTGTAAAGGCTCCTGGGCAATATATGATAGTTATCATTCACCTGATATTAGTATATGAGTACTCTGTTCTCCTGTATAATATAAGTACACATTAAAAGAATAGTTATCATTTGGGATATTTGGTTTATGTATTTATTTTTTTCGAATCTCCACCTGATTGCTGAGACCTGAGTGGGAGGATCAGTAGAACCCTCAATCTTGATATCTCTTAGCTGCATTTGCCTTCAATGACAAAGGAATTTTAATGGAGCTTACAGCACATATGTGGTCCAAGAGGCCCAGTTATAAACTGGTTTAACATTTTTCCTCATTGGTAGATTACAGGAACTAACATCAGGATTGTGCTCTTCCATTCATAATGATGCCCATGCTATTACACAATTTACTTGCTACCATCGGGCACATCATCAGGTGACATGATCTTAAATAAAATTGCTATGCAAATGAATCCCGACTCTACTTCTCCTTTGCTCCGGATACTAAGCAGACCTCATAGAGTGAATAAATGCTAGTTGGCAAAATGAAGAACTGGACACAACTCTTGATGGGCAACATTACATTACATTAACATATATTTTAATTGCACCAACAATTTACATAGCGCTAGATACAGAGCATAGAAGGGAACTACATACTTAGTTAGACAAACTAGAACAGATTGGTACATGAGGTAGAGAGCCCTGCTCGCAAGCTTATAATCTAGAGGGAATGGGGTACATGAGATACATAAGGGATTGAAGTGGTCAGAGGGATCGAGGTTGTAGTAACAGTAGTGTGGATGGGTGGCACTAGGTGGGATAGGCCAAAGAGTACTTGTGTTCCAGCTAGGTGGGATTAGATAGAGGTAAAGTGACCAGTATTCTAGTGGGTTGGGTAGTAAGCTTCTTTAAAGAGATGGGTTTTGAGGGGCTTTTTCAAGTTTGAAAAGGAGGGAGAGGGCTGGATGCTCTGCGGAAGGGAGTTCCAGAGAGAGGCGGAAGCTTGGGCGAAATCTTGGAGACGCGAGTGAGAAGTGGTGAAGAGGTTGAAGAAGAGTTTTAGTCCCATTGAGGAGTGCAAAGGTCGTGCACGGAGGTATCAGTTAACGAGGGAGGCAATGTACAGAGGGGCTGAGGAGTGGAGGGCTTTGTAAGTTAGAGACCACATTTTATCCTTGAACAGAAGGGGAGCCAGTGGAGGGCGTTGCAGAGAGGAGCTTCTGAATCAGACTGACGTGTAAGAAATATGAGTCTGGCAGCTGCGTTTTGGATAGATTGCAGGGGAGACAGACGAGTCAGAGGTAGTCCAGTCAGGAGGCTGTTACAGTACTCAAGGTGAGAGATCACAAGCGAGTGCATTAGCATTTTGGAGGTCTCTGCACTGAGGAACGGCTGAATGCATGCGGTGTTCCTTGTGTGCAGACAACAGGGTTTGGCTAGATACTCAATATGGGGAACAAAGGAGAGAGCAGAGTCAAAAGTGACCTCAAAACATTGGACATGGTCAGCTTGAATGATTGTTCAATGGAGACTGTGAAACCAAGTGCAGGGATGGAGTTTGAAGGAGGGAACAATCAACTTCACGTGACACGACAGAGGGAGTGAGGTCAGGGAAGGAGAGGCATGACCTTCATATCATCCGCATATAGGTGGTGTTGGAAGGGCAACAAGAACATCTCATTATTACCCAATTGCCCTTGAACTTGGAGGCTCTGAACACATTAGATCAACAGTGATATGAAATATCAGAGTGTCGATTGATTCTATTTATGTAATACAATCTACCTTCTTTCACCTGAGAAACATAAACAGGATACAACACCAAACGATATTGCAACATTAATCCATGAATTTGTGTTTAGATTAATGTAATGTTCTTTACAGTAGCCTCCCAAAAAAAGAACTCCATCACCTACACACATTACAAAATGCAGCAGGTAGACTACGGACCAATCAAACTCGCTCTTGTCACATAAAAACCTGTTCTCCACTCCCTGCATTGACTTCCAAATAAATGCCAAAAATACAATTAAATTGGCCTGCTGACTTTTAATGCCTTAAATGATCAAGGCCCACAGAACCTGTACACCCACCTCTTCCATGAGACATTCGGTCAGCTAGTAGACCAACAGAAACTCTTAATTCATGTGTCTGTATATTTATATTTAAAGTGCGTTGGGTCTCATAAGGAGAAAAACTCTATAGAAATAGCAAATTATTATTGCTAATATTATTTGTGAGTTAATTAAGCACATTTAGCATACATATATTTAAATATAAATGGAAACTAAAAATAGCTTATTATTAAGAATTAAGATACATTTTGTTTATACTTTTATGTGTGACCCTTATTTACAGGTTTGTTAATTGTACCTTTGCATGTCTTTAACTAGAAATCTTTATATAATATATGGTACACTATGGGGTTTACTCAATATGTTCTAATCTTCTGTCCTGAAATAATGCCTCCAGAGACAGGACTGATTATGGGCTCATCAGGGACATATCATGAATGGAATAGGTCCACAATTTGCACATAATAGCCAATTCCATGCTGATACCTGTTGAAAGCACTCAAAAAGCTCAGAACCAAAGTGGAAGTCTCTGTTCTCACCATAGTCTTCTATGGGTAGGAGAGGAACTCATGTTGGGAGGGCTTTGGCTATTGCAAAAATTATTATACAAAAATCAATAACCCCCCAAGGGCCCATAAAATATAAATGGGACTTGGAGCCATTATATAAATATGAGTGGTCAGGGTAGGTAGCTGACCACTCCACTCATATTATAAATACTTTTATAAATGGGGCTGGGAAGTGGACAAATGGTCTCAGCATTTTATATAATTCAATGGGGGCTAGTACTCTGCCCCCTCCCTGGCCATAAGTTACTCCAAGCCTCTAGAAAAGAAGACATGGAATGCCTGAAAGACGGCTATCATAGCCAAATTTGGTGCATGTTTGGGGTGAGCAGGGCCTATGTTTTATAACAAAAACAATTGAATGGCGGCAGGGCTAATAAACAAACTGTTCCCAGCTCCTAACAAATACATTGGGGGTTAGAGCTAGTAGCCTTGCTCCCCCAAGGTGTCAAAGGTCACCGGTTGGCTCCAGGCCAGGTTTTTACCAACCTACAGATCCTGGAGGGTCCTATTATTGTATAATGGTATGGGAAATCAATTTTAGAACAAGGACTCTCACATGTTTTTTTTTTGGTGGTGGCGGTGGTGGCATTTTTTTTTTACTGTCCAACCCCACCATCCCACAAAGGTACAAGGTAGAGACCTTGTACCTTTGTGTGATGGGGGGGTTGCACAGTAAAAAAAAAAATGCCACCACCGCCACCACCAAAAAAAAAACATGTGAGAGTCCTTCTATGCTGCAAAATAAATAAATTACTCTCTCTGGATTCTGGGGCTGCACACTGTACCCAGACCATAAAAATAAATAAATGTGACTCTCCCCAGCATTGGACTTTGACATCTCACACTCCTCCCACAACTCGCCTGCATTACAGGAGGTGAGTTACATAAAAAATTAAAAAATGATAACAAACCCACTTATCTGGTCACGGGGGTGCCCCTCAGATATTGGGAAAGGATTCCTGACCGCTGGTTTTTCATTAAGCAATCTAGGTGGAGAATGCATCTGGAGGCTAGAATTAGCCAGTTTAGCTCTTTTAACATTTCATAGTGATGTATCTTAAATCAAACTGAAGGACAAATAGACACAGCACACTGTAAAGTGTCAAGTTTTCCGAGATGGGTCTGCACCGGGGAAGTGCAATTTACATCCCCATAGTCAATATATCCAGAGTTAGCATTTGCTGCACAATTTGATTCCTCACAGGGAGATCTAGGCAAGATAAGTTCCTGTATTGAGAGCCAATCTTCATATACAGCTTTGACAATAGCTTGTCAATATGAGATCCAGAATAGTTAATAAAATATCTGAAACAACTACATGTTGAACCAATAATAAAATATTTAACCATTTACCAGCAAAAGAGTAAGACATGATTATTTAACATAAGGAAGTCAACAAAATAACGTCAGTATAGTTCTTATTAACATTGAAACCAAAATATCCAATGTAAAGCCATTCAGCTGTAAAGTATAAATATCCAATATTCCACTGGTGATGGCCCTTGTGACTATATTCTCCAGAGTCCCATTTTGCTTGAAAAATGTCTCTCTTCATTAGTAAACTCATATTTCTCTCAATCCCTGTTATTATCCCTTAGGGAACATCAATGCATTCTCTAAGGATTTAGGCTGTGTATAAAGTGGGGATAATATGCATTAGACAGATATTTAATGTCAATGTATCCGGTAAAGGAAAGAACATGAATCTCTTTAAACAAATCCTCACATTAGAGAGATTGAGTTGGGCTTATCAATGCTGCTCCTTTAAGCAGAACATGATATAGGACTTGGAAGGAACAATAGAAGATGCAGAATATGCAATTCCTCCAAACTATTCTTTTAAGAAAGACTTTGATGGACACTCAGTGTTGTATGTCTGCCTCGGCCTAGAGGGGATGACAGCAGACTGAAGGGGGCAACAGCGAAGTAATAACTACAATTGTTGCTGGTATACACTGCCTTCAAAGACATCAGGCTGCACCCACTAGTCCACAAGGATGCAATATGGTGCAGTAAAAAGCAGTGTGTGACCAGTCTGGCTCTGCAGACAGGGATATGGGGATAATCTGACTCTGTTGTAAGGTATGTGGGGGGAATCTGTCACCCTAGTAAGGTATTTGGTGCTAATTGGTTAAGTTAGAAGGCTAGGCAAAGGAGATTGGAAATGGAGGGTTGGGGAATGTCCACCTTTAATCAAGCCTAGCACAGCATAAAACCTTAACACAACATGAGCGACACTCTGTCCATTATCACATGCACAGTTATTAATTTTACTCCAACTTTAAAAAAGCAAGAATTAGAGAAAATGTTTGCTAGTGAAGTGCCAAGAAATAATTTGTCTACCAAGGCTCTTAATGGTCTTGTTCCTCCAGTGCCATATTGAGAAAAAAATGTGTTACCTGTGTATATTCTAATAGCAGTTGTTATTAAGCAGTTATACACTATCCAGGGTGAATGTTACTGCTCAAAACCTTTGGGGGGGTTATGACATGGGCAAAATAATTTACAGTAATGATGAAGATTAGACCCTATAAAATGTCTGGTGAGTGAGCAGAAATATTAAAGCAGTCCAATAACATTTGAAATGGACTTTATACTAACAAAACTACACATCTGTAGGTCTAATGAGCATATGGATAATTAAGTCACTGGCTAAAGCTCTATCTTAGTACTTTGATATGTGAGTCTTCAAAGCAACATGAGGCAACCAACCTAATTTCAAATAGGTAGTCATGCCCAAATTACCTAGGTCATCAAAAAAAATGGAAGATTAGTAAATTGGGAACAATCTCAGAAATCATTACATTTATGTCAAATACTAACAAATTTAGGCTCACCAATAAAGATAGATAAACACAGAGCAGGAGAATTGCAAAATGCACCAAAATTACACCTTCAAAAAGTAACAAAACTAATATTGTTATTCATGATGTTTTTAATAACATATGTTTGCTAGACACATTTCTATTTTGAACTACATCATGTATTTTATAAAAAATTTTTATTGCATTGGTTAAACATAGCTAACCATTTGAATTCTATATATTTGTTTAAATGATGTGTAGGAAGGTAGCAAAATTAAAATTCAAGACACTTTCTATATAAGTGGAAATGAGTTTTTACAAGATATTTTAAATTTTTAACTATAAAACATGCTGTACTATAATTTTTGTAGGTGTATATTTTTTAGACATTGTTCTTTATTGAATAAAAAAGTCTAACATATAACATTCATTTAATTTCAATAAATACACCTAATCTTATTATTAATTTTTAATTAGTAAAATACACAGAATTGTTTTGTTTTTTACTTTCCCCTATTCCATTACTTAATATCAGCTTTTCGTTAAAGATATTGACAGATGTATTCTTCTAAGACTAATTTTTTATATTGATTTGCCATGTTAACCATTTTCTAGTTTACACTATCCTATGCTGTATGGAAAACTAATGCTTCAATCCTTGGATGTGTTTTTCTATTTTTTTTTCATAGCCAATGGAATAGGATGAATCAGAAAAGATTCCGAGTTGGCTACAAATTTTGGATCAACAATTAGATGTATTGTTTTTATTATTTTAATACAGTTATACATTTAAAGATTTCATGGAAGAATAGAGACTTTTCATCAATGAAGGATATTATATTGTGCTATCACCACGACATATTGGCCATTACAAATGAAAATATAAACTAATAAAACCACATGATTAACTATTCTATTCTTATGTCCTAAAGAAATGGATGAGAAGAACCAGACGATGGTCACTGAGTTTCTTCTTTTGGGGTTTCAGAATATTGGAAGATTCAAGACATTATTTTTCCTTCTGCTCTTTGTTTTTCATGTGGCGACCGTTATTGGAAATCTTATTATTATTTGGCTGGTGGTATCCAACAGGAGTCTGCAGACTCCCATGTACTTCTTCCTTGCACAACTATCTGTATCTGATATATTTCTAACCACAAACATAGCTCCAAACACTCTTTCTATTATATGGAATGATGGGGGCTCTATGTCTTTTTCAGGTTGCATTATTCAGTATTATTTTTTCTCTGGCTCTGAAGCTGCAGAGTGCTTTCTTCTCTCCCTTATGGCTTATGATAGATACCTGGCCATCTGTAAACCTCTGAGATACACATCGTTAATGAACATTATGCTTTGCATTAAGCTAGTGATCATATCGTGGCTGTTAAGTTTTTCTATAGTATTGATTGACACAGTGTCAATGGTCGAACTTCAGTTTTGTGGGCCAAATGTTATTGACCATTTCTTCTGTGATTTTACTCCATTGATAGAACTTTCTTGTTCAGACACCTCTATTATTCAAGTTGAACTGATCATATTGTGTGTCCCTACAGCTGTTTTTCCACTCATAGTTATTATTGCCTCTTACACTCATATTGTCCAGGCCGTCCTTCGCATCTCAACCACCAGTGGAAGATCAAAAGCCTTCTCCACCTGCAGCTCCCACCTGACTGTGGTGTCTTTGTTTTATGGCACCCTGATTGGAATTTATATGCTTCCGAGTAAAGGGAAATCACTGACCATCAACAAAGTGTTAGCCCTGTTGTACACTGTGATAACTCCAATGATTAACCCGATCATCTATAGCCTGAGGAATAAAGACATCAAGAAAGCTATGAAGAAAAATATGGCTCACGTTTAGCTAGATTAGATATTTCAGTTGGCACTGTTCCATTCTCTGCAAATTTGTTTCCAATTCTAGACCCATATCTCAAACCCAAATTGGTTATTTTTCTGGTTGATTCCTCTGCTTTATGTTAATTTCTAGTCTGATGTATGGAATATGAATGATTAAAGAACTTCCTGAGCGACTAATACCTACAAGGTTTAACTTACCTTTAAAGGGTCAGTTATGATCTGGGTAAAACCCATGGTATTGTAATAGTGACACCGGTAACTCTGCTTGATATTTTACCAGTGGCTTGTTGAATAACAAAGCCTCCCACACCATGGTGGATCCATTGCCCCTCCCCCCCCCCCAGCATAGAGGGGGTGGACCACACCAGGTGTGAGGTAAAGCCTCAATTTATTCTATACCACCAACAGATTTGGGAGTTTTGATAGTAGATGCATAACTTGTAACTGCTTCTGTAGATTAAGCTTCACTTATCACTAGGAGCATAATCACTGTGTGTTTGTTTTATAGAATACTGCATTGATATATCTATATTTTTATATTTTGTTTTACACTTCGTATACATTTTTGTTAGCCATTTGTAATATCTACCTTCCTATTTTTATTTTATTTTTCACACGTAATATTGTAAGCACTATTATTGCCCCTGGTTTTTAGGGCCTATGTAGTGACAGAGCGTCTCCTTTGCTAAAAATTTTTTATTGTGCTTTTCCCTTCTATATAGATATATCAGCCACAATGTAGATATAAGAGTCCAATCCCATGTCCAATGTATAACACTTCATTATTTGAAGGACTGTATGAATTATAGCACTCCATGTTCATTTATTTTTTGATAATGTTCATACATTAGAGCCATTATGATATTTCTTGACATTACTAAAAAGCATTTACAAACACAGGCAAAATACACTTTGAATTGACATGCTATAAGAATTTCCATAAAGGACATGGGTCCAGTGCATAACTCTCTCAAAATTCCAGATTTGCAATCTAACATGTCAAATTTGGCTTGTACCCCTCCAAGCAAGTTGGCATACTTATCTGTGGGGGATATTGCTTACATTTTCTCATGGTTTCTGTCATAGAAGCTGCTGATGCCTTTTTCAGTGTCACCACCCTACCTAGGCATTTTCACCTCCCCCCCCCCCCCCCCCCGAACATGGCTGCATACAATAAAGGTTAAGCCTGGCTGCTGAGCTATGTGAATTCCTTTATATTCTAATTGGCTTTTAAGTTAATCTGTTTACGTTCCTATTATTCAATCTCAAGTTATCAAGATGAATTTCTGTATAAGTGGAGTAGTCCTGGAACTTCAAACGAACGGGCTGGAGACATCATACAGTTTCACTTTGCAGTAGAGCATGATAATGTAATTGCCAAAAGACTGAGGGTTAAAATAAATGCATGAAAAGTACCAAAGTAGTAGACATGAAAAAACGTAGGTTGTCTCCTTTATAAACATCCTTACATGTGTGATATGATGTGGTGGCAGGTACGTCACAGTTACGAAGGTTGCATACTATATTTTGAAACAATCAAATCACTTTCTATATTTGCCCTTTAAATGTCAAAAATAAATAAAAATCATAGGCACACAAGTTACTCCACAAATACCTGAATCTATTTTTTTTTAATCTTAGATATACTTGCTGAGTAAAACATTTCACAAGCAAAAGTGTCAATTGCATTTTTTCTCCCCAATTAATTTTGTATATGTAATTATATGATAAATATAATGGTATCTGCAGAATGTCCAAATTGGCTATATATATATATATATCCACACACATACACAGTAATTTTCTCACCCTCCTATGGGTAGTATGTGTCTTCTTCACCCCTCAGGTTCTCTAACAGAGGTCTGGGAGTTTGAGGGTTCTGGACAGTAACCTAACTGTTCCTAGCACTGCTCTCTTCTGGACAGAGTGCTCTGATGTCGTTCCTGGAATCTGGGGTCTGATGTCGTTCCTGGGACCCCTTTGGCCTTCACTTTTCACATCCTTTCTAGTATAAATTTAAGGTCCTGGTACTTCTCCAGCTTCTCATACTTCTCATTTCTAGTGTTGCAGTCACTTTTTACTGCTATGTCTATCTCCATTCTTCCAGTCCATGTCTAGTACCATGATGTCAGGTTGATTTACCAGAAACTATCTGTCTATCTGGATCTTGAAGTCCCATAGGATATTAGCCTTGTTGTTCTCCATGACCTTTTGTGAAATCTCACATCTGGACTTGGAAGGGTTTAGCCCATAAATTGTGCAGATGTTCCTGTACACAAAGCCAGCTAATTGGTAATGACATTCAGTGTAGGCTGTTCCTGTGAGCATCTTACACACTGCCACTACTTGGGGCTATTCACAAAAATTTGAGTTATGGTGAATAGTAGGTGAGTTGAAATGAGTAGCAGGTGAGTTGAAGTGAATAGCAGGTGAGTTAAAGTGAGATGAACATCTCATCTCGCTAAATCAGCTATACAATATGCAGGAACAACCCTGGTTAGTTCCCCCGCTAAGTGAACTCTTGGGACTTTCCCTTCTTGATATCGCTTCCATGTCTGTTGCTATTTCAGGCATTGGCTCAGCAGCTCTTCTTTGAGTGCAATCATACTCATGTATTCACAGATGCTCTCGGTTTGTTTCCAGGACAGTGGATCTGACACTTCCCATACCCTGTCCGCCCTCCTTCTGGCTGGTGTACAGTATTTGCATGTTGGACTTGGGGTGGAAACCCCTGTACAGTGTGAGGAGATTTCCCATCTCAGCAGCTTCTAGGTCTATCTTTGGAATACTGGGTATCTGATAACTAGCAGGGTATACATATTGATGTTATGGATTTTGTTCCTCCCATTGAGCTGGCACTTTAGGTTCTGTCTTATGCTTTGGTGGTACTGGGATGTTGCTATCTTCCTGGACTCCTCATTGTGGTGCCCATGTGATGGTGGGATACCATGGTACTTGTGGCTAGTCTGTATGTCTGCTATGTGCCCTGCTGGCAGTTCCACCCCATCGGTCTTAACTGCCTTCCCTCTTTTTACTACCATCTGGATACACTTCTCCAGTCCAAATGGCATTCCAATATCATCACTTTAAAGCTGTGTAAGGTGGACCAGTGAGTTAATGTCTCATTCACTCTTAGCATATAGCTTGATGTCATCCATGAAGAGGAAGTGACTTATTGTGGTTCCACTCTTAAACTTGTTTCCATATCCAATACTTGTGATTACTTGACTGAGGAGGTTAAAGCCAATGCAGAAAAGCAGTGGTGACAGTGCATTATCTTGGTATATGCCACACTTGTTAGTCATTTCTGCTAAATGTCTTTAGTTGGCTTCCAGTATTGTTTTCAAGAAACAAAGTGAGTTCTTGCAGAAGTGTCCTGTTGACTTTGTATAGTGCCAGGAATTCACAGATCCATGTGTGTGAATTTGAGTCATGGTCTTTCCTGTAGTCTATTCCGGCAAGAACCTGGAGTCTTGGGTGACTGCTCTATCTTTGAGCAACTGGTGTTTTGAGCCTCTGGTGTTGTTCCCAAAGCCATTCTGAGCTGTGCTCATGTACTGGCTTATATGGCCCTTGGTCGGTAGTTGGATGGTGCTTTGCTGTTGTGGGGGACTTTCATTATCAGCACTGTTCTTCCTCTTTTAGTCAGTCTGGGTGGAAGCCTGCTACTAGGATGTGATTCATTTGTAATTTCAGGTGTTCATTTATAGCGTTAGTTTCTTTAACCAGTAGGTCTGGATCATGTCGGGGGCAGATGATGTCCAGCTCTTCATTTTCTTGACCCGCTGTTGGATTTCTGTTACTGTGATGGTGACTGGTTCCTGTTCTAGGAGATGGCTGTGGTCTGTTCTAACTTCCTACAGCCACTTTGCCCTGGTATTATGTGACTTTCTGTTCTCCCCTATTTCCTTCCAGTACTGTTCAGTTTCTGCTGCTCGATGTCTCTGCTATTACTGTGTTTGGAGTACACCTTGGATGGGTTTTTGGAGAACAGGGCAAACAGGGAAACAGGGAAACATGGTACAAGATCAGGATACAACTAACATAGTGGACAGGGCAGGAACTCTGAGATAGGATAGGGCTAGAACTTTGAAAGGTCACCCTTATTACACCTCTGCTTTTCTTGTCTATCTCCTTAGTCTGGTAGCCAGTGCTTTGAGCCTTTTTTTTAGCAGTCTCTAGGGCCTTTTATTTTTCCAGTGGCCAAGTCTTTACTTAATCTCCACACACTTCTGTATTTACACCAGCTGTTGAACTTCTCTCCAATTGCCTTGATCTTAGTCTCTAACCTCATTTTCCAGGGGTAAGTACTGTTGTTGTTCTTGAATGTGTAGCCAAGAATTTCCAAGATTACAGAAGCTGCAGAACATCTGACACCAAAAAAAGACACTATGGATCCAAACTACATCTAAAAATTAAGCTGGGATTTTACATATTGTGTATTTATTTAAATCAAAATCAAAACAAAAAGACACTGACAATTGATAAGAGAATAAGTTATCAACAAGGTGCTAAACCCAACTATTGTGAAATAAAAGCAAAAAACACATTTGAAAAAAGTGTACTGTTTAAACTTTGAGTAGTTGTGCTTGAAGAGAACCCTAGCCTATGTATGTGTCATTTATAGCATACAACAATATCACAAATGCATAAATGAGCTACACAGTTAATTAACTGATATCCTAAATGTTTATTTCCAAGTCATTTGAAGTAGATTAACCAGTTTGTGGGCAATCTTATGCTATTGACATCACTTCCTCTGCTGAAGTTGTAGTGCACCTGCATATCATGCCACACTTTCCTATTGGTGGCCACAGTTATGCAAATGTATGACATCATCACAAATAATAAAATTATTTTCATTGTCTGCACATCTGATGTGTGTTGGTGACCCTTTAAGTGAACACTGACAAATCACCTTATGCAAAAGATCAAAAATTAAACTTGGGGTATGACATTCTTGTTTCATCATAAAGTTACTTATCAGGCAGATACATATTTTAGCTTAAGAAATGTCTATTTCTGTTATCCTTTGCATGGATCAGTGTTTATCTGTTTTTTATAAATTGTAGGATTGAATATGCATTAATTTTGTTTTCATGCCCAGAGTGTCCCTTAAACCAAATCAAATAAATGTGATTGCCTATCAAATCTGCCATTCACTTCAATCCATTGTCCTTCACTTCTCTTCTTTTGATACAGATTCTCAGATCTTAAGATATGAGAATCTGTAGTAAAACAATGTGATGAGTATAACTATATATTATTTGTATAAGTATAAATGCCTAAGGCAGAAATAATTTTTAAACCTATTAGAATTAGAGGGGCAATGATTTAAAAGTAATATCAGGAAGTATTACTTTACTGAGAGGGTAGTGGATGTATGGAATAGCCTTCCAGCAGAAGTGGTAGAAGTAAACACAGTCAAGGATTTTAAGCATGCGTGGGATAGACACAAGGCTATCCTAGCTATAAGACCGGGAACGGGGGACTAATAAAAGTACTCAAAAACAAATTGGGCAGACTTGATGGACCGAATGGTTCTTATCTGCCGACACATTCTATGTTTCTATGTTTCTATGAGGAAAAATGCTCACATTCAACAAATTGAAAGGAGGCAACACTGTCAGTCAATGGATGAAGAATAGAAAGAAACAGGAGACGTGCATCTATGCTGTCTAATAAATAAACTTGCTAAACATGAGAAGTAGGAGAAGTAGGAGCCACATTTCACCAAGGATGGATAGAATTGAAATAGCCTACACTACAGGATGGTACAAACTCCAGAGGGGAGTCATTGTTTGCTCACTGTCACCATTAACATGTGAGACTAATCCCATCCATAAGGCCGGTGATATCATCAGTGTGCACAGATATCATCAGGGTGCTATTGCTGGTCCCTGGCTCACTCTACAGTAGGTGCAGTGAGCCAGGGACCCAAGTCTGGGCCCATCCTCATAAATCATTGTCACAAAAAAAAGTGCGAGCCATAGCTCACCCAGGATGGACAACACTTAAATAGCCCATTCTATAGGATGCTACTTAGTCGTGAGAAAAAGAAAAAAAACATTTTGTCTCACTGTCACCATTACTGAGGAGACCCATCAATAATGGCAGTATAGACACTAAATACATGGCAAACCTCCTCTGCACAAGGAAGACAGAAAGCACAAACGCACGTTTTGGCCTATCATATGACTCATCAATATATTACAGCTAGTGTCACTCTAGCTGCAGTGAGACAGAAGGTGCATCTATAGTGCACTGCCCCCTCAAATAACATTGCATTTAAACAATGTTAATTTAAATTTGTTTTTTATATAATAATAATAATAATAATACTGAAATGGTGTCCTGGACACTCGAAACCCAGTTGGGAATTTGTGTATACTCTGCCCTGTTTGCAGGAAGTTGAGCTTAAAATGATATTAAATCCTAACACTTTTCCCCCAAACCAATGTGCTGCGGTCTTATTGACTGGCAACAATTGCCCGTATAACAACCCAGGAAATAACAGGAAATGCAGGCCACCAGAAAAGTGACTACCTTTTCAGTTCCATTTCTTGCATGTAGCACAAAAGGAAGTAAACAACTATGTTGGTTGGTGATTGGCGATACAGATCAATATTTAGTACAGCAGAGGGGTAGGGAGATTCATTAAGTGTCAGAAAAGGTAGAATGGGACTGTTGAGGAGCAAGGACAGGGGTACAGGTAGTCCAATGCCTAAAATGTATCTTGGCTTATTTGCTTATGCAATGTCACCGTCATGGGAGCAACAGGATAATTTCTAAATAATAAAAATAATCCTCTCTTAAGAATATTAAGAATTAAATATATTTTACATGAAGGATTCCCCAAAGGTAATGAGTTATTGGGTAATTTTTGTCCAGTCCATGAGCAACACCAGAAAATAAGCATCCGGGACTGTTGTTGTTGTTGGAAAGGATAAGGAATAAGTAAAAAAAAAACAAAAAAAACCTGGAGGCTTTTATGTGAATGAGTGCACTGATATTTTTTTTTTTGATTGGCATTTTGATTAATACAAGTGATATTTCTAAGTCAGAGAGAAAAACAACCTTGTTTGGATGCCAACCCTTCCCTTACGTCAGTATTATTACATTGACAACATTTCCTAATTTTCATGCACTAGGTATGCTGAAAGTTTTGTTGGGTTAATCGTTCTACCCATATTACATCACTGCAGGAAATATCCTGTTAGTTCGACATTAGTGCAGGAACTCTTTAATATCTCAAGTGTTCCAGGACATGTAGGTGTCATATTTCGTGCCTGCCTTTTCCCATCTTTCATAGATTTCATCATCAAGTGAGTCGGTAAAGAATGGAATAGTTTGGATTGTGAGTCCTTAGGTATTGAAATAATTTCCCTGAATAGTAATTATCTTAAACCTCCTTTTAGGATTGGTATCATTATCTGCACATTGAGAATTCCAGCAGGATTACAGATGAGCAACAAGAGAGAGATAAAAAGGATTCATCCCATCAGACACTGTTCATTATCATGAGGGTCATGTCGATACAATCAATGTAAAGAAAATGTGAGAGGCTTTGTTAATAATAGAGGAAGTGAGTATGTTATATATATATATAAAGCACTTGGCCAATGCTGCAACCTCAACACCAGTATCTTAAGCCGGAAAAGCAGGAACAGATGGATAATCCAATTGTTATATTCAAGGCACTAATCAATAACACCTTGTGATCTCCATGAAATGAATCACACCAGAGTCCACCAACCATGATTCAGACACAACTTGTATGTCAGTATTCGTCACTCGAGTTGTCAAGAGATGTTATTTCACGTTGAATACCTACACAGTGATATTATTTTCAGAAACAGGTGAGAGAAATTACCTGAAAATTTACAAGGCTGAATTCACCCCCTGTTAAATGTTAGTTGGGTTATTCCATGCTATGGTCATTCAGTAATGTTCTCAGCTTCCATTTTATTCTCTTGATAATTTCAATGGTTATTACATTGACATCAATGACTTCAGTATTAATGACAGGTGAATCACATTCTAATATATTTTAAAATGTAATGGTGTCTAAATCCCAAATCATGTAAACGTCTGAAATCTGTATGAAAAGACGTGATATTCAAAGAAATCCAAAAAGATTAATTAATAATTACAATCATTTTATGAGTAATTATACAGGACAGAAAACACTTTATGCAAAGAATGAGAAATTAAACGTTTAGGTAAAGAGTTCTTCCCAAGGTTACTTAAATATTTTATCTTGTAACATGGAAGCTTAAAGGTGTTTTATCACTAGACACATATCTGAAGGAAAATCTGTGTATGTCTGTTATCCTTCGCATGTATATGTTATAGCAACCCCTGCTGCCTAACCACCATCTAATTAATTGTTTTATTGGGCTGTTAAGATTTGCAGTCATATTGTGCACTCTTTGTGTTAAAATAAACATACACCATGGATCTGAGCTGCTGGTGGCTACATATGCTCAGTACAAGCTTCAGTAAAATTTCTGAGGTCCAACCTACAATCTGGTACCCCAATACAAAACCAGCATCCGCGGCGATCTGAGTGAAACTGCAGAGAAAACATGTGCAAGACAAACATCTGCATAAGGGAACTTTGTTGCCGGAAAGGATAATAAATCTGTAAAAATATCAAATAAAAAAAATGCTGAGACTTTTATGGAAATAAGTACACTAGTCGGAGAGGAAAACACCCTTGTTAGGACTCCAGCCCTTCCATTACATCTGAACTATTACATTGAAATACATCTACCCATATTACAACACTGTGGTATATATATAACTGGTATACCTAACTGAATACCAAATATATATTGTTGTATTTCAATAAAAAAAAAATATTTAGTTCTTTAGAGATTATAAAAAAAATTGCAGAGCATTGTTATTTAACAAACAAGCTAAATGGGGAATTACACAAGATACGCGTGATTTTGTGTTGAAATGTAACCAAATACCTTTGCATGTTTTTTGAGGCTATTAAGGCAAAGGGAGCATACTTACCTTATTATTATTATTGTTATTATTATTATTATTAATTATTATTATGATCTACCCTCGGTGTGTAACCTGGCTCATGTGCATATGTATGCTGATGATACGGTCATTTATACGTGCGGTACTCAACTATCGCAAGTGGAATCTGTGCTACAGGATCAGATTTCTAAAGTTGAAAATTGGATAGCTAGAAACAAATTATTCCTCAACGCTGAAAAAACTGTGTCCATGTTGTTTGGGACAAATGCAAAACTTCTTAAATTAAGAAATGCTCAATTAAACATCAAGACCAAATCCAGTTATAACCTGACCCAGGTAAATTCATATAAGTATCTTGGCATGTGGCTAGATCCAAACTTATCTTTTGGTCTTCGTATTGATAAGCTTGTGTCAAAGATATATCCTAGGATTGGCTTTCTATATAGAAACAAATTTATCCTAGATTCCACGGTAAGGAAACGTATTGTGCAGCAAATGTTAATGCCGATCTTAGATTATGGAGATGTTGTGTATGATTCTGTCCTGCAGACCCATCTCGGTAAACTCGACACTATGTACAATACATTGTGTCGTTTTGCACTACAGTGTGATTATAACACGCACCACTGTAAAATGTTAAAAGAGTTAAACTGGCTGACACTTGCCTCCAGGCGCACTCTCCCCCTAGCTTGCTTAGTGCATAACCACTTCTATGGAACGCTCGCTCCCTACCTTAGCGGCATGCTAGCTCTTACTCCCCCTCTACCTGTGCGCCATGCTCGCTCTTACTCCCCCTCTACCTGAGCAGCATGCTCGCTCTTACTCCCTGCACTTCCCACAATCTCAGATCCTGCACCAACCCTTCACTAGCGATCCCTCACTTCAAAAAGGAAGCTGGCCGAGGTGCGTTCTCTTTCAGAGCTCCTCATATGTGGAATAGCCTTCCTGTTTCTGCCAAATCATCATCTAGTCTAAAATCCCTGAAAATAAGTGTCTCCCAAATCCTCAAAACAGATTGTACCTGTTATTAGTTTACAAATTCCTTCGTATACTGTACATGTTTTTCCTTTTTTGTATCAATAATGATTTACCCTGTATGTTCTCCTTTCAACTTGTTTAATCTATGTATGTATGTATCTATTTTTGTATCTACTGTTAAATGTGTAACTCTGTGTAACTCCATTCTGGACTCGGTCCCCAGGACATACTTGAAAACGAGAGAAATCTCAATGTATTCTTCCTGGTAAAACACTTTATAAATAAATATATAAATAAAAAAAGTATTATTATTATTTATAATGGAAAGGGAGAAGTCTTGCCTTAATAGTATTATTATTATTATTATTATTATTATTAAGGCAAAGGGACCATACTTTCCTTATTATTATTATTATTATTATCATCATCATTATCATTAGTATTAAGGGACAGGGAGCATACTTACCTTATCATTGTTACGACAAAGGGAAAATACTTTCCTTATTATTATTATTATTATTATTATTATTATTATTAATAATGGAAAGGGAGCATACGTAACTTAAGGCAGAGGGATGGACCCTACTTACCTATTATTATTATTATTATTATTAAAGCAAAGGGACCATACTTACCTTATTATTATTATTGTTATTAATATTATTATTATTATTAATAATGGAAAGGGAGCATACTTAACTTAAGGCAAAGGGATGGACCCTACTTACCCATTATTATTATTATTATTATTATTATTATTATTATAAAAGCAAAGGGACCATACTTACCTTATTATTATTGTTATTATTATTATTATTATTATTATTATTATTAATAAAGCAAAGGGGCATACTTGCCTTATTATAATTATTATCATTATTATTATTAAGGCAAAGGGAGCATATTTTAAGGAATAATTTGAAAAAAGTGTTTAGAATAGAATAATCCTTGTGTTCTTTTAATTTCCAGGAATTTATTTAAGGATATACAGTGTCAGAAATATACCTAGTTTCCATTATTTAAACTGAGATATTTCACTATTCACTATTTACATTTTAGAGTAAATAATAATAATACTGATACCAACATAATAATACTGTATTTATTTTACCATGTTTATGATTTAGTGTTATTGCTACAATTGCTAGTACTATTTAGTATCATTATGTGTATTGCACAAACATTTATAGATTGTTTTTGTCCTTTACAGGTTATATTCTGGTCGATATTCAGAACAATAAACCTTTCTAGATAAATCTCCACTTGTTATCCTGTTTCTGGTTAAGGAAGATTATCATGGTGCTGTCATAACTCACAGATTATCTTCTGTCCTATATTCAGAACCATAAAAATTTGTTGATGTCTCTGTTTAATATTCTATATCTAATGAAGAAATAAGTAGCATCTGTATGTAGTAAAAAAACAAAAATGACTGCAGGCAACCGTTCAACGGTCACTGAATTCTTCATTTTGGGATTGCCGGCATTCAATAGCTTTAAGGTCCCATTCTTCATTGTAATCTTGCTCGTCTACTCTCTGACAATAAGTGAAAATGTTCTGATAATTCTTCTTGTGTCAACGTGTCATCGTTTGCGTTCACCAATGTACTTCTTTCTTGGCCACCTGTCCTTGTGTGACATAATCCTCGTTACAAACATTGTCCCAAACTTGCTTCACATAATAATAAGAGAAGGGATCACAATGTCTTTTTCGGGATGTTTTACCCAGTACTTTTTTCATGGTGTGTCTGTATCTACAGAATGCTTTCTTCTTACTGTGATGTCCTACGATCGGTACCTTGCAATCTGTGACCCGTTACATTATATTTCCATCATGGATTTAACATTTCGATATAGCTCAGTTACCTGCTCTTGGATGGTGAGCTGTATTTTAGCTCTAAACACCATGATTCTTACATATCAACTAGACTTCTGTGGCCCTAATATCATTGACCATTTCTTCTGTGATTTTTCACCCCTGCTTGAGCTTTCTTGCTCTGACACAACTGGCTTGGAAATAAACATGCTTCTGATATCATTCCCAATATTCCTCTCACCTTTCCTATTCATCATTGTAACATATATCTGTATTTCCGTTACCATCAACAAGATCCATTCCACCTCAGGTCGTCAGAAAGCTTTCTCCACTTGCAGTTCCCACCTGGCAGTTGTATGCACATATTATGGATCTATGCTTACTATATATATGATTCCGTCCCAAGGACAGTCATTGATAATCAATAGGTTCCTTTCTCTAGTTTACATTGTGTTCACCCCACTCCTGAATCCGGTTATTTATAGCCTGCGTAACCAAGAGATCAGAGCATCCCTGGTAAGATACAAACTGTAAGTCTACCATTTTAAATTTACTGGTAAAACCAAGGGTGGATGGGAGATTTTTTTTTTTTAGTAGGGAGCCTACTACATATAAACTGTGTAATGGATTACTTAGAATAACATGGGGATTTTTAAGCTGATTAATTTATAAAGTGATGTTTTGTAAACGTAGTAATGGGCAAGCCCACTAAGGATTATTCTTGTGTTACTGGCTCACACCAAACAAAAACATTCCCCCTGTTTTATTCCTTTTCCCCTAAGCAGTCATCTCTCTGAAATACACTTTCTCTATTGCTACCTTGCAACTTACCTTAATAGATTAATTATCTTAATTATTTTTCAAGGACACGTGCTGCTTTGCCGAATGTATAATTCATATATAGATACTTCTTATTAAATAATCTAAAAGCAAAGGCTATTATTGGGTACACAGAGTGAATTGATTTAATGAACAGAATTATGTATTTTTTGGATGAATTGTTTTATAGATTGTACTTTTTTTTTATGAAAAAACCTACAAAAAGAAGTATAACAAAAGAAGGTTTGGCGGTCCCAGAAATAAACAAATATTACAAAGCCGCCATGATTAAACATCTATCTGGTTGGTTGGATACCGAAACTACTGATTCTTGGAAAATCATAGAGAGCGAAATGCTCTAGATTAAAGATATGTCTCTTATGTTATGGATTGACTCTAAAGATCTTGGAGCAAACAAAGATAGAATATGCAGATGACTCTTGGGACCAATTTAATAAAATTTTGGAATAAATTCAAACTGGATCACAATTTGAATTGGATAAAAGTAATTAGGATAACCAGTAGTATTGATCTTTTGAGCTATAACATTGAGAATCTAAATCTAAATAGATGGAAGGAAAAGGAATTCAACTATTTAAAAATATAATACAAGGTCAAGAGATAAAAGGATTTGAAGTACTATCCAATGAGTTTAGTCTCCCACCGGGAGAGGTATTTAACTACTTGAGAGTCAAGAGTTATCTCTCTAGTCTCATTTTTTTTTTTAATTATGAAATAGATAATAAAAAAATATATATATATAATCCAAAATGAAATTCTTGAAGAGAATGAACAGACTGAGTGATTTGATATCCCCCATAATAAATAAATGGAAATTAGATATAGGAGGGAGAAATTACATCTAATGAGTGGATAGAGATCATCCCCGAAACCAAAAAAAAATACTCAATGTTTAAATCTGATAGAAATGCAGTATAGGATCATTACACGATGGTATATGGTCCCAAAATATATACATAAGATGTACCCAGACACTACTCCAATATGCTGGAGATGCAACAAGGTTATTGGAGACTATATACATATTTGGTGGACATGCCCTACACTTACTATATTTTGGAAAATGGTCTTTATCGCTATCAAGGATATGACTGGGACCCAATTAGTTTTTCACCCAGGAGCAGCACTACTCCACATAGGTTGGCAGAGATTAACAATAACAGACCTTTATAACCATACTTATCCTTCTGGCAGCTAAAACCAACATTGCTAGACTATGGAAAAAGGAGGAGATCCCTAATTGGTTAATCTTTGAGCTGACCAACTGGAGGTAGTTTCACCTGGGCGCTTTATAGTGCTACATGTCAAATTACTTGCATCGATGCATCGCATCGTTTAGGTTAATGGATGTTATGTATATGTTTTGAGACTCAATGGATTATGCAAAATTATGATTTTTTGGGGGTCTGGTGGCAGCAGACTCTAAATGTTGATGAGTCTGGACTCATTGTTTGACTTTGTAATATATAGAATAAAAAAGAGTTGAGAGAGAGAAAACAAAAAGAAAAAGAAAAACAAAGGATGATTATCATTCACCTGATATTATTATATGTGTGCTCTGTACAGACTCCTGTGTAATATATGTATGCACATACTGCAAGTATAGTTATCATTCACCTGGTATTATTATATGTCTGCTCTGTACAGACTCCTGTGTAATATATGTATGCACACATTACAAGGATAATTATCATTCACCTGGTATTATTATATGTCTGCTCTGTACAGGCTCCTGTGTAATATATGTATGCACACATTACAAGGATAATTATCATTCACCTGATATTATTATATGTCTGCTCTATACATCCTCTTTTGTAATATAGTATGCACACATTGAAAGTATATTTATAATTTTGGATACTCTAAAGCATTTTTATTCTTCCCAGGCTGCTGGAGAGCTATGTTGGAGGGTCAGTAGAAGCTGCAAGTTTGTGATTAAATTACATTAAAAAACATTTTGTATAGCGTCAACAATTTCCAAAGTTCAGAGCAAATGGGTAGGAATCTCTTCTCACAAGCTTACAATCTAAGGGATTAAACATTATTTGAACATATATTTTCACATTTGTTATAAATGCAGACATTGCTTAGCTATTTAGCTTAAGGTGCCTTACAGGGCTCCATCAGAGGGCTGGTATTTCAAAGGACACTAGAATGCTTCGGTTGGCTGCCTATCCCCAGCCAGCTTGGGTTTTCAAACCAGCCAATAGTAGGACTGGTTTATTTATTATCCATCTGTTGCACTGTGTTTATTGCACCATCACTTTATCTTGCAATAGTAGGACTGGGACAGGAAGGCTTCTGATTGGCCAATCATAGCCTCCTCATGTCCTTTGAAATACAAGCCCTCCTGGGATGGTATTTTTTTTCTCAGTATGCTCTCTGGAAAAGCAGTCTGAACAGAGCTTGGTCCACGCATTTTTTTTTAACTTTTTAAAAAAAAATAGTTTAAGAATGAGTAATTAAGCTTGATTTAAACAAATAAAGTATTGCATTTTGTATTGGTCTTTAAATAAATGATAGACGATACTATGTATACCAGTGTATTTCACTGGGAAGAAAAAAGGACCCCTGATTATTGCTATAATAATAAACAATAATGCTGATAGTACAGTGCACTTATCATATGAAACGGTTTGACACGAAAAAGGAAAGAAACATACTTGACTAAATGTTCCATTGTGATATAATCTGGGCAGAAGAGCAGACCATAGATGATCACTAAGAAAGGTAATGCACGTTTTCAGGGAAAAGAAAAATGTGGGTGCGCTAAGCTAGTCACAGGCTCAAAAAATATAAATGTATAAAATGATGCTAACCAAACAGGTGTGAGCATTATGCAAATACAGTGTGATTGGCGGTACTATGTATACAAAAAAACAAAAAAAACTGTCTGCGCTTCTAACCCTAATAAAGTTGGCAACAAATATATCAATATGTTAAATTTATATATTTGTTGCCAACTTTAAAAAAGTTTTTGTTTTTTGTAAAAAATGCACTTTTTCAGCCTGGACAAATATCATAACAGGCAGAAAGCATACACAAGAAAAAGGGGAATAAACCTACTGTACTATGCACGCCTGTTAGCTGCAAATTGGTAGGAAGAGCAGATCACTAGTGGTTGCCGAAAAGCAAACACTGTTATTTTGAGGCATTTTGTTTGATGTGGGAATGGGAAACTTACTTTAGGATCCTGAAAAGGATGGCAAACAAGGTTATAGCTGATCGCGTCACTCTATGTGCAAATGAAGCAATCGGTTCTCACCATTCCCCGATGCCAAGTGTGAAAATTGTCAAACAAAAAAAAAAGTGATCAAGCTTTAAGTGCTCTTTTTAGTAGAAAGTGGCATGAAGACAAGAAGTGTGAAACACAAGCCCCAAACTTCTGCCTTTTAAGTATTGTGGTATTGTGAAAATATATAAAACTACATAAATAGCCGCCCTGGGACCCCTACCATATACATGGAGGACTGGTGCAAGTAACCCTGCCTCCCCTAATAATAAATGGGCTTGGAGCCACCACATGCTTCTAGACCCATTATAATAAAAGGAGCTGGGTAAATGCTTGCAGACCCCTTTATAGCAAGTAGCCCTCACCACACCCTAAAGCTAGGCAAATGGCTCCCCAGCCCTATTTAATACATTGGGGGCCAGGGATACTTGCCCTGGCCACCCATAGAATACGACTTACCCCCTCCCCCGAAACACACTGTCAATAAAATAATTACCTTTGGGGTCTGAAATATTTTCCTTTGGGGTCTGAAGGCTAGAAAAGTTAGAGGTAGGAAATTATTTTATATTAAATATATTGGTGTAACAGGATGGTACCAAGGCTAGTATGCTTGCTTGCACATTGCACTATATTTCTTCTTATCTTTGATAATTCAGCTACACACGGCAATCATTCCCAGGAACTCTGCTTTTTCTACCCAAATAAAGTGGACACAACCACGAATATTTTGTATTGTCTGACTGAACATCTTACTGGGATGTTCACCAGAAATTTATACAGCCCAGGATCAGATAACAATGTGGTAGAACAAAGGGACATAAACAGCTTTACTGGAATACAATACTTTTGGTAATCAAATTTGGTGCCTGAACTTGCAGACACCAATGGGGACAGGGCTGACAAAGAAAGAGAGCATTCGCTGTACAGGGGGGTGTAATCTGACTGAATATTGCCCTTTAACTGTGCAGACAATGAGGTGAGGCGCGATCAGACCTCTCATACATGGACATTCAGAGGTGCGGAAGTAGTGTCCAAGGGGAAGACAGCTACATAACAATCCATTGGGGTAAGGCTTAATGCAGGTGACCAATCACTGAAGCTACTTTTTGAAACCTGGAGAATGGCCAACCTTTATTGTGAAGTGGCCGCTGTGAGTAAAATGCGTTTCTGGGTATCAATGCACTGTTATCAGGCTGTTTTGCATGGTAGTAACAGGGGGAAAACACACTTTGTAGGGGGGAATGTGAACGTTAAACATGACACAGGTATATCCCAAAAAAATTATGTTACTTGGCCCTCCCCCAACATAGTCTGTCCCACCTTCCTGGTGCCAGAGCCTGGGCACTTCATGGTGAAAGTCCGGTTCTAAGCATATTGCTACAGTTGATTTTGATTTAAGGTTCTCAGCCCATAATGCTGTACCTCTTATGGATGGTAGACCTCTCCTCCAAAAAAGACTTACTGTAAGGAACATTTAACTGGTAGTCAAAGATTTAGTCCATTATCCACTCAATGGTTCCAGTGAAATTTTAGGTTACTCCGGTCTAATGATGAAAGTGCCTGGAGCCTGGTGGGGCACCACTCAGTGGACCAAAGGGACCTTTTTCTACACCTTCTTTTGGGAGTCCTAGGGTGGCTTGAGCACAACCAGGAAAAGTAATCCAAAATAAAGATGAAAACTGAAGATTGACAATCCTGAGTTTATAATTCCAGTTAAATCATGCTGGTACTCAAATTGAGGTCAGATTATAAGACATGGATCCAGGTCCCCAGCAGAGCTGCAGGGGACCTGGATCCCCCTCTCTAACAGCAGGGGATGTCTGCGCGATGAGCGCAGACTCCCCTGCTGCTGTCCGGCACGACCGCCGGGGCTTCTATGGTACTTCCGGCTATGTCACAGAAGTCCCGGCGGTCGTGCCAGGCGGCAGCAGGGGTGTCTGCGCTCATCGCGCAGACATCATCTGCTTCCCCGCTAGCCACCAGCTGTCCGTCATAATAGACTGCGGTGTCTGGCAGCATGGAGGATGTTTTTGCACGTATCGTGCTGACATCTCCCGGCTGCCCCCACTAGCCACCAGGGATCGAGTTACAGGTAAGGGGGAGGGAGGGGGCAGAGAGACAGGGGGAGGGAGGCAGAGAGACAGGGGGAGGGAGGGGGCAGAGACACAGGGGGAGGGAGGGGGCAGAGACACAGGGGGAGGGGGGAAAGACAGAGACAAGGGGAGGGAGGGGGGAAGAGACAGAGCAACAAGGGGAGGGGGGGACAGAGCAACAAGGGGAGGAAGGGGGGAAGAGACAGAGGGAGGGGGGACAGAGCAACAAAGGGAGGGAGGGGGGCAGAGAGAAACATTGGGGGGAATAGACATTCAAGGGGGGAGTCAAAGGGAGGGGGAGAGAGACAAAGCTGGGGGCAAAGGAAAGAGAGAGGCAGCATTGGCACATAAAAGGAAATAAAAACAAGAAATGCATTTTTTGATGTAATTTTTTTATTAAAAAAGCAATTTACATGTGATTATATACAAGTTAAACTTTTTTTTTTCCTATAGGGTAGTCTTATATTCAGGCTTTTAGTTTTTTTCCTAAAGGAATATCCAAAGTTTGGGGGGTCGTCTTATAATCAGGGTCGTCTTATAATCGAGCAAATACGGTATATAAATAGAAATGAGAGGTTTTGGTTATATGAATTGGCCAAAGCATAATTAAGCTCACCTGCCACATCAAGGCACACTCTCAATAGGGTGAGAACCTACTCTCACCTCCTATCTAGTGGGCACACAAAGCAGTTTATACTGCTACCAAAACCTTTTAAATGTGTTGGAAGAGGTGCAATGAAACCTCCTCCCAATTAACCCTATAACAGCAAGCTGCAACCAGACAATGAGGAGCCAACAACCTCAAATATGTTCAAGCTGGGAAAAGAAAAATGTTGGTGTGCTAAGCTAGTCACAGGCTCAAATAATGTAAATGTAAAAATAATGCTTACCAAACAGGTGTGAGCATGCAAAAAAATAAAAGTGACAAGGCAAGCAAACAGGTCAGGATGGGCTGCAAACTGGCTTGATCAGGACAGGCATGGATTCAGCAATACATAATCAAATGAAATAATCAGGAATGCTAGCATAGGTGACAACCAAAGCAATGCAAAGTCACCGTTAGCAATTTGCTAAAGGTTTGTATAGGGTTGGGCTCAGGTTAACCTGTTAATGACAATCCACATACATTTACGGGCTCTCGATGCAATACCGTAATACCAGTTGGTAACAATGCCCGTACATGTATGGGCTGCATTTAAAATTGCACATGTGTAGGATTTTTGTCATGATCCATGCTATTTTTGGGTTTCCTGGGTACTTTCACTCGTGAAGCACCGGGACCGCCCAAGGCCGGTCCTAAAGTTACAAGCCAGTGACAATAGACACTCACCGACCTGTTAATCACACCCCCTAGTCCTATGCAAATAGGGTGAGGGGTGTTTCCGACTGCCTCTGATAGAGGCAAGTCTGAAACAACCCCCAAAATGGCCTGTATTAACCTGCAATAGCTGCCATTGTGGTGTGGATTGTGATTACTAAATAGGCTCATCACAATCCATTGCCATCTTCCCTCAAATGTGGGGGGAGAGATGGGGAAAGGTGATCCTGGTTGCCTTAACAGTTAGGCAGACCAGGAACAACCATTATTTTTTGCAGGGCGATCAGTGTGAAAATCAGTCACATTGATCACATGCAATAAATGAAAAAAAAAAAAAAAAAAAAACAGTAAATGACAATCCGAGCTGAATGAACCCTGATTGTCTAAATCTTCTTTCTCTCTTACTGATACATTTTTATCTTGTGTCAGAGAGAGAGGAGAGAAATATACTGTGTCCCAGAAAAAAAAAGTCATAAAAATACATTACATGTTATACATTACACAAAGGGTTAAATCTTCTTTTTTTTTTTTTAAAGGTTACAAAAGAAAGCCCCCTATCTGTACTTAAAAAAACATTTTTTAAAATAGCAAGCTTGCATTTTAAATTAAATGCCCACATAGCTAAAGTAGATAAAAAGCTTTTGTCCAGAAAGGACATAAAACAGAGAAAAACATTGTCCTGAAGGGATTAAAGAGGCAGCTGACACAATAGGAGGAAAATGGAAACACTAGAATTGTGGCCACTAGTAACTGAAGTGGAAACAGAAAAAAAACTAGAATACAAAATACAGGAGTCAAGAAATGGGGTTGAGCTGTGACAGTCTGGTCAGGGGTGTCAGGTATGGAGTTTACCTAGGTCCAAATTTGGAGGGTAGTAGAGATTTCAGAGTCAGGGGGAACACAATTGCTTTCCATCTGTCCCAAATCATTTTATAATTCATCCATATGGAGGCCTGTCATGAATCCAAATGCACAGTAGCTCTTTCCAGTGCACTTTACCACAAACAGTACAATTTTCAGACAGATAGCGGTTAAGAAATCTGGCTGGACCATAATAAGGGTAGCGCCTGGGTCTTGGAGTATCTCTGACATCCATCCATTAACTTTTAATGGCAGGTAGTGCTACTCCCAATTATCTACTTTCAGCTGCTGGGTAAGACTATGTTGGGGTAATCCACTCCCTGCTCCAATAAGCTCATTCTGCATGTGTATCTATTGCCCCAAACCTGTACCTTTTTGAATCACATGCTATATGTGTCGGGTGTGATTGCATAATGAACCAGCAGTAATTTCTTCACCTCTCCATAGTCCCAGCTTCATTCATCAGGAGTAGCACAGCAAGTTGCAGCGGCTCTGCCAGCAAGCTTGCCCACAAGTATAGGGATTCACTCCTAGGGCTGGATGTGATGGAGTGGCATTGCCTTTCTAAATCTTGACAAAATACATTGTTATACCACTGGTGTCATCAAAGATTTTGAAAGCTTTGTGGGTCACTTTGAGGCTGAAGCCAGTGGTAGTACTTTGGATGGAAGACGCATATTCAGAGCTACTGCTGACATCAGTTGTTTAGCAGTCTTGCAACTAGCTCCTGCTCCCCTGTAACCCTTGTTCTATGAGTCACCAAAACACCCTACCACCCTGGCAGGTCCTCTGCTGCAGTTGGACTCTTAGCCTGGGAGGTGAGTGCAAGGCATTATCTATCATGTTTTTATAAGCACATTTGGAGATCTGGAGTTCCAACCTCATTTTAAATACCAGGGAGGTTGTTTTGACTTTTCATGGAGTGTGTATGTTATATGGTCACTTGGAACGGCCACAAAGACCATAAACAATGTTAAGATGTGAACATTTATGTTTTCCCTGATCCAGAGAACATAGAGTCCATCCTTAAAAAATGTAATTTTTTATGTAGATGTGACATTTAATACATTGGCTACATTTCCCCTGTCAAGTGTACAGGCCTCATCTGACAAGTGGGATCTTGCTGAAAGTCCCTGCAGTGGGAACCGAGCACAGTTCATCACCGGGAGCCACAGTGCACTGTTTAATGCTGGACGTACTGTTAGGTCCACACTACCGTCGTCTGTCACCCACCTCAGAGCTCGGATGCCAGATGGGTCCCGCAATCAGAACCAACTGTTACCCGCATCCCCATCCGTTGGATCCCTCGTTCAGTGTACGCAGGGCACTGGCTACTAGTGCATGCACACCACAATTCTATTGCTATTCTCTCCCGAAATGGGCAGCATAGCGCACATCCCACAGGTCACGGCGGCGGGGCTATGGCCCTTTAAAATAGCAGCATGCCTTATTGAAAATTGCTTGAGTATTGTACAAGCTAATTCCAGCATTTGCTTTGCTAATCATCTGTTTTTTTTTTTTACTAGGTTCTAGGTCCTAGGTTGTTTTAGGCACTGAAAATCAGGACAGCATAGTACGTCCTAGCATCGGTGTCAGGGTTCTACACTGACCTTCTGACTCATGCATTGAAAAGTCATCATGTATGTGCTTATATACCTCCTGCCTCTTCTAGAGGCCTCCCTACCTTACTTTTCTTGAATTTCTTACCTTCTGTTTGGTGTCAGGTGGGCTTGTTACCTTTTGCTCACACCCAGGTTAAAGAGCTGCAGTTTCTGGCAAACAGTGCGTTTGCATTGAAGTTGGATGCCTGACTTCTGAGAGCTGCTGCTTCTGTTCCTGGTCCTCTGCTTGAAGCACATTTGAATTGTGACCCTGTCCTGGAACTGGAAATCTGAACCTGAGTGGCTCAACCAGCTCAGTGGAGGATTTTCAGCATCTCCTGAGACCCTCTGACTACATCAAGATTTCTTCAGCTAAGTTGTTCCCTTAAAGCTACCCTTCTCATTTCTCACCCTCACTACGGTGTTCCTTGCTGCTTAGCTAGCCTTCTGATTCCTCACCCACTCTCAGGGGTTTCCTGCTTAGCTACCTATCTGTGACCTTACCCCCTCTTGTGTGTTCCTGCTAAGCTACCAACCTCAGACCTCACCCTCTCTCGGGTGTTCCTGCTTAGTTACCAACCTCTGACCTCACCCACTCTCGGGTGTTCCTGCTTAGCTACCAACCTCTGACCTCACCCCCTCTCGGGTGTTCCTACTTAGCTACCAACCATTGACCTCACCCCCTCTCGGGTGTTCCTGCTTAGTTACCAACCTCTGACCTTACCCCCTCTCTGGTGTTCCTGCTTAGTTACCAACCTCAGACCTCACCCTCTATCTGGTGTTCCTGGTCAGCTATTTACCTCTGGCCTTAACCCTTACCTCAGGCCTCAACCCTTACCTCATTCCTCTCCCCTTGTTTAACTCTCTCCACCCCTACCTTTGCTTTGTCTACAGTCCCTGCTATAGCTCTTTGTTCATACTGCAGTTCCTACTCCATTTACCCTTTTCCTATTCTGCAGTTATTTGCTAAATTCCCTTTTGTCTCTCCTTCAGTCTTTATTCCAATACCTAACTCTTTGTTTCTTTATCTTTTCTCCCTCTGCACAATATATAATATGCAACCAGACACCTCCACCATCCCTGCGCTAAAACTCCTACCTGACTTGGTAAAGGCCCTGACAATTGGGAAGGGGTTAAGGAGATTTAATGGTTCCTTAACATTTTTATGAGGCTAAACATGCATTGCCTGATCTATGTTTTGACATGGTCCCCAAATTAAAGAGAGGGGAGATAGAAAAAAAATAACTTTAAGAGATGGGAAATGTAGTGGACAAGACTAAATAAGATTGAAGTTATTTTAAGTAATCTGGGTGAGACTGTGACTTTGCAGTGGACATTTGGAGTGCATGTCTGCACTATTGGAACTAGATTTATTATTTTAGTCACCCAGTGAAAAAATGACTAAGATTGGTTTGGCATGATATACCTGATTTAAGATGTTTACCTATGCTTTATCATGGTTTTTATTAATTCCCCCACCAACTGGTAGAGGTTAATACAGTGTAGCAGTTTAAGTATGCATTGGATGGGCATAAGGCTAATGAGAGTGTTCATGTTTTATTTATTATTTGGTCAGATAATTGGGCATTCCATGTCTCTCAAAGAACCAGGTTTATTTTCTTTTTAGATAGGTACAATGTTTCAGGCCAGGACAAGACTTTATCTGACCATGACAAATATGATAAAACTTTGTCAAACTGAATACCATTACATTGTTGATTTTTTTTTAATGGCCATCATACAATGGAGTTCTCAGCTATTATACTTTTCTCCTGCTAGTTTCTTTGATTAATAGCGATTTATAACTTGTGTACACATAGGTTGGGTTGCCACTTTTGAACGCCGCAGGGACAGTGTTTCAATCTTTTTGTTTATTTCCCTCCGGCCCCTGTCAGCATGTCTTCTATGGTTGTAAATCAACCATCTGCCTCTAAATGTCCATATGTGTGTTTCTCTGTGTGTACGTGTGGAGTTAAGTACTATGTATATGTGTGTATTATTCTTTTTTGTTTTACAGATTATATAAATAGCTGGAAAAATGATAGACACCTGAATATCAATTTGTTCTCTCTCTGTTAATAGTTCAATAATTTCTGATAAGAATCCATGTTTGGAATAATTGTTATTTAATAACTATAATTTTCTGTTTAATGATGACAATTTGTGGAAAAATATAAAGAACAGATTTTTTTTTTTAAGAAAATGTAATACATTTAAATTAAAAAATACAATATTCTAAAATACTTCCACTGCACATTGTGTAAATAGTGGGATTGTGTGTACTAATAACAAAAACAATTAAAATTGTTATTCTTTTTAGTTTTTATAAAGCACCGGTAAAATAAATGAATTAAACCCCATGTATTTTAGGAAGAATACAAATAATTTTGTATACAGGTTTATCTTAATTAGACTTAACATAATATATGTAAACGTTTTTACAGAAATGGTACATGAAATGGTTTTTAGAAATTCCTTGTGTGCTTTTTCAAGGAACTTCAAATAGAGTAGTTTAATTTATTTTGTGGTATTATAATAATTTGCACAAAGACCTATCCTTTTTTCATGCCCAACGAAGAATTACAACATAATGTTGAAACACCAGTACATAATTTTCTGTTCTATTTGTTAAATGTTAGATCACAAGAAAAAAAAGTCAATACCTATTTAAACGAAAATATACTTTGCATTGAATACAAGTGGCTTACGGTATCTCACTATGGATACAAAGCAAACTGTAGTATATGTCATTTCCTGTCAGGGCTTTACACTGTCTTCCTGACACATGTATATTTGATTCATTTTCTCTGGTCATATTCCTCCTTTTACCACTCCACCTTTGTTGTGTTCTGTTGCCATCTGAACTTTAACCCCCCTCCCCCCCCCTAGGGTTGCCACCTTTTCATCAAAAAAATACCGGCCTTGGTACTGTCTCCATAGACTTAACATTGGCCTGATGCCAATTTGTTACCGGCCTGCCGGTAAAATACCGGCCAGGTGGCAACCCTACCCCCCCCCCCCTTATTGGCAATCACAATTCTAACTGTTCTAACTGTGCTTTCACATTGAAGTTAATTGCCTGACAATTGTGTTATACATCATCTGGCTTCCAATCTATTGCTGAAATCTACACTGATCTACTAGCCCCTTACAGCACAAATGGAAATCGCTCCGATGTGCACTGTTGTATAAACCGTTTGCACTGAATGTGGGTACTGAGGAAGCAGAAGAAAAAAACAAAGGGTAAAAGAAACATTCCCCAAATGTTCAGTAATTTAATCATGGCCTTCTCTATCCTTGCTGGTGTGGGAAGTTCTCTGCCCTTTTCACCTATCAGGATTTAATGTGGCATGCCTGTAATACTTACACAGGCCTTGAGTCATGGCAGTATGATGAAAAGTTCTACCAGCACCATCGGGTGGGACCAAATTGATATAGGCCACTGGCCTTCCTTTATTAACCACCCACCAATCAACATGGATGTGGATCCTTTCTCTGGTGGTTTGGTGGGATCAACCGCCCTGGGTGATCAATAATGCCCTGATTGTTTTGACCAATATAACAACAACAAGTAAAAGTAAGGCACATCTTCCTGCTTCAGGCATGAGTGTTTGAGCTGTGGAGACCTCCACCCAGCCACATGGTGGTTCAAGCACAGAAAGAGAAGTGAAACAGGAGATATGGAAGCTAAGGGCTGAGACACCAGTGGACTTCACCATAATGCAACCTTGGCTAAGCCACTATAGAAATCACAAGGCTTCTGAGATTATTTTAGTTTGCTTAATATAGAGATTTTGCATTCCATTTTCTGACCACCCTTCCTTGGCCCATGTTTTTCATTCTGCATTTGAATTTCCAGATGTGCAGGATAAGATTGTAAAAGTGGTCTCATTTGGTAGGACTGTCTGGTCCACTTTTTTTACACCCCTCAGCTAAACTTTGGATTTCCCCTTTAAGAGTAGTTATTATTAAGAAACACAGCAATTATCAGTTAATACAGCATTTATTGTACCCTCATGGGGTAAGGTATATGGTGTTGTCTGCTTAGTTTCATGCAGCGGTAAGGTAAGCCAGGGTTGTGGGGCACTGCTTGCTAAGACAGACACTGAATCAGCTTCAAGGTGTTTGGTAGTATTTTAAGGTTAGCGGACAAGGGTAGGGATGAGAACCTTTGATAGGAAGTTTAGATTGGGTGGCAAGGAGGGTCCAGGTTAGTGTACTACTATTTTTTGTTACATGTTAAATTATTAATTGTTATTTGTTAATATTCATCTATTTATAATTCATAAAGGATGTTATGTGTGTTTTCATAGTTGGCTTAATAAAGTATGCTATGCAACCTTAATAAAATCTCATGGCGTGTTTTTTTTCCATATCAATGTGTCTGTATAATTTTTTGTGGGGGGGTGATGGGTGTATAACCTGGTGGTATTTTCTTTCTAAAGCACAATCCCCACTACCGTCGTACATGTCAAGCTAAATTGTTTTATATGACTATTTATGTGTGGTGAAGGGCACTTTCCTCTTCTATACTATTGTTTTGCACATCTATTTGAGACACTAGTGTATACTAATGCAACTAATTTACTCTCTGTTGGATGCCACGTATATACTTTTATTTGTAGATTCACTTTCTCCTGAACAACAACTTAATATAGTGGTGAGATCATATTACCGGCAGACCAAATGAATTTAGATCTCTCTTGATATCCTACCCTCTGTCCCAATATTTATATATCCAACCCTATGAATAAAAACTCCCGCACTGCAAAGTGTTAGGAGTTTTATAAAAAAAAGGTGCAATTGCCATTTGTTATAGATAACAGCGATTGTGCTTTTTATAACTCCCGACACTTTACAGTTCAAGAGGTTCCCTGACACAAATTAGGCACTCTTCAGTGCCTGTTTTTTTTATACATAGGCTGCACCAATTCAACTTGCAGTGACACATCCAAAATCTACACATTCAGCTTAAATAACACAGACTCACGAAATATGTTGGGCGTCTGCTTTCTACATTGGTGCAATCTGCTTGTGCGCTCTGTTAATAAATGTCCCCCATAATGTGCAGAGAGTGAAAGGCAATTACTAATATAACACTGGTGTTATTCGTATATAAAATACGCTTTATTCATTGTGTTTTTCCTCATTCTCATGGTTCCAATTATTACACCCAAGACAATAGCACAGCAACACTCCCTATAGCATTAGGAGATGTACAAAAAGCAGATACTTAATCAGAGAGAGACTCAGAAATCAGATAATAAACCAGAGACACACACAGAGACAATCCATTCCAATTCAACAATGGAAATAGCTAGAGCTTTTGATCAAATCCTTAAAACAGAAACCGAGATCAAGCACTATCCCAGAGAAGTCAAGATTTATTGAATAAGGACATCTCTGTAGAGCAGTGTAAGTCCAGTGGTAAGTTTCTTAATGTCGTCAACTATATTGATTCTATTTGAGATATGTGTATTTCCCTTTAGCAAGTGCATGACACATTAGGAAATAGATGGCAGTCTCAAGGTCACATTCGAGGTGCAAGTTCGTGGGACCTGTACTTTTTTTCTGCAAATAGCCACCTTTGGCTTCATCTTTGGATTTGTAAAGACTTCCTTGTATTTACTCGTTTTTTTATTATTATTTTTTTTATTCTCTCTGCATTGACCCTCAGAGAGCTATAGCTGAGCTGTTCATCTGGAGCAATACATGTAAGATACTACTTGTTTTTATTAATAAATTTTGTATTTTGTATACTTACTCTACCTCCTGCACTACTGGAAATTATTTGAGAAAGAGGAAAAGAGTGCCTGCAGCTGATGGACCTAGCCTGCAGCTGATGGACCTAGCCTGCAGCTGATGGACCTAGCCTGCAGTTGATGAGCTCTATTTATCATGAAAGCTTTGTGAGTGCAACAGCTTATATTTACCACTTTCCCCTGAAAGTTAAAATTGTGCTACTCTATGCTTTGTGTTCTTTTTCTTTTGCATATGTTCCTTGATCATTTACCATCTGCATAAGAGTGATCATCACTTGAGGCAAATATTAGCATTCCTTATTTCTATTTGTTTCGGTGGGGGTTACTGAGCGCACCTAACACCTTTTCTGTGTGTTTTTTGTCTCTGTTCTATGTGTGAATGCAGGGAATCACACAGGCTGGTGCAGCTTGGTTATAGATCTAGTGCTAGAATTTATCTTTGTTCTCAGCAAGTACAATTGCTTGTAATCTGGTGACCTTCTGTATATTGATATAACTATTGATAGACTCTATTGTTAAAATGATTTTTGCATGCATATTGATGCTAAATAAAAAAAAATATACAAATTCAATAGCATTTTGTATATCTGTACTCGAAATAAGTTTCATTTATTCACAAACATCAGGTTTGCAGCTTTTACTGATCCTCTCACTCAATTCTCAGCAGTTGTCCGGAGCCTGGAAAGAAATAAAAAGCAACATTTTACTCTGATTTGCTTTTTTTAAGAACAAAGTGCTCAAAAAGCTAACTTTACTTGATATGTGTGCAGACATACATTGCTTTGCTCAGGATTCTGGATGTTCCTAAAGTTTTTTTTTCACCAACTTTGTGGCTATGATTGCAAGGTCAGTACATATTTTTGCTGAACATATCTAAATGTCATATGCCTTCCTGTGTAATGCAGAATGTAATTGTGTCCAGGGGGAAACTGTTAATTAATCAAAAGACTATATGCCATAGTAACTACATTAACAAATTAACTGATTGTCCTCTGGTATTTACAAAAAAAGGTCAGATGAGGTGAGATCAGGTGAGTTGAGGAGAGATGTACATTTCATCTCACCAATTAAGCTATACATTGTGCAGGGACAATCCTGCTTAGTTTGCTATGCGGAGGAAACTCACCAGGTTTGTCCCGGTATGAAGCATAGCTACATTAGTAAATGTTCATCTCATCTCAACTCACTTTATCTCACCTAAAATCACCTTTTCGTGACTAACCCAAAGATATGTGTTGTCACGGGATGGCTACTAAATGAGTAGCTCCTATCAGAATCAGTTCCACGAATCACTCCTCAGGTCTGGTAAATAGCAAATAGCCAAACGGGGCTATAATCACTCATTCCCTGCTATCACTACCCCAGCATAGCGGATGAGACTGGTCATGTTGGGTAAAATCAGAAGAACTGTTTATTGATACACCAAAAAGACAATATACACAGCTAAACATCTTGATAAAACAGATTAGACAAAGTGAACTATAACAGGATTAAAGTTTAACATAATGACATACAAAGGGGAAATCCTGCCTCACACTGTTCAGGATACAAAGGTGTCAAGTGCAGCTGCATACAGAGTACACTCAAAGTAATGTGTTAATTGAGGGACATCACTATACAACAGGAAACTAAATGACTTACATAAAGACAATGGGTAAGGTGACATAATGACAGGGGTTACAGGATAGGATACAATCTTAACCTGGTGGAAACACAGTGAATGGGAAAAAAGTTTGGACCCAAGGGTGATGATTAAAGTACAGTTGAAAAATGGCTCTACTGGTGTCCTAAAAGTGTGTACCCGCAAATGAATATATCACCAGACAGGGTCCATAGTCCACAGGGAGTCTTCTGCATGGAATCAGAAGAAAGAGGCATTACCCCTTTTACTCACCCAAAGAAGTAATGAAATTAAAATTTCCATGTTGGAAAATGAGCTGGGATTTTGAAATATTCCTAATTTGGCTTTTGTGGATATAGGGGGTTATGTTAAACAACACTGACACTGCAAAGTGTCCGAAGTGTTATAAAAAAAAAAGCACAATTGTAATTTGTTCTGTATAACTCTTATTGCGCTTGTTTATAATTCATGGCACTTTGCAGAGAGGGAGAGAAGGATCTCAGTTAGACTGCGTTTTTCATGGAGGTTTACCAACACAAAACTGCTTTTCTGCCCCATATTTTTTATACATAGACTGTGCAGGAGCATCGAGCACCAATGCAACATAAATCTACATATTCAACATAGATAATGCATGAGTCAGCCTTATACATTGGTGCACACGCTGATTGCATCAGTATTTGGCACAATCTGCATGTGCATTGTGTTTATGCATGTCCCACATAGTTGCAATTTTGTTATCAGCTCACCAACATTTTCTGCTGACACATTATTTCTTTTTCACTGATGATGTGTACTATACATATATTATCTGATATCAAGGAGGTGGAAAAAAACATTTAATATTTTTTCCATTTTTTAAAATAATAGTTAAATTTGAAAAAAAATCCAAATATTTTAGGCACCACTCCTTATTTAACTTTTATTTCATGTATGTGTGAACTGCCTAATAACATGAAAACTATTTGTTTTTGTAGAATGTCCATCTAGTCTTCCCAATATTCTAAATACTTTTATTAGTCCCTAGTCCTATATCTAGGGTAGCTTTGTGCCTATCCCATGCATGCTTAAACTCATTCACTGTGTTTACCTCTAACACTTCTACTGGAAGGCTATTCAATACATCCACTACCCTCTCAGTAAAGCAATAGTTCCTGATATTACCATTACTCTAGTTGTGGTAGTTTTTCTTCTTTTAAATATACTCTCTTCCTTTATTGTGTTGATTCCCTTTATGTATTTAAATGTTTCTATCATATCCCCCCTTTTATGTCTTTCCTCCAAGCTATACAAGTTAAGATGCTTTAACCTTTCCTGGTAAGTTTTATCCTTCAACCCATGAACCAGTTTAGTAGCCCTTCTCTGAACTTTCTCCAAAGTATCAATATCCTTCTGGAGATACGGTCTCCAGTACTGTGTACAATACTCCAAGTGAGGTCTCACCAGTGCTCTGTACCATGGCATGCGCACTTCCCTCTTTCTACTGCTAATACCTCTCCCTATGCGACCAAGCATTCTGCTAGCATTTCCTGCTGCTCTATTGAATTGTCCACCTACCCTTAAGTCCTCTGAAATTATTACTCCTAAATCCCTTTCCTCAGATGCATAATCTTACACTTTAAATGTCAGTTGCCACAGCCTTGATCCATTTTTCTAGTTCAGCTAAATCATTTGCCATCTGGCTTATTCTTCCAGGAACATCAACCCTGCTTTAAATGATTGTATCATCAGCAAAAAAAAAAACATATACCTTACCAACAAGACCTTCTGCAATATATCTAATAAACATATTAAAGAGAATGGGTCCAAGTACAGACCCCCCGAGGTACCCGACTAGTAACAAGACCTTGCATCAAATACACTCCATTGACTACAACCCTTTGTTGCCTGTTACTCAGCCATTGTAAATGAAGACAAAGTAAATAATACCACCCTGCTAGGGTTGCCACCTGGCCGGTAATTTACATCAGGCCAATGTTAAGTCTATGGAGACAGTACCAAGGCAGGTATTTTTTTGAAGAAAAGGTGACAACCCTACACCCTGCTGAAGAATATATTTCTACTTTGGACAATTTGATAGACATCTACCTTTTAAAAGCTTGTTACTCATATATTACACAGAGTTTAATTTTACATCCAATAAGTGTATATATATATATATATATATATATATATATATATATATATATATTCATTTTTATTCAACATAAAAACACAATGATTAAAATAGTAAAACCCAAATTAATTATCTTTCCCTCAGGCAATGGATGAGAAGAATCAGACCTCAGTCAGCGAGTTCCTTCTTCTGGGATTTCAGAATCTTGGGAGGTTCAAGACCTTATTTTTCCTTATGCTTTTTATTTTTTATATTGCGACCGTTATTGGAAATCTTATTATTGTTTGGCTGGTGGCATCCAACAGGAGTCTCCAGTCGCCCATGTACTTCTTACTTGCTCAGCTGTCTGTATCTGACATCATTTTGACCACAAACATTGTCCCAAACACCCTTTATATTACATGGCGAGATGGGGGGTCTATGTTGTTTTCAGGTTGCATTATTCAATTTTATTTTTTTGCCAGCTCCGAAGCCTCAGAGTGCTTCCTTCTTTCCATAATGGCGTATGATAGGTATCTAGCCATCTGTAACCCTCTGAGATACACCTCATTAATGAACATTATGCTTTGCGTTAAGTTAGTGGTTATATCGTGGCTGTTAAGTTTTTCTATGGCATTGATTAACACAACATCAATGATTCAACTTCAGTTCTGTGGGCCTAATGTTATTGACCATTTCTTCTGTGATTTTGCTCCATTACTAGAACTTTCTTGTTCAGACACCTCTGTTATTCAAGTTGAAAGTATCATATTGTGCATCCCTATAGCTGTTCTCCCCCTTCTAATCATCATGGCCTCTTACGCTCATATTGTGCAGGCCGTCCTTCATATCTCAACCACCAGTGGACGATCAAAAGCCTTCTCCACCTGCAGCTCCCACCTGACTGTGGTATCCTTATTTTATGGGACACTGATTGGAATTTATATGCTTCCGAGCAAAGGAAAATCACTGACAATCAACAAAGTCTTATCCCTGCTGTACACTGTGATAATGCCGATGATTAATCCAATCATTTATAGTCTGAGGAATAAAGATATCAAGAAAGTCATGAGAAAAATACAAAAATAAAAAGGGTCTCCCCTAAAATAATTCACCTTTGTGAGAATTGTGAAAGAAAAAATAATACCTTAAATATGTAACCGGATTCTTCACATTCATTTCATTTTAACACATATTTACATGAAAATGAATTAGAATATAAATATAGTTGCTCTGCCTGATAAAAAATTCTCAAGTAAAGTCAACTGTACTGCTCAAGGTGTTCTGCAAATGAGGGGTTGTCCAATACCACAGCAGTCTTCTTGGATTCCATACACCTGTCAGGCCCCAACCCCACCTCAGACATCCTGACTACCTAGCTGGTCCGGCTGACTTCCAACTCCAGGCATCCCACCGAAGCACAGCACGATTGCGGCATCCCTGGTCTGCAGTATGGCCCATCTTTGACACCACAAGTACACGTATCAGGCTGATGGCGGGGGGGTGGCCTGTGGCTTGGTTGCACACACATTTTGGGATGCATCGGAAAAGTGGGGGAGGAGGGGGGAGAAGGGGAAGGAGGGGGAGGGGGAGGAGGGGGAGGAGGCAGGTCCCACTCCTGTCTCCTCTATCTGGATAAAGCCAGAGAATAGTGGTGATCTGCATGTTGGTGGGTGGAGATAAGGTCCTGTTGCCTAATTAAACAGCAAGCACTGTTCATTCAGTGCTTGCTAATTTTCAAGCTTGTAGTGTGGCTAGACTTCCTACAGTTTGTTTTTATTCAACCCACTGACCCTATACCTTTACCACTTATTGATCTCCTGGTTCCTAAACCTTTGGCTTGTATTTGGATCTCACTTCCCTCTCCATTCCTGACATTGGCCTACCCATAACTGACCCATCACCCCTGTGCTACGCTCCCAGGTGCAAACAGCAATAAACATTCTCCTTAAAAAAGTCAAACATGTTTACTGTATTCAGGCCCTGCCTTTTGGGAAGCTTATGTGTGTCTTGTTGTGTCTTAATAATGACAACACATGACCAGTCACATGACTATACAAAACTTTTGTTAAACTCTGTTCTAAAAAGTACAAATCTCTTCTAAGCTTAAGAAAAAAAAAATTACGAGCCAGTGTTTAGATATATTTCTATTCTAATGCAGGACATGCAAGCAAATACAATCCTTAAGTAGCTGAATATTTACATGTTTGATGAAAAGAGACATGAATGGCTAATTTTACTTTTTGTTGGTCTATTATAGTGATATGTTTTGCCCATTTCTACTCCCAAGGACATAGGTGACTATTTATAAGTTAATAATAGTGGAGGAGGTCAACTTGGGAGATCAAATGTCAGTTTAAAAGTCAGCTTCTCAAGTCTACTTCCTCACGTTATTCACTAAAGCAAACTCGACCTCCAAAAAAGTCCATTTTTATCTCCCATCTTAAAATCCCTTCAGTGAAAAGCAATCATGATCCAAAACTAAAACAAAGGGAGTTTTAATTGGAAAACAAGTTGGACTATTTACATATGCTCAGGTGTTATGCTTTTCAGCCCAGGTAAATTGGCAAGACAACAAAAATAAATCCACTTATTTGGAAAAATTTGCCTGACAAAAAACAAAACCCACAATCTCCTAACTCCAACAGTTTGTTTTCAGTGAGATTGTGTGAGACTAGAAGGCTTTCTGTTATTGAGCCTTATGTCCTGCTTTATAAAGAAAAAATATCCAAATCATTGTTAAATGCATCTATTGTATTTGTTAGCACCACCTCTCTCAGAAGAGAGTTCCATATCATTATTGTTCTTACCATAGAGAATACCATCCTGCTGTGGATTAAATATTTGCTCTTCCAGTATCAGAGGGTGACCTCTTGTTCTTTGCACATTTCTGTTAATGAACATGTCACTGGAGAGTTCTTTATATTGGCCCTGCACATATCTCAGTGCAGTACCACAATGGCTCCTGAATGATTCATCAGGGCGCTTGATCTGCCTTCATCTTCTGCTGGTATTTGAACAGGTGTAATGGGCTTAGACAAAGCTCTGTGGATCCCCAAGCGTTTTTTTTTTGCTCTTTCTGTTCCCTACATCACTGAAAGGGTTAAACTGTGCACATATATCAGTTGTGCTAACCACTTTTACCTTTCTAAAGGTGGTACATTAATGCACAAACATACATTATTTTTGTTGCCTGTTCGTTTTTACCGGCCCTCAATGAATCATTGTTTGTGTGGTAATTACAGCACAGATCAGTGTTTCAATGCTGGGCTTTAACCGATGCGGTTAATGCAAATTGATGTTACCAGGAGTGATAATGTTTTAGCGGTGTCAGTAATTGTTAGTGCCAGGGATTTAATCATGAATTATTTTATAGCTAACACCAGTCCTACAGAAATCATGTTCTTCACACTGAACTTGATTAATGCTCTGGGTATTTTTTTTTTTTATTCAGTGCATGATATATTGCGATTAGACAGCATTATAAAGGGTTTGTTTGAGGAAGTGTGCTTCCTTATTTCCATCATATTGTATGGTAGATTTCTGGCCTTCTGTAACCCTCTGAGATACACCTTATTAATGATCATTATGTGAAAGGTCACTTTCTCCTAGGGTGCTGTACAAGGAAATGAAGAGTCAAAGAAAAGAGACCAGGCCCAGATTCTGAGTTGAATAAGCGATGAAGTTTAATACAAACGTGTGTACGTAGGGTGGCGTCTGCACAGACTGCTCTGCCACACCCTAAATTCACACAAATTTATAATAAAATGCACATCATAATTTCATAATTCAAAGCAAATAAAAGCATATGATTGGTTACAATATGTCGCAGTGCCACATATTATCTTTATAACACCACATTGTTTATCAGCTAAACTAACTGGAAAATTCCAGTTTGACCATCTGACCATTGCGGTTGGACCCTTGCTTCATTTTTACCTTTAACCTAAATTTTAAGCAATCTTTCAACACTAACAGCAAATCACGTTTATACACCCTTTCAATCCACATTAACCTCTCACTCTCTTTGGGTATCACAGAGAACAAATATGGAAGAAGGTATACAAAATGGATTTGGTAGGACAAAATGGCCACCAAGATACAAAATGCCATCCGGGGAAATGTCACCATCCACAGAAGTCACCAGCCTTAATAAATTTAAAGAAGTGCCCGAGGATACCCCGTGGCTTGCACATTAACAAAATGTATATGAATAAATCAATTAACTTCTAGGGATAAAAAGAATTACAAAGGACTAGCATTAAATGAGAGAAAAAGAAGGAGAATAATAAAAATCAGTTAACTTCTCAGAAAGATCACAAAGGATTAAAAGAAACAGTAAATATAACAAGGGGTCTGTTAGAATGTATATGATCAGGAGACTCAAAATCAATTAAAATGATTTACTCTGCCTTGGGCAAACTAAGTTTACTTCAAAAGGACTAAATATTTCTGATAACTCATGATACACCCAGATTATGTATGGAATAAATAATATATTTCTGATTAAAAACCTTGAAGGATGTACAGCCACACTGAGATCAGTTTTACTTCATTACTCCACAAGTCTGATCATAGCTGCATTGATAGTATTGTGTAATTATCTATTGCTCAATGTCTTCATGGACTACATGCATTAGCAAAGGGAAACTGTTGATTGTAAATAGAAGCTCGCCAAAAGGAATACTAAAAATATAAATAGTAGATTAGTTGCTAAATGCTGCAGATTTGTTAGTTAGTTGATAAATGTTTTTAATGGCATATGTCCTTCCTCTCGTTATTCCTTTTGATGGAGTGTGTATCCTCCCACCTGGTTGCGGACGCGATATATGTTACCATAGTAACAACACTGGGTGTTATATAAACTGGAACATTTCTGCTGGGACGTCACTGCCTTAAAGAAGCTCGATTGGGCAAAATGCGTCGCAAGATTAGTGACGTCCTCCGAGACTTTCCAACCCGATACTGTATACTACAGTTGTATACATAATTGTGAGTTGAAGGACTGGTGATTTTTTTTTTTGTTTTACCTGTTTTTTATGTAAGCCTCAGTTTGTTAGGGGGCCATTAAATTATTGACTGTATGATATACTTCACTATATTTCATCCCTCTCATTTGTATTCTTGGAAATTACATCACCTCCTTGATGAATGAGCGGTGAGATTGTCTATCACAACAGACGTAGTGTATTGATCCACTTTGTAGTGTATTTGATCTCTTCTGGGTTTTTCGGTAATATGTTTGTGCTCCAAATTTCGCACTCACACTTTTCCCAAAAGTTTTCAGCATATATATGACAGTCTGTGTGGTGGTGGGTCATCCTTGTAATCCAGTAATTGTAACAGGACTGAAAGGCTGAATAGCGTTCCTTGCAGATTGTAACGTAATAACCCAAATCCTATTTCCCAATATAGCGGACAAGGCCACCTGTACCGGGTAAAAGAGATTGAACCTTCATTGAATTTACAATGGAAAGGATAACACTTTCTTTTTAGTATTGGCAATTGGCCAATTCAAGATGACCTCTATCTAAGATGATTTGGGACACTGTTTGCTGCTACCCATCTGGTGACCTATGTACTGCACCTCAGCCATCCCTGTCTGACATTTGTCAGGGCGGATGCTTATTCCAACACTACATATGGCTATGTTATCTAGATAGGCACAGGCAAAGTCCTAGTAGTATAATTATGGTTATGAGGATTTAAATAACATATGTAATTATGCCTGCTTAATATATTTCTATATGTAAAAGTTATATTTTTTTAAAGTTACATTGAAGTTACAGTAAAGTGTAAAACAAGTTGAACACATTTCATAAAGTTACAAAAAAGACATCCAGTCATGGAGAGGTGCATATTAGGAAATGTTATGCTCTTTTAATCTCAAGACACTGGCAAAATGAGTAGAAATAGGCTTCTAGCATATATTTAAAATGATTAAAAAAAGATAAACACAACATGTTTGATTTAAATATTTTTAGGCTTGAAAGATGCACTTAAAATAATTGTAAAACAATAAAATGTAAACAACTAAATAATATAATAAAGTATTTGTGCCTTACATTCTTAAGCAATGGATGAGAATAACCAGACAATGGTCATCAAGATATATATGCTGGGATTTCAATATTTTCGAAGATTCAAGACATTGTTTTTTCATTTGCTCTTCATTTGTTACATTTTTTTCTCTTATTGGGAACATATTATTATATGGCTGGTGGCATTCAACAGGAGTCTACAGTCTCCCATGTACTTGTTCCTTACACAACTGTCTGTATTTGACATAATTCTTACATTGTCCCAAACACACTTTCCTTTACATGGCTAGATGGAGGAGTAATATATTTTTTCTGGTTGTATTATTCAATTTTATTTTTTTAGCCGTTTCCTCAAACCTTTGATTGCTTCCTCCTATCCATAATTGGCTATAATAGGTATCTGGTCATCTGTAACCCTCTGAGATACACCTCTTTCATGAACATTATGCTTTGCATTAAATTAGTGATTATATCATGGCTGTTAGGTTTTTTTATTCTATTGATTAACACCAATGATGCAACTTAAGTTTTGTGGGCATTATGTTACTGACCATTTCTTCTGTGATTTTTCTCCAATGCTAGAACTTTCTTGTTCAGAAACCTCTTTTGTTCAAGTTGAACTGATCATGTTATGTGTCCCTGTATCTGTTTTACCACTCTTGTCATATTGGCCTCTTATTGTCCTTTCGTCCAGGCCGTCCTTTGAATCTCAACAACCAGTGGATGATCAAAAGCCTTCTTCACCTGCAGATCCCACCTAACTGTGGTGACCTTATTTTATGGGAAACTGATTGGAATGTATGTGCTTCTGAGAGTGTATTGGATGCATGGCAAAGCCTTGCAGCTGAAATGGAAGAGGTTAATAGAGCATGTGTTTTTATGAGTGTTTTCAAATTCATTTGGGTTTTGGGGTAATGCTGATTGTGTCTATTTCTTTAATGTGTTAGTGTAAACTATACTGTATGCTATTTTGCTTGTATACAGCCTGAGTCTTTTGTTGGTGTATTAGTACAGACTCCAGTTTAGAATCCAGCACATGTACTTGTAACTCCATTTTTGGAGCACAGCACATGGGCTGATGCCGTCTTGGAACTTTTTTTTTTTTTTTTTTTTTTTTTTTTTTTTTTTATATTTATTAATCTTTATTAAATTTTCTTTTATCAGATTACAAATTTTTACCATTGTATAGTAATAATTTCGTATATAAAACATTTCACTTTTATGATACAATGCGCTCAGAACAGAAAAGTTTGGCATAATAGATGGTACACATTAGAACAATCATACTGAATTGAATACAGAGCCTTCCCGTTGTCCCCCATCTCCAGGGGCAGGCTTCCATACATTCTCCTCCCGTCCCGCTCCCCCCAGACCCCTCCCCTCCGGTATGGAAAGGAAAAGGTGAGGATAAAGGAAGAGGGACCAGAGAGAGGCATAGAAGAATATGTCCAAGAGGATAAAGAGTCCGCGAGTACGGCTCCCTAAAGGGTGATATATTATACAGTACCGTCCAATTCTTCAGTCTATTGTCCACAGACAAACTCGCAGTCATACGTCATTCATTCGGCCAGGTGTATAATTATATGGGGTCGAATCAGTCCAAGGAGTATTTCCAGTTTCTTGGGTTGGGGGGGACTAAGGGGTGTGACATGGGTATAATCATATCATATTTATGAGATTAATCAATGGGGTTTTAGATTACAATTAAAGTTTATTATTTATAATTTATGGGGGCGCCTCTTATCTCTTTTGCCAGTAATCCTAGGTTTCTACCATCAACCCTCGGGGGGTCTAGCACTCACTTCACATCTAGTCCTTTGAAGGGGATCTCACCCATTTTAGCCAGATACGCTCGTATTTTTCCCAATCCACAGTGTTATTTGTTCGATAAAAATAGCCTTCAGCCCTGGCCTGGAAATCAATCTGATTTCTAACTTCTGTCCACGTAGGAGTAGTTGCCTGTCTCCAATACCTGGAGATACATAGTTTGCATGCAGATAATATGTTAATACATAAGGCTTTTACATACACATCAGAAGTCGGGAAATCCAGGTGGAAGAGGAACGTGTATGAGGTGAGTGGCTCGTCACTTCCATATATATCTCTATAAATACTTTCTACCTTCCTCTTAAGAGGAGTAAGTTCCTCGCATTCCCACCAGGTATGTAGCTGGGATCCCACCGCTCTGCCACAGCGCCAACATAAATCATCAGCCTGTGTTGCGTATTTTGCCAGGCGGGTGGGGACTAAGTACCACCTATGTGTAAGTTTATAATATTGCTCCTGGATATTAATACAATGAACAGATTTTCTCATATCTTGCCAGGCTTTCAACCAGGCCTGGAGCGGGAATACTTTCCCCATATCCGTCTCCCACTGCCTAAGGGCCGGAGGCTTGTCGATCGTCACCCCCTTATCGAAAAACCCCCGGCACTTCGCGACTAGATTTTTGTTCCCTACCTGGGTGAGAAATCTATCCCAATCAGTAATATCTGATGGAGGATATTTCATCAAGAATGATCTCATTCGAATATACGTATATATCTCTACGGCGGGGAGATTATAGTTCTTTGTTAATGTATCAAAGGGCACTACTCCCTCGCTATCATATACCTCTCCCAGGGTGTTAATCCCTGCATACTTCCACCTAGTTAGAGCAATATTTGGGACGCATAATTGGACAATCTGTATCGGGGCCATCCTAGAAAAAGTATCATGGACCTTCATCGACTTCTTCACTCTATAAAATGAGGCCATGATATCATTTACACTTTTAAGGGGGATTAGTAATTTTTCATAAAGTCTACGTGGGAGCCAGATCATCAGTGACATGTCTATATTATTACATAGAACTCTTTCCAGTGCCCTCCAGCCTGCTTTATGGTGGCATGAGTTCCAAGCAAGAACATGTGTCATTTGCGAAGCCGCATATATTTTCCGCAGGTCCGGATAGCCCAGGCCATGAGAATGAAGATTACGCTTTAGAATCTGGCTAGGGATTCTTGGTTTCTTTTTAGCCCAAATAAACCTCGAAAATAAGATTTCAAAGTCTCTTAGGGTACTACTAGGTATCTTATACGGGATAGTCCTGAACAAATATGTTAATTTAGGCAAGATGTAAGCTTTGAGAATGTTAATACGCCCCATCCAGGAGGTCTCCAACTTCGCCCAGTTAAAGGTGAGTTTGGTAAGGTCTGTATGTAGTATAGCGAAGTTTGACAAGACCGTCTTATCCACCGACGAGCAGATCTTAATTCCTAAGTAATCGATTGAGTCTGCAGGTCTTTCTCTCCTTACAAGATGCAGGATTTTTTGTTGTTTTGATGGAGATAGGTAGAAAGACATAATTTGTGTCTTTGTCAGGTTTATTCTATAATTTGAATATCTACCATATTCATCCACCGCATCCAGGAGGGCTGGTATTGACAAATGGGGATGAGCTAGAGTTAGGAGGACATCATCCGCATAGAGGGTTATGAGGTGCTCCTCACTTCCAATCCTCACGCCCTGTACAGATTGTTTTTGCCTTAAGTATTGAGCGAAAGGTTCAATTGTAAGGGCGTAGAGAAGTGGGGCCAAAGGGCACCCCTGTCTGGTACCATTACGTATATTAAAGAAGTCTGAAGCCAGGAAAGGACCCATTATTCTTGCTTGCGGATTTACATACAAGGCCATTGTGAGATCATAAAACAATCCGGTGATACCGAACACCCGGAGGGTCTCCGACAAAAATCCCCAGTCGACTCTGTCAAAAGCCTTCTCTGCATCGAGAGCGACTATGACAGAGGGACACTTTGTCTGATGGATATTATTAATTATGCCGAAGACCCTGCGGGTGTTCTCCACCCCCTGTCTCCCCGGCATAAATCCCGCCTGATCAGGGTGTATCAGGTCATGGATGACTTGCCGCAGCCTTGTTGCCAGGATCTTAGAGTATATTTTGACATCAAGGTTAATTAATGATATCGGTCTATAATTGTTTACCAACTCAGGATTCTTTCCTGGCTTCGGAATAGGAACTATAGCTGCCGTCATCATTTCCATCGGGAAACCTGGGGCATCCGGAATTGAATTAAACAGTCTAACTAGCAATGGTGCAATCATAGGATTAAGAGTCTGATAGTATGCGGTCGAGAAACCGTCAGGGCCAGGAGCTTTCCCCTTTTTCAGATCTTTTATCGTGTTTACTACTTCCATGAGAGATATTGGAGTATTAATGGAGTTCAATTTTTCTCTAGAGAGTTTAGGTAATTTTAAAGTCTCCAGAAAGCGCCGCTGTGACCCGGGGGGAGCATCTGGCTTAGGCAAGTTATATAATGTTTCATAGTAGGATTTAAATGCTGCTGCAATCTTTGTTGGCGCTATACAGGTCTCCCTATCCCACACTATCTTTTTAATTCTAGAGTGTTGGTTCTGAGATTTCAGCTTCCTAGTCAGATCCCTTCCTGTTCTATTATTACTATAATACCATTTGCTTTTTAGCCTTTGCATTGATAGATCTGCACGTTCTCTAAGGGCATTCCTAATTAGTTCTTGGGTCTTATGAATCTCCTTTTCTTTCGCTGGAATAGGATTAAGTTTATTTTCATTTTCCAACACTGCCAATATGGCATATAATTCGGCTAGGTCTTTCCCCTTTTGTTTCTTATTCCATGCACCCTTCTTAATCAAATAGCCTCTCATTACGCATTTCATTGTGCACCAAAGGTTATGTTCTGATGTCTCCCCAGTGTCATTATGTTCCAGAAAACGTTTAGCCTGCTCTATCAGGTCGAGTCTATCTTTTTGAGAGCTCAAAAGATGCTCGTTCAGTCTCCAGTTACTACGGGTCTTATATAATGGGTTGTCCTTAATTGACAAAGTAACTGGGGCATGGTCTGACCAAGAGATATTTCCGATAGATGATCTAGAGCAGAGATCAAGTGTAGAACCCCTCGTCAACAGGTAGTCTATCCTAGAGTAGGAGGAGTGGGGTGTAGAAAAGAAGGTATAATCCTGTTCTCCTGCATGTTGCACCCTCCAGATGTCATATAAGTTATTTCGAAATAGCCACGAGGAAAATGCCTCCGCTCTTGTCCTCATACGTTCCTCATCTTTACAAGCTTTTTGAGATTTCCTATCTAAATCGAAGTTCGCAATGGAGTTCAGATCCCCGCCCAAAATCAAGAAACCTCTTGATACCCTTTCAATCTTATCGATCGCACTATTCATAAATCTCAAAGTACCATCTGATGGGGCATACAGATCAACCAAGGTGTACAGGGCATCATTCAGCCTGCATATCAGGATCAATCTGCGTGCCTCATCATCAGTTTCGTGGTAGATATAGTCAAATTTAAGTCTGTCTGAAATAATTATTGCCACTCCTCTTTTCTTTCCCGTTACTAAAGATGAGGAGTATACATGGGGGTATCTAGTATACTTCCAAAAGTTTCCATGAGCCTGCGTCCAATGCGTCTCCTGAACCAGAGCCACATCCACATTTTCTCTCAACAATAGATCATACAAGAATGCTCTCTTGTGGGGGGAATTTAGCCCCCGTGAGTTGATAGTCATCACCCTAATTGGCATTGAGAGAGTCGGCGCCACCAATCTACCCCATACCCTGTCCCCCACCCTGAGACCCCCACAGCCGATTCACATAAGATCCCTTTATATACACCTGCATTCATACACACTTCCACATCACACGTCTCCACCGTTAACGGAGATATCCTCTCCATCAACCGTATGTCTAAAGCTCCCTAAAACCACCAGGGAGCAAAAGGGGGGTGTAGTATATTAACCCGTTTCAAGGAATTCCAACCTATTTGCAGCGAGTATCAGTTTCTACGATCTACCAGGTGGAAGAGGGCTCAAGGAAAAAGGCAATAAGAAGAGAACGAAGGAAAAAAGAGAAAACAGAAAGGATGGGGGGTAAAGGAGGTAAGAAGAAGGGAAACAGAGAGAGGAAAAAAAAAAAAAAAAAAAAAAAACAAACAACGGGAGATAAGAACCGGAAGGGAGAGGGAGATGTCTCGAACCTCAATAGATTCTCTCAGTTCAGTTTGTATATATGTCAACAGTTTACCCCTGATGACAGCAACAATCTGATACAGATATTACTTTACCCTGTCTGCAGAAAAAAAAAAAAAAAAAAAGAAAGGGCAGATCTCTACCAACTTAATTCTTTACCAATAAGGTGCAGCATAGTCGACCAAGAGCTTGTATGTATTCAGTTTACCCTTACATGAGTTCAAGTATATTATTATCTAAGTTGTCACTTTGTTTCCGAATCAACAACAGTCTGGCATAGTCAGCGGAATATTTGTACATATGTTGTATCAAGAATTAGCATTTTCCCACTCAACACTTAGTTTATCTTGATACAACCTAATCTGGACAATATGACAGAAAGACCGGATAGGTTATACGTATATCTAATAAACACAGAATAAGGGTAGAGATAAAAAACTGTCAACTCTTGAACAGTAAGGTGCATCATAGTCAGCCAGTATTTTTATGCAAAAAAAAAATCTGCACGTTTACCCCACATAAACTCGACCTTGTTACTTATATAGTTTGACCTAGTATATCCAGCTCTAAGTCAAATGACAAAGAGACCAGATGGCTTCTGCATGTATCTAAAAAATTTAGGAAAATTTACCAAGTGTTGCCAAAAAAATAAGGAGAAGAGAGAAAAAAAAAAAGAAAAAAAAGCCATATTAATTCTTGGCCAATGGGGTAAATCACTTTCAGCCAGTATTTTGTACATAAACCAATTTAAGCATACGTAGGTTCACAGTATAATTATCTAAATTGTTACACTGTATCCCTATTGACTGGGTTCCACCAGCATCCACAGCTTGTTAATACATATACAATAATAATTTTTCACCAATAAAGTGTGTCATAATCAAACAATAAGTTAAGCTCCGATTGACTCAGCCACACCCGAGGTCAATACTACCATTGTCTGAATTACCAAAAATATTTCCATCTCAGGAAAGATTTAGCAATTCAGCAAATTATTTTTAGAGTTTTACGTATTCATAGTCGGTTCTTAATCTGTCACCCCATTTCCAAATTGCAACAGTATATCAGAGAGCACATCTATTCCTACCAGTAAGCTTAAAGAATGCTAAAAGAGCAAAAAAGAGGGGAAGAGAAAAAAAAAGAAAAAAAAAAAAACACATAATGTAATAACCTTGTGATTTCTCAATTATCAAAGTGTTTCATAAAGAAAGCAAAACATAATCCACCAATTATTATAACTATGAAGTATTAGTAAGAGAAATTCATAGTGATCTCTAAATTATCATAGTATTTCTTCACAAAGAAAGTGTAGCATAATTAACCCATTTTTCTCTTTCTTTTTTTTTTTTTCTTTCCTTTATACCTCAATCAATTTATCGAACCTGTGTTCAGGAATCCCATAGAATCCTCTAATTATCATGTGTTCCATCTCAATATCCCCCAAAAAAAAAAAAAAAAAAAAAAAAAAAAAAAATCCTAGTGATCATAGTGTTTAATCTCTATAATATATGACAAAATCAACCTCTTACTTATGCCTACCATACGTGAGAAAGAGAGAAGAAGAAGAAAAAAAAAAAAAAAAAAAAAAAAAAAAAAATCAATATATGCATCCCTATAGACTTTACACTATCATATTCTTCCTTTCAACCTCAGGACAATGCAGCAGAGTCCCCCGAGCGTCTATACATCAATTGGTTTATCAGTATCTAAGGAGGAAAGGATGTCCTGGTGGGCTCTTTTCTGATATCCTCTCTTCGACATAAAAAAATCCAATTTGAGGAGCAGTATAGCTAGATCAGCATGTTCTTCATCTCAACAGCGTCTAACTCTGCCAGAAGAACAGTGGAAATCTAGAGTTTTCCTATTTAACCATGTCGGGATCATTGCCAGCCCACTATACTGTACTAGTAACTTCTAAATATTTCCGTGTCGAAAGGGTAAAATATTAACACAGATTAGTACCCATAAGAAAAGAGAAGAAGAAAGGAAAGGAAAGGGAAAAGGAAGAAAGAAAAAATAAACAAATAACTAAATAGGTACACAAATAAAGAGGAAAAACGATTAAAATAAAAAAAAAAAAAAAAAAAAAAAAAAAAAGAAGAAAGAAAGAAAAAAAAAAAAAACGCAAATCCTCCCTCCCACCCCCACCCCCCCCGCACAGTTACACCCTATATTTCATTGAGATTCAAGGTTTTAGAAGTCCCCACAATACCAATTTGTCCTTGGCTTGTTGTGCATCATTACATACAAAAACATTGTCCCTGTAGGAAATTCGTAATTTAGTAGGAAAACCCCAAGAGTACAAGATTTTATGTTCTCGCAAGGAGGTAGTAACTTCGTTAAATTTCCTTCTTGCAAGCCTAGTTGCCCACGAGAGATCTGGATAGGTGGTAAGATTCAAAAATTTAGTAGATTTAGAAGGGTTCTTCCTGTATTCGCGTGTAAAGTTGTCCTTGATTTTACAGCTGTTGAAGCAGACTATCACGTCCCGGGAGTTCATATCATAAGACCTAATAGATGGTTTTGGTAGCCGATGAGCTCGCTCAATTATATTTGGATGCATTAATTTGGTGTCGATGTAGAGTGAAAGTAACTCCAACAAGTACGTGTCGAGGTCGCCTATTTCCTCTGGTATGCCTCTGATTTTTAGGTTAGGACGTCTAGAACGATCTTCGAGATCTGCAATCTTTAATTCCAATTTATCGATGGCTATATTAGCCTCTTCATTTTGGACTTGTAGTTCTTGAATTTTCTGATTCATCGTATTAATTTGGTTAGTTTGTTCCTTAATTGCCGTTTTTATCTGTGCAAAATCTTCCTTATTTTCAGTCAGCATTTTTTCCAGGTCTGCTTTAATTTTTAAATAAAAGGAATCAAAGGCAGAAGTTAAATCTGGCTGAGTTATATAGTCATTTAAATCATGTGGTGTATAGTCCACTGCCCCTTCTGCTATAGTTTTATCTTGTATTGCTGAGATATTCAGCTGGCTCTTTGGAGAGTAATAAGCATCTATAGGTTGGGGTTTACTGGACTTATTTATATTTCTCAGCTTTTCTGCTTTTTCTTGTTTGTCTGTTTTAGGGGGCATGTTTAAGTAGTATCCAATAAGTTGTAACAGATATACTTATCCAGATATTCCAGGAATTCAGCAGGAAGGCTTACCCCCAGGCTATCCGCACGTGGGGTTCCCTGTTAGGCCCCAAAAATATGCGCAGGGTACTCCAGTAATATATACAAAATTTACAAACCATATGTTTTCGTTATAGAGAGTTTGTTGGTCAGTCTTAATACGATTAGATGGACAAGCAGAGTAACAGAATTTTTTTTTTAAGAACTGCTTACCAGGTGTCTGTATTCGTCACAGTGGACCAGCGTCTCTCGACATCAAGCAGAGTTCTCTGTTTGATTAAGCTGCTTACCCGTTTACTGACCACGTAACTCTCAGGTGTTATCTGCCTCGGTAATAGCTTCGTTGAAGAAAAAAAAGCGTTTTGTCGCCGAGTGTCCAACAGGAGCTCTCCGTCTCTCAGTCCGCCAGGGACACGCTCTCTGACGACCTCAATAGTTGGTGCAGTTAAGCCAATCCAGTACTTTGTCGGTTGTCCGATAGTTGGTCCGGTCCCCTATAATAGAGCTCTACCGGGAGTGTTGTTCAGCCACAATGCTTTCCTTTACGAGACCTCCACTTCGCAGCCGGCGTTCATCAGGCCAGGAACCCTATCATCGGGAGAACACACCCCCCACACGCAGCGTGCACGTGTACGTGCTACGTCATCATCATCCGCCCCCCCAAGATAATAGGAGAGAAAAAAAAAAAAACTTGGAACTTTTAATGCCATGTGGTCTGAAGAAATCTTGGAACTCCCAACAAGGACTCCATTTTGATTGGGTTTGCATATGTTATTTTCACATACAAATTACCACAGCAGTTACTGTAAAGCCCTTTGTGCATATTCATTCATAAACAAATACCTCAAACCACAACACACACTCACACAAACATACTCCCTAATACATGCTAATATTAATACTCTAATACACATAACACTCACTAATATACACAAACATACTCTCACACGTAACACTTACTAACACACATCAAATCTCTCTCATGCAAACACACTGACACACATTCATACTAATACACACAAACACACTCCCACACATAACACTCACTAATACACACACACTCTCTCACACAAACATTTTACCTAACACATGCTTACACTTATACACACAAACACACTCTCACACATAACACCCACTAATGCACACATACACACTCTCACACATAACACTCTGTAATACACATAAACATAGTCTCATACAAACACTGACTAATATGTGTTCACACGAAAACACTCAAACACACTCTCACATGTAACACTCACTAATGCACACAAACACACTATCAGACGTGTAACATTCACTAATACACTTAACTATGAACTAGACTCAGGCATTCCTTTTCAGATGAATTTGTTTTCAGCCAAAACTTGGCTCTTTCATCTAAATTCTGTAACCCTAACCTTGTTTGACTCATTCTGAAATAAACTTCAGCACAATTTAATTCATCTAAATGAAATTACTGAAACTAAATGCACATGTCAATGAACAAAATTCAATTTGAACAAAAAAGTGTATTTCCTTTTGTAAAGGAAGAAACTTCAGTAATATTTTTATGACATATCTATAAACTAGATGGCTTAATTTTTCTAAACAGTGATTTAGGTGAACTCAAAATATATGTATTGGAAAAATAGCTGAAGTGTTGCAACATGGTCTGCTAACCACAAAGTCTTGTTTGGTGAATAAATCCCTTTGAATGAATATTAGTCAGCCACAAACTAGGAAGGTGGATAAAGTGTGGGTAGGTATGAACTATATTTAACACTGGGACATTTCAAACCCCAACATTTTTTTAGCAGTAAAGGATGCACTGTTATTGTGACCACACAACTTTTTGCTATGTAAAATTAAAATATTAAATAATAAATATGATCATTAGCGCTTCTCTCCTTATATCCTCAGACAATGGATGAAATTAACCAGACAATGATCATCAAGTTTTTTCTTCTGGGATTTCAAAATCTTCAGCAATTCAAGACATTGTTTTTCCTTTTGCTATGCATTGATTATGTCGCAACCATTATTGTAACATATTTCAATATGCCTGCTAAATGTCTTTCTACTTTGGACAGGTTGATCGCTTGTTTTTTAAATTGGAGAAATACAGCTGACATATTTTTATATAGTTTTTTTTTAAGCTACATTTAAGCTACAGACACAGTGCTTTCTATGATGAGTGTAAAACAAGTTGCAAAGATTTCACAAACTTACAAAATAACCATCCAATCATGGGAGGAAGAGAGATGCATGCTGGGAAATGTTATGATGTTGCAATCACAAGACCTGGCAACAAGGTTATAAATAAACTGTTAGCTTGTATTTAAAGCAAGTGAAATATTAACACAAATAGAGTAACACAACATGCTGTACAAACACAATTATTTTCCAGCAATTTAATATTTTTTTGGGGTTTGAAAGATGCACTGTTTATGCATCTGAATGAGATTAAAATGAAAACATAAAATAATGTGAATAAAATTTCCTCTTCTCATGTCCTCAGGCAATGGGTGAGAAAAACCAGACAGTAAATGAAATTCTTCTGCTGGGATTTCAGAATCTTCAAACATTCAAATTCATATTTTTTCTTATGCTCTTCATTTTTTATGTTGTGACCCTAATTGGAAATCTTCTTATTATTTGGCTGGTGGCATCCAACAGAAGTCTACAGTCTCCCATGCATTTCTTCCTTACACAACTATCTGTATCTGATATAATTCTCACCACAAACATTCTCCCAAACACACTTCCTATTGTATGGCAAGATGAGATAGCTATGTCATTTTCATGTTGCATTATTCAGTTTTATTTTTTGCTGTTTCCGTAACCTCTGAGTGCTATCTTCTCCCCATCATGGCCTATGATAGGTATCTGGCCATCTGTAACCCTCTGAGATACACCGCTGTCATGAACACTATGCTTTGCATTAAGTTAGTGACTATATCATTGCTATTAAGTTTTTCTATAGTTTTCATTGACATAACATCAAACACTCAACTTAAGTTTTGCGGGCGTTATGTCATTCCCCATATATTCTGTGATGCTGCCCCAATACTGGAACTTTCTTGTTAAGAGACCTCGATTATTCAAGTTAAACTGATTGTGTTGTGCATCTCAATAGCGGTTCTCCCACTCTTGGTCATCATGGCTTCAAATGGTCATATTGTGCAGGCCATCCTCAAGATCTCAACAACCAGTGGAAGATAAAAGGCCTTCTCCACCTGCAGCTTCTACCTGACTGTAGTGTCCTTATTTTATGGGACACTGATTGTAATTTATATGCTTCTGAGCAAAGGAAAATTACTGACAATCAACAAAGTCTTGTCTCTCTTTTACACAGTGATAATACCAATGATTAACCCGTCATATATAGCCTGAGGAATAAAGATATCAAGAACGTCATGAGAAAAATCCCAAAATAAAATTGTGAAAGAATAATGAATAACTTACATTTCTAATCAGTGTTCATCATATTCCTTTTGTGTCAATGAATAAAGTATTAACATATAAAATAAAATTTAAACATTTTTTTCTGTAACATAAATATGGGTGATTCAAAACAATGACGCAATGCTCATTTGGTTCCAGCATACCGTATTAAGTGTGATATTATGAAATGCATCTCAGCTCCAAACATAGTTTTGTCTATGACTAAGCATCATCTAAGGGAAAGAAATTGAAGTGGGAGCATACTGGCCATGGGAGCACCACTCACTACCTAAGGATTCTTATTTATTTTTATTTTTTCACCACACTCTGATGTTTTTGTGTAAATATTTGAGGTTAAGTGATTCTACAATTTGTTTCTTGCCTATTTCACATTTGTGTGCCCTGTAACAGCGCAGGAGCAGAAGCCACTCTAGAGGTCACGAGCAGAAAATTCCGGGAGGTTGGTCCATGTTCTTTGTTCCCTGAGATGTTCATTCTCCAAATAATATTTGGAGAACTGAAATCCCCATAATTTGGAAGTTATATGAATTAATGTCTACAGAATTTCCCAAAATGGCCCCAAATAGCCAAAATGAGGTAAAAATTGGCAGAATTTGCATTATGGCTGAATTCAGCTTTTTTATTCTAACATAGCTGATTCATGAGTAGACAGTGTAAATTTAAAAGTGCAATTACTTTTAATACTTGTTCTAAACTTTATTACATAAAATATCAGCATTGTGATTTCATGTTGATCTATAAAACATAACCAGAACATTTCATTTATGATTAAATAAATCAATGTTTAGTGTGTAATATATACACAATATTGTATTTTTTCCCTTGCGTGTTTTAATGGTGTTTATTCTTTTTGCCTTCATTTGTATAGACAGCAGCAAGGATATGTTGAAGGGTTGAATTTGATGGCCTTATTTAATATATGGATTTACAGTGATTATACAAACTACCGGTTATCTAAATGTGGTAACTTATATAATTAGTTATGCTTACAATCAAAATGAGAGAGGCCACACTCTAATGAACAGACCCCTTGTTTTCACATAACTAGCTAGGTACGTTGACAGAGTCCTCATATTTCCAGTGAAGAGTCAGATAGGAGTACTTACTAGAGACATCATCTCCCTTATAAGATACCATTATTACAAGGATACTGAGATTATGTAAAACACATGAATACAAAGACATTGAGATGAAGGAAATTGTAAATAAAATTAATTCATCTGAACATGGCAGCTTAATTTTAGTCTAATACCCAACAGGTCTCATTATCGGTGCATGTTTCTAATGTCTCTTGAAAAAAAACAACTGACACAACATTTAGAAATATCCTCTGCTTAGAATCCATTTCTTTAATCATTAACAAAATTGCCTCTTTCTTTTGGTCCCAATTATTATGCCCAAGAGAATAGCACAGGCATTCCCCACAGCTTTAAAAAGTGTATAAAAAGCAGATAATAAAACACAGAAGATCTTAACTCTGCAAGAGAAACCCATTCCATAATGATAATATATCCAAGAATGGAAAGATCAGAATCTTGGCTCTTTGAAGACATCCTCAAATTACAGAGATCAAGCACTATCCTATAAAAGAAATGCTTGGTTGGATAAAGGCATCTCCACAGAGTTGGGTAAGTCATGTGGCGATTTTGAAATGTCTTCTATCTTTTGTTCTACTTGGAAAATTTGTATTTTACCTCTAGTCTGAAAACAATGTGTCACCTTCTGGCTGTGTTTATATTGATAGAAATAGTTTTTAAGCAAATATATTCATTATCCAGATCAAGACCTTTATTATAATGTATTCTCTACTGCACTTAACTCAGAGGATCTAACAATCATGTTCAATAATGATAATCCTTAACATTTCACCAGTTCAGGAAACACTGATTACATTAGATATTCACTGGTTATCTATAATTAAACGACATTGTTTGTGAAAGGTCACATTGTCAAAATGTTTCATTTTTGTAAATTGACAAATTGACTAAAATGTTGATGCCAAGATGGATTCCTATAAAGCTGGCTATACATGCGTGTTAGCTATAAAGACTCGATAACTAGTAATTTAATATATGGGTTTTCAAAGCAGCATCAGGCAACTAACACATTTATAGTGAGATCTGAAATACAGGTGCACTAGTCCAAAAACTAAAAGAGTGTTAGTTTGTTCTTAAAAAGCAATGAAGTATCTAATAAATCTTATGAAATAGGAGTTGTACCTTTAAGTAGAAGTTCAACATAGACAATTGGATAATTGCTAAATTATCCAAAAAAGTACAAAAAAATTAATACAATCACAACAATATAGGTTTAACATTTTGAGGCCTGAAATGTAGGAAGAAATGTAATTTAGCAGCAGCAAATGCTAGAAGAATGCTTGGCTGTCTATGGAGAGATATTATCAGTAGAAAGAGTGTAGTGCTCATGCCATTGCACAGAGCACTGGTGAGATCTCATTTGGAGTAATGTATGTAGTACCAGAGACAGTATTTCCAGAAGGATAGACATACATTAGCAAAAGTGCATACAATGGCTACTAAAAATTGGTTCATGGATTGCAGGATAAAACTTACAAGGAGTGGTTAAAGGATTTTAACATGTATAGCTTGGAAGAAGGGTGAGGCAGAGGCGGTGTAATCATTCACTCATGTTCAGGCTCATCTAAGCTGTATCTATGTATTTTAATATCCTTTTTGTTTAGCTTTCCTGTTTATTGTTTATGATCATTCCTGGATGCCTGGTTATGGTGAAGGAAAGTAGTCCTGACATCCCGCTATACAAAATGGGTCGGGGAGCTGGAAAAGTCTTCCAAGCTCCTTATAAAATACATTGGAGTGTTCCTTACATGAACATGGCTCAGAGATGGCCAAATGTCTTTCAGACCCCATAAATTATATCAGGAGCCTTGGCTACCTGGACTTATTATGGTCCCACAAAATAAAATTAACCCCAGGGTCTGGGGACTATAAAAAGTCAGTACCCTGATTCGACAGGGTGGATTGGTGATTTTTGGCGGAGACCTTGCACACATTTGGTATAGTGGATCCTTGTTTTTTACTTCACCTTGGCGTTATGCACTGATCCCTAAGCAAGGATAAGGGGTGCTTTCCTGGCTTCGGAGTTTTTTTTCTTTTGGGAACGGCACCAGGCAGGGTTGCCCGTTGGCACCCCAGCTGTATGCCTTTACGATTGAGCCATTGGCAGAATATATACGGAAGTCCTGTGATGTCTGGGGCATTAGAGTGGGGCAACATGAACATACTATTACACTATATGCCAATGATGTACTGTTAACCCTGTCCTCCCCCATGGACACAATTCCCTCTCTCATAGAGACCCTTGTATTATTATGGGTCACTCTATAATTACAGATTGAATCTGTATAAGACACATACCATGGCCTTCTACTTACCATCAGGGTACCCACAGATATTGAGGAAGTTTGGGGGGGAAAGTTAGTAGCCCAGAGATAATAGACTATCTTGGAATTAATATTATCCCTCAACTTGTAAATATAGGAACTGTAAATTATACCCATCTTTTAAATGAACTGCAAAAACGTACAGCTCAATGGGCTAAGATAGAGATCTCTTGGCTAGGCAGAATTAATATTTTGAAGGGGTATATACTCCCTAAACTGGTATATATTTTCAGGGTTATTCCCTTCAGGGTAGCTAATAGAATACTTAGAGACCTATTGTTCTGTAGGTTTGTCTGGGGGGCCAGAAAACCTAAGATTCCTGGTAGAACTCTTAGACGTAGCCTGGAGCAGGATAGGCTTGGATACCCAGACCTTCATAAGATCCTGGAGGCATGTCAGATTGTTCATTTGTTGGCATGGGGTCAGACATGAAATGTAAACCTAGGTTGGTTCAACATTGAGAAAAAACAATCTAATGATATAGACCTATCAATGCTGCAGTGCTTAACCCCTACATTGTGCTTAAGGGCATTAGGTTCTCCTTATATAAAAGTAAAAAATATGTGAAAATTGGTAATACCCTTTTGAAGCCTGCCCTACTCCTGATCCTTCCTATGTGTATTTCATTTCTGAACCTGAATAATTGGTCTACCGCAAGAATAACATAGAAACATACCCGTTCCCGGTCTTATAGCTAGGATAGCCTTGTGTCTATCCCACGCATGCTTAAAATCCTTGACTGTGTTTACCTCTACCACCTCTGCTGGCAGGCTATTCCATACATCCACTACCCTCTCAGTAAAGTAATACTTCCTGATATTACTTTTAAATCGTTGCCCCTCTAATTTAAGACTATGTCCTCTAGTTGTGGTAGTTTTTATTCTTTTAAATATACTCTCTTCCTTTACTGTGTTGATTCCCTTTATGTATTTAAATGTTTCTATCATATCCCCCCTGTTACGTCTTTCCTCCAAGCTATACATGTTAAGATGCTTTAACATTTCCTGGTAAGTTTTATCCTTCAACCCATGAACCAGTTTAGTAGCCCTTCTCTGAACTCTCTCCAAAGTATCAATATCCTTCTGGAGATACGGTCTCCAGTACTGCGTGCAATACTCCAAGTGAGGTCTCACCAGTGCTCTGTACAATGGCATGAGCACTTTCCTCTTCCTACTGCTAATACCTCCCCCTATGCAACCAAGAATTCTGCTAGCATTTCCTGCTGCTCTATTGCATTGCCTACCTACCTTCAAGTCCTCTGAAATTATTACTCCTAAATCCCTTTCCTCAGATGTTGAGGTTAGGACTGTACCAAATAGTCTATATTCTGCTTTTGGGTTTTTACGCCCAAGGTACATAATCTTGCACTTGTCCACATTAAATGTCAGTTGCCACTGCTCTGACCATTTTTCTAGTTTAGCTAAATCATTTGCCATTTGGCTTATCCCTCCATGAATATCAACCCTGCTGCAAATTTGTATCATCAGCAAAAAGACATACTTTGCCAACAAGACCTTCTGCAATATCGCTAATAAAAATATTAAAGAGAATGGGTCCAAGTAAAGATCCCTGAGGTACCCCACTAGTAACAAGACCTTGCAATAACGGTGTTGGGGGATCTCTATATAGAGAACTGACTGGGTCTCTTTCCAGATCTGTCACTTCTATCTGGCTCTATCTTCTAGCTGGATGATAGCAATAAACTGTTCAATGAAGCTGCAATAGTAGAGCTCTGTTAGCGCTGTCCTGTGCTGCTTATATTCATCGGTGCACCTGTCACAGGCATATACAGCACTAGAAGACTGGTGCTAAGTATTTTTGCATTTATATATGTGCACACCTTTCTTATTTTTTACGTGTGTCTTTGCACTTGTGTGAACTGCCCTTGCTGTGTTTTCAGTTCTCATGTATATGCATAGTGATACACTTCATGTGAGTTTATTTCTACAGAGTCATATGTTTTTGCACTATTAATGCATGTTATTGTTTTTTCCATACAATTTTGCACTTATTTCTGTGGTCACCATAAGGGCATATTTTATTTTATTTTTTTTATTTTTTTGTATTTCTGTCACACAGTATTGAAGCTGTCTGTCATTTTTGGTTAAGTTGGCAGTTCTCAGTGGACACCCGAATTATTACTATTTTTTGTGTTATAGCATATACATTTTGCTTCTGTGGCACTACTGGTTTTGCTCATCCTACTTTCACCTATTGTATGATATATCCCCCGCTAGATATTGCGACAACCAAACAAATTATTTGGGATTTGACATGTAAAGTAGTATCTAATAACATGTATGCTGTATTTAACAAGTGGCTTTGAACAAACCTTTTGAGTTTATGTAACTGTATAAAGGAAAAAACTACAAACTTTCTATTTTGTATTATGATATTTGGAAACAATTTTATAAAGATTTAAATATTAAAAAAAAAAGTTTGACAAAAATAGCTTTGATCATTTTGCCTCCCATTACTTTCAATGGGGAATATTTGAAGCTGGGATGCTGTATTTGAATTCATCTCAAAATCAAAATTAAATTTTAAAGTTGACCTCCTCACGTTATTCTCACATTTTAGTGAATATACCCAATTGAGAAGACCCTTATATTCCCGTTAGGAATTGTGTAAATAGTGGGATTCTATGTAGAAAGAAAGCACCAGTAAACTCAATAAATATTAGACTAAGGTATTCGTTTTCAGATTAATTCGTTTTTTGGATAAAAATTGGATCTGTTGTCCATTCGCCAAAATGCTGAATGAAAGAAAAAATAAACAAATGCACAATTAGCAAAAAAAAAGGTCTGTTGTACATTCGTCCATTTTATCATTTGGATGATATGTTTGTATCACACATAAAAAATAACTAATACGCCTAACAATCCTTTTTGGACAAATTTGTTTTCGGACAAAATTCAACTGTTTTGTCCAAATTCCAACTGCAACCTAACCTTGTTTGAATTATAGTAAAACGAATTCTGGCAAAATTCTGAAGACCTGCAAAGCATATCTTGAACTGATATATACTTGAGAAACTTGAACTGAAATATATGCATAATGTTTAGTGAATTAATCCCTGTGAATTAATTATTAATCAGCTACAAACTGAGAACACGCTAATTTTAACTTAACACATGCTATGTAATATCAAAAAGGTGCAAAAAAAGTATGAATAAACATGAGCTGTTATATTATATTTAACACTGGTCCAATTGTAAAACAAAAAGGTTAAAACAACTTTTATATTCTTGTAATTGATTTAAAGAATGTTTGGCAATATAAGATGCATTGTTATTTTAACCACAATGTAAACCCATAAAATTGGACTACGTAAAATTAAAATATTAAATAATCTTAACTCTTCTCTCTTTATGTCCTCAGACAATGGATGAGAATAACCAGACAATGGTCATCAAGATTCTTCTTCTGGGTTTTCAAAATCTTCAGCAATTCAAGACACTGATTTTCCTTTCGCTCTTCATTTTTTATATGTTAACTCTTATTGGAAATATTATTATTATTTGGCTGGTGGCATACAACAGTAGTCTACAATCTCCCATGTACTTCTTACTTACACAACTCTCTGTAGCTGATATAATTCTGACCACAAGCATTATCCCAAACACACTTTCTATTACATGGCAAGATGGAGCATCTATGCCGTTTTCATGTTGCATTATTCAATTTTATTTTTTTGCTAGCTCCGAAGCCGCAGAATGCTATCTTCTTTCTGTCATGGCTTATGATAGATATCTGGCCATCTGTAACCCTCTGAGATATACCTTGTTAATGAACATTATTATTTGCATTAAGTTAGTGATTATATCATGGCTGATAAGCTTTTCTATGGTATTAATTGACATTATATCAATAGTCCAACTTCAGTTCTGTGGGCCCAATGTTATTGACCATTTCTTCTGTGATTTTGCTCCACTACTAGAACTTTCTTGTTCAGATACCTCTATTCTTCAAGTTGAAAGTATCATATTATGTATCCCCATAGCTGTTATCCCACTCTTGATCATCATAGTTTCTTATGGTCATATTGTCCAGGTCGTTCTTTGCATCTCAACCACAAATGGAAGATCGAAAGCCTTCTCCACTTGCAGCTCTCACCTGACTGTTGTCTCCATGTTTTATGGGACCCTGATTGGAATTTATATGCTTCCGAGCAAAGGCAAATCACTGACTATTAACAAAGTCCTCTCCTTGCTGTACACTGTGATAATGCCGATGATTAACCCAATAATATATAGCCTGAGGAATAAAGATATAAAGAAAGCCATGAGAAAAATCCCCCCCAAAAATTGCATGCACTAAAAATATTCTCTTTGAGTACTGTTACATGGTTACATAGTTACATAGTTACATAGTTAGATAGTATTTTAGGTTGAAAAAAATACTTGAGTCAATCAAATTCAACCCTTTTCCAATCCCATGTTTACCACTGTTGAACCAAAAGAAGGAAAATAAAAACCTCTTTAGCAATTTACAATTCTGATTTTAGTGGGGACAAAACAGATTTCTCCTTGGATCAACAAGCACTAAATAAATATTAATGTATATACTAACATGCATAGCTCTCTATGCTCTGGCTCATTAAAAAAAGTATCCAGGCCACTTTAAAAGGCATCTTAAGCATTTTCGAAAACAACTTCTTCAGACAGTGAATTCCATATCTTAATTGTCTTTACTGTAAAAATGAAATCTTCTTTCTTCAAGTCTTGGCGGGAGAGCTCTTGTCCTTTGTAATGTTCTATTAATGAACAGGTCTCTATAAAACCCTTTGTATGGGCTTTGTACATATTTATATAACTGTCAGCCTCAGGTTACCTACTTAATTTGGCCAGGGGGTCTCCATGGCCGGGTGCAGTTGCCACTACTAGACACCTCTGTCACACTGTAGCGTGGCCGTGGGGTAGGCCGCATCCCCGGTCTCAAGTAGCAGGGAATCCGATCACGGGTAATGTACCATATGACCATTCTTTGTATTTTCCATCCTGTTGTGAAGCCCATAAAAGATTGTAAAAAACAAAGGGTGCACCTATTGCTGTAATCCTAGTTGTAGAAGCACTAAGGCAGTGTGTCCCTAAACCACACAGAATGCAATAAATAAATGAAAGGGGGAAACAAATGTGCGCTTGAACAAACAATCAACACCTTATTGGTGAATTATGTAGTGAAGAGAAATAAAGAAATCCGTATTCCAGGGAGACTCAGTCTCCCTTAAATAATGCACTCACAGACTTGTGGAGATATATTGCACTTCAAAGGTATACTGCTGTCATTGGAGTACTGATGTAGTAATCTATAGATCTAGGCTCAGAGACATAACAGTAGACATATGGTGAGTATAAGAAAATACAGTATATTTAATGAAAAATAATCTGCTTACATCAAGGTATTCTTCTGCTTGTGGAGTGGGCAAGCACACTTTTGTTTCCCCCTTCCATAAAAGATTGTGACCAACTTTGAGTATCTTCCACTCCCTGCACTATGCTCCCTCTGCTCCAGCCCTGCAATATTATCATATCCCCTATGAGTCACCATTTCTCTAGCATGAACAAATGTAACTTTTCCAGCCTTTCTTCATAACTAAAACGTTCCATTCCCATTATTAGTTTTGAGCCCTCCTCTGCACATTCTCCAGTTCCATAATGTATTTTAAAAAGGTGCCCAAATTGAACCGCATATTTAAGGTGAGGTCTAACCATGAAACTATAAAAAGGAAGATTAATATCTTCCTCCCATAAGTCTATACCCCTTTTTATACACCCCAATATCTTATTTGCCTTTGCAGCTACCAGCTGACACTGTGCACTAATGCTAAGTCTATTGTCAACAACTACTCACAAATCTTTTTCATTTATAGATTTCCCCAAGGAAGCACCATTTAAACTATATGTTGCATTTTTATTATTGTACTCAAAATACATCATTTTACACTTGTCTTTATTGAATCACATTTGCCATTTATATGCCTAATTACCACATTTGTCCAAATCCACTTGCAGCGAATATACATCAAGTTCAGACTGTATTACCCTACTTCATTTTGTGTCATCGGTAAGCATCACTCCCTATACCCTCTGGGAGATCATTAATAAACAAATTAAAAAGAAGAGGAACCAGGAGAGAACCCTGAGATACTCCACATATTACATATGTCCAATTGGAGGAATTCCCATTTACCACCACCCTTTGCATTCTATCTTTAAACCAATTGCCAATCCACAAACAAACCTTTGGCCCTAAGTCTATTCCGGTCATTGTGTACAGTAACCTTTTGTGAGGTACTGTATCAAATGCCTTAGCAAATTCTAAATGTATCACATCACATTGAAAATAAAAAATAATGGTCTGGCCAGGGCCTTGCTTAGCTCTTTAAGTACCTGTTGGTGTATACCATCCAGCCCCGGGGCTTTGTCTATCTTAACACAATTTAATTTTGTAAACACTTTTTCTTTTGTCAACCAATCACATGCTCGCTGTGACTGTTCTGTAAAAGTAGCTTGCAGAATCTTTCCATTGTTTCTTCCTTGGTAAAAACAGAAGAAAATAAATGATTTAAAATATCTGCTTCCTCTCTGTCTCCAGTGATAATCTCACCCATTTAAGATAACAAGGACCCAACATTTTAAGCCTTTAATTTTATATTTTTAAATCATTTTTTGTGATTCATCTTGCTCTCTTTAGCAATTGTTTTTTATTATGCAATTTAGCTAATTTAATTGCCTTTCTGCAGACTTTGTTGGCTTCTTTATATTTTGCAAATGCCTCTGCTGATCCCTAAGCTGTATAATGTTTAAATGTTACTTTCCTTGTATTTATTTCCTGATTTACCTTGCTTCTTTTATATTTGTTACCAAATGGTATAAATATATATGTATATTTTTGTAGTGTTAGTTTGAAGGTATTTCACTTACCTTCTGTGTTTTTACCCAAAAATAATCCATCCCAGTCAACAAAACCAAGGGATGTATTAAACCTACTAAAGTTGTCCTTTTTAAAATCCAGTGTTTTGGTGGGACCCATACCAAATCACCAATATTTGGTGGTTTACAACAAATACCCACTAATAATTTCTGGGCAGGTCTACCCCCAATGACTATCTCAACGCAAAATGATTTCACATGTTCAATACTGTCACTATATACATCTTCCCTTAAATGAGGCAATAATGCTGGTTTGATATACAGACAGACCCCTCCACCTTTTTTGATGACCTATCTTTTCTAAACAACATGTAGTCCTCCATATTGATCAATCATGTGTGTCATCCCACTATGTTTCAGTTATACCAATTAAGTAATCATTTTCAATTCCTACTACCAGTTTAAATTCCCATATTTTACCAGTGCAAGCATACACTTAATGCCACTGCCATGATCCATTTCTGATTTCATTTTTACATTTTTTGGGGGGTTTCTCCCTACAATCCATTCTAACCATTCCTCCAGATCCACCCACCCGGGTACTAACTAAGTCAATTTCCTTTTCTATACTGTCTAGCCCAGTGGTTATTTATCCCTCCCCACCCCTCACCCCCATTCCTAGTTTAAACACTCCTCCAACCTTCTAGCTATCCTATCCCCTAGCACATGAGCCCCTCTAGCATTTATGTGCAATTCATCGCGACTGTAGAATCGAAACCCAAAGCCATTCTTCTTACACAAGGACTTCAGCCATGCATTAATCTCCCTAACCTCCTTCCGTCTCTCTGGCATAGCGCATGGCACAGGTAGTATCTCTGAGAACACTACCTTGGAGGTCTATTTCCTAATCTTTCTCCCTAAATCCCTAAAATTAGCTTTTAGTACCCTACATATTCCTCTTACTTTGTCATTGGTTCCAATATGGGCCAAGACAGCTGGCTCCTCTCCAGTCCCTCCCAATAATCTGTCCACTCTGTCTGCAAAATGCCAAACCATGGCATCCGGGAGACAGCAAACCATTTGGTTGTTGCTATCAGAGCCACAGATTACCCTATCTACTCTCTTAATAAAAGAGTCCTCAACCACCACAACCTGCCTAGGATTATCCAGATTCTGGATCCCCTCTATGCTAGAGGAGCTGTCATCCTGGCTGTTAGGGGGAACAGTTTTCTCCAGCAAATCCACTTCTGGGTCTGCCTCATAAACATCTTCACTCAAGTGAGCTATTTTGTTTTGGTAGAGAAACTCAGGAATGGCTGACCTATTTCTCCTACCTCCCCTGCTACAACCATGTCTAACAGTCACCCAACTGTGTGCCTGTTTCCATTCTGGCTGGCTGTATGCTCCAACACCAAATAAAATGCAATTAATAGCCCCCTATTCTCTGTGTGACAGGGGCTGGCCAAATGCTCCTAGCACAAAGAAATACTACTATATAATCACTATATAATCACATCACTACTACCTTACCCCAGCTTGTGTGTGTGTGTGTGGGGGGGGGGGGGGGGGTAATGCCCCAAATTTGTAAATAAAAAAACATATGTGAGTGCCATTTGGATGGGTAGTAATAATCATAATGTCATCCAATCAGACGGTTCCTTGTCCCAGTCAAATGGGATTTCCAAACCAGTCAGTAGTAGGTTATTTTGAAAACTAGTCAATAGTAACGCTGGGAGAGGGAAGCTTCTGATTGGCTGATAGTATTGGACCCAGTCCCTGGCCTATAATTTTATTTATTAAGGAGATAACAATTACATTTCTAGTGTCCACAGGCATGGCACTGGCCCACGGTCATGAAGGGACACTTTTTATTTAATGTGGACAGCGAGAGGTCACTGGCCCCAGGGGGAGCAATAATTTAGTTTTTGGGGGGATACTAGGGTATTAGGGGTGGTCCTCTAGCTAAATATTAACAGGGACAATTCAATCAAACACTTACATATTAAACTAATAATTTGCAATTGGTTATTTATAACCATTCAATGTATGTGTGTAATAGTTGAGTATTGTATTGGAGAGGGTCCATGTGTCTGCATTCTCCAGAGTCTCACCTCAATCCGACTCTAATCAAGAAATAATTTCTTCATTAGTAAAATTGTGTTTCACCACTTTCTATTTCACCCAGTAATTACAGCCATGAGAATATCACTAAATTCTCCACAGGTTTATCATGTGTATAAAGTGTGGATAATATATAGATCTGAACTCTAAAGATGATCTTAACTCTAAAGATGAAGGAACAATACATTCTGTGCTTAATGCCATCATATCTCACAATGGAAAGAGCGTGATCATCTCAGCTCTTTGGTTTGAATCCTAAAATTACAAGGATCGAGCAGTTTCCAAATGAATTATCATTTACCTCATGTATCTCTTCCGAGTGGGGTAAGCCCTGAAGTGAGTTATACCATTTATAGCCTGCATGTATAGCACAGTAAAGCCTGTTCATGCTATTTGCATTTCCCTTCAATCAATGATATATTAGGTAAGGGACATTTTATATTCAATTAAACCAACGTAATTCTAACTTTTGCGTGTCCTTCTGAATTAAAAAAACATATGGCTTACTATAAATTGATAAATGTCCTCATTACCAAAGATATTTTGTGTAGCTCTAAGTTATATGGCGAATTGCACTTTAAGGGTTTATCAATCATGTCCCGTTATCTTTCTTACCCTACATACAGTGCCTATAACACTTATGTTTATGGAAGGGATGCCTCATAATTGGTAGTTGGTAGGTTTGATATGCAATATTTTAATATAGCATGAGGCAACTAACAGACACCCCAAAGAGGCTGAACATTTTTGCTCCTGAACATTTCATCTCATAAATTTAGCTATACATTGTGCAGGAACAAACCTGATGAATTATCCTGCTCTGCTCAGTGAACTCTTTAGGTTTGTTCCTGCACAATATATAGCTGGATTGGTTAGATGAAATATTCCTTTCACCTCACCTGCAACTCACATTAACGCACCTGTTCTTCACTTCAAATCACGTGCTATTCACTTCACCTCACTTGCTACTCACCTTTTAGTGACTGGACTCCTCAGTCTCCAAAATACCAAATAACAAACCACACAAAGCTTCAATTTGTGGTGAGGTTAACTTTGGAAAATGTGTGTAGCCTAAACTATTCTCAGGACAACGAAACCAGGAATCCTTACCAATGGAGAATAGTAATATGATCTGATGAGTCATCTTTCACCCTGGTTCCTAAATCTGTGGATTCTTACAAATTGAAAAACACAAAGAATGTCTTTAACCCACAAAGTCTCCTCTGACCTGTGGAACATGGTGGGAAATAATCTGAGGCAACTTTACAAGAAAGTGCATCGACTGTGAAGGACTAGTAACTTTTGGTCTTGGTGGCACTTTATGTTATCATCAGAGGTAGACGCAGTTAGACAGGCTAGACAGATAATTCTGATAGACAATGTACAGAGATTGAAAGAGACCACAACTGTATAGAAACACAGAGACAGAGAGACACAGAGATTGGCAGACAGATAGAATAGTGATTGGGCTTTAATGCATTAGTATGTAGTTTCCACTTGCTTTTTCTACCTCTCTGCCTTAGACCTAGAAATACACAGACAATCAAAGGCTGTAACGTGAGGTGGTGTATAACAATATTATTTTAAGATTTTATTTAGACATGTATTATAATTTGATGTATGATGATAACATATATCAACATACCTGCTAAATATATTAATATATATTCTGTATTTACAGTACAGACACAATGGGTTCTATGATAAACATTTGAAAAGAGAGATGAATGCTGGGAAATGTTATGTTGTTGTAACACTGGCAACATGGGATGAAATAAACTGCTAGAACGTATTTAAATTCAGTGAAATATTAACACAAAAAGATTAACACAACTTGCTGTGCAAACAAAATGTGTCAGAATGGATTGTGCTAATATTGTGTGATGTAGGTGTTGTAATCATACAACATTGGGCTATGTAAAATTTAAATAACAAATAATAAAACCACCTTGAACTCTTCTTTCTTCATGCCCTCAGACAATGGATGAGACTAACCAGACAATGGTCATCGAGATATATCTTCTGGGATTTCAAAATCTTCAAAGATTCAAGTCATTGTTTTTCCTTTTCCTGCTGATTTCTTATGTTGCAACTCTTATTGGAAATCTTATTATTATTTGCCTGGTAGCATCCGAAAGGAGTCTACAGTCTCCCATGTATTTCTTCCTTACACAACTGTCTGTATTAGACATAATTGTGACCACAAACATTGTCCCAAATACACTAATTATCACATGGCAAGATGGGGGAGTTATATCTTATTCTGGTTGCATTATTCAATTTTATTTTTTTGGTAGTTGTGAAATCTTTGAATGCCTCATCCTATCCATAATGGCCTATGATAAGTATCTGGCCATCTGTAACCCTCTGAGATACCCCTCTATCATGAACATTATCCTTTGCATTAAGTTAGTGACTATATCATGGCTGTTAAGTTTTTTTGTAGTATTGTTTGACACAACGTCAATAAATCAACTTCAGTTTTGTGGGTCCAGTGTTATTGACCATTTCTTCTGTGATGTTGCCCCAATGCTAAAACTTCCTTGCTCAGACACGTCTATTCTTCAAGTTGAACTGATCATATTGTGTGTCCCTATAGCTGTCATCCCACTCGTGGTCATCATAGCTTCTTTCGGTCATATAGTCCAGGCTGTCCTTAAGATCTCAACCACCAGTAGACGAAAGCCTTCTCCACCTGCAGTTCCCACTTGACTGTGGTGACCTTATTTTATGGGACACTGATTAGAATTTATATGCTTCCAGGCAAAGGAAAATCACTGTCCATCAACAAAGTCTTATCTCTGTTGTACACAGTGATAATACCTATGATTAACCCTTTCATATATAGTCTGAGGAATACGGATATTAAGAAAGCCATAAGAAAAATGCAGCTCCAACTTACAGTGAGGGAAACAAGTGTCTGATACCCTGCTGATTTTGATCATTTGCCCACTGACAAAGAAATTTTAATGGTTGGTAAGTATTTTTTTTTTTTATAATAAAGTTTTTTTTATTTTCAAAACAAGGTGTAAATTGGATACAAAAAAGAAAAAGGGAAAGGATGGACCTTTGCACATAATACACAAATACAAGAATAGGAATTCCATATTCTACAATAGATTGTAAATAACATAGAACCCATTGAGTAGACAAATCAAATTTGTAATGAACGGGTAGTGTATCAAAGTGGTAAGGATTTTAGAAGAGGGAACCAAAACAATTGGGAGGGTAACAAGGAAACTACATTCTTAGAAAAGTTCAGTTTTAAGTGAGCTCATTAATATATCTACAGAGATATATGGAAAGATTATGTACCATTTATTACTTTCCTTAGGTACTATACAAATATAACCAAGGGTTCCAAATCTTATAGAAATTATGACTAGAATTTAGAGTAAAAAATTATGGTTTTTCCTTTTCACAGTTGGTATTTAATATTTGTTTAATCTCTGCTATGTTGAAGGTTGGATTGACTTCCATTTTCTTGCTATGGCTGTTAGTGTGGCAATCATAACGTGGAAGAGTAACTTAGCCTTTAATGTGGGAATATTTTGTGGGAACATGCCTAGTAATGCCATAGTTGGGTCCGGAAACCCGATCATTGTAAATGTACAATGAACAAGAGGTCATCCCCTGAGACTGGAAGAGCAAATATTTCATATACAGCAAAGGAAGGGATTCTTTACGGTAAGGACAATAAAGTTATGGAACTCACTGCCAAGAGAGGTAGTGCTATCAACCACAATAGATGCATTTAAAAATGGTCTAGATGTTTTTTTTTTAGAAAAGCGGAACTTACAGGCTATTAATAATAGAATAAGCATTACTAATAGACCTTACTGATCCAAGGAGAAATCTTATTGCCTTTTGGAGTCAAGAAGTAATCCCCCCCCCCCCCCCCCCCCCCCCCCCCCCCCCCAGGATGCAAAATTTGACATAGCTTCCTGAGGGATTTTTGCCTTCTTTTGGATCAAAAGTTGGAATGATAGGTAGAGGGTTGAACTTGATGGACTTGTGTCCTTTTTCAACCTAAATGTTACTATGTTATTATGACACAAAGCTAGTTTCAACCAAGTATTTACAAGATTAAAAACATCTGACCATAGTTTTTTTTAAAATGGACAGGACCACCACAAATGTGCCATTGTTCCCACTTGTCCACATTGTCTCCATCATTGGTCACTGATGTTGCATCCAATCTTGGACAGTTAATAAGTGACCCAATACTATCTATATAGTATTTTTCACATTAGTTCCTCATGGGATGAGCAATGCGTGCTGCCTTTGTGTCTTAAAAAATATTTTAACCAATCTTGGTTATGAATTTTAATATTAAGGTCTTTTTCCCAGATGATGGTGAATTGAAAATGTGAGTTTAAAATAGTATACCAAGAGGAAATCAACTTGGGGGTGGTAAGTGCACATTTACATAACTTCTCTACAGTACTAATCAAATTACTTGTTCCAGTAGAAGTTTTATTGAGATTTTTCTGGATAAAGGAAGTCAGTTGTAAATATGCAAACACATCAGTATTGTTTAGAGTTTAGAGTATATTTGTTCTTTAATTGTTCAAAAAGGTATCAAATCATCATTAGAGAAAAGATACCTCTTTGGAGAAATAACAATTAATATTTATATTTGTATAAAAACTCTTATCATGGCAAGGGGAGCCACCATGGATAGTTTGAGAACACCTCCTTTCTTGACCCAAGTTTGGTGCCAAATAGTAATGGCTGTGTGTTGAAAATAATTACATGCATTTTAGGCTTATAGATTTGTGGAGCCATAACAATTGTGAAAGGGATAAGGGTGAATTATGGAATTTTCTATATTTAGACATGCCTTATGACCTGATGTAACATGTAACAGAATGCATTGGGCTAAAATTGAGCCTTTGTAGTAATTAAATATGTTGGGTGCATGTATCCCTCCATTGGTTATAGGAGAGTATAATACATTTTTTGATATACAGGGGTTTTTTTTTGTAAGCCCATAGAAATTGGTTAAGCATCCTTTGAATTGTTATCATAGTGGATCTTGGAATATATAAGGTAATTGTTCTGAATATGTAGAGGAATTTGGGCAAAATAGATATTTTCAAAGCCACTATTTGGCCTGACCAAGATAAGAGGTATGAGTTCCATGTAGATAATTCTTGTTTAGTGGCTTTAAGTACTGTTGATAAATCTGTGTAACAATTTGATATAAAGTATGGTATATCTTGATACCCAAATAAGTGAGATAAGAATTTCTCCAATCATAGATAACATTTAACTTTAAGTATTCAAGACAAGATTGAGGTATTAAAATATGTAGTGCCTGTGATTTAGATACATTAGTTTTATGGTATGAAATATCACTATATTGGCGTAAAAGTGAGTGTAGATCACTGTGGTTAGGGAAATTAAAGGTTTAGTTAAAGTTAATATTATATTGAGTGCAAAGAGACTTAGTTTTTTTCTGGGTACCCAGGGATATGGATGCCTGTTACATCTGTAATTTTTCCCAATTTAATGGCCAGGGGTTCTAGGTATGATACATAAAGTAGGGGGGACAGCAGGCAGCCCTGTATAGAGCCATTAGTGATTGGAAAGGGCTTCGATAAAAAAAACTGAGGTAGTTAATCTAGTCATTGGTTTACTATATAAGGCCATAATAGTCTGTAGAAAATCTTGAAGAATACCAAAGGCAGTGAGCATTTTCTGCATATATAACCAGTTCAGGAGATCAAATGCCTTTTATGCATCTAACGATAACAGAAGGTAGAGAGTTTTAGACTTCCTTTTGATCATTGGTGATTTTAGGTAAAGTTTATACAATTATTAATCTGGAATATCTTGCAGATTAATAATATTGCTTCCTTTATCATCAATTAAAGGGACAGTCTAGTCCCCAAACTCACTTTGGTGCAAGATGAAGATTACTGCTTGTATAGTGCACAGGCTTTTTTCCAGTGTGATTTCATGCAGGCATTCTGCATAAATCACAATTTTAATATTTGACCTAAGCCCTCCCCAATGATTACTGCATGTTTACTTCAGGTGCGGCAGCACTGATTTTATAGACACTGAGGACATTACGTTTTTGCCTTGTATGTAATAAGTGGCTCTCAATCTGCAAATCCTAAATTCTGTTTCTGATCTAAATATAGAGTCCAGTTCCTTATTTATCTTAGGACAATTGTTTCAAGTTTGTGCAAAAGGAGTTTGTTTATGAGTGGCTGTAAGTTGCTGTAGTTGGACCAATAGATCATTTTTTCTATGGATAGCTAATTTCTTTTTTTATTGAAGCCATTTGAATGACATGCCCTCTCAGGACTGTTTTATGGGGGATGGGAGTCCCCATCGCTGCTGCTTCCGCACAGCCGCTTCACCGCCGACTCTGCAGCAAAACACAGATCGTCGCTGGAGATTTCATCGTGGGACATTTCTTCGCTGAAGGTAAGTATTTTACCTATTTTAGTTTAACGGTGGTTAGAATTAGTGTTTAGGGTTTTAGAATTAGGGGGTTAATTTTAGTATTAGGATTTGGGGTTAATTTTTGCATTAGGGTTTAAGGGGTTAATTTTAGTATTAGGGTTTAGGGGGTTAGTATTAGGGGTCAGGGGTTAGTATTAGGGTTTAGGGGGTTAGTATTAGGGGTCGGGGGTTAGTATTAGGGTTTAGGGGGTTAGTATTAGGGTTCAGGGGTTAATTTTAGTATTGGGGTTATTTTTAGTATTGGGGTTTGGGAATCATTTATTAGGGGGTGGTATTTTCATTTTACTTTTACATTTGTAAGAGCTGACAGTTCAGCGCTGAACTGTCAGCCCTTACATAGCCACGGCCGGTTATTCTTCATTGCTGACAGTTCAGCGTTCTAACTGCCGCACTGGACTGTCAGCGATGAAGATGCAGCGAACAAGTGTCCTAGACCCTGTTTTATGTACTTGCCAAAGCAAATCTATAGATATATCAGATGTATTATTTTCAAGAAAGTAATATGTGACAATATTGCTTATGTGATCTTTAAGTTTAGGGTCATCGAAAAGACTTTCATTGATTCTCCATGGACTCTTATTATACATTGCATAGGACTCTGAGATAGAAAGTACAAAAGGGGCCTGGTCTGGCCAATCGATTAGGTCAATTTTGCAAGATTCTAACAATGGAATAAGGAATACGTCTATTATATAATAGTCTATTCTAGAAAAAGAATCATGGGGATGTGAATAGAAGGTGAAGTCCTTTTCGTTTGGATGTAATGTGCGTTAATATGTTTAGCAATTCTTGAATTGTTGGGGGTGAAAGTGACCAATTCATATGAGGTCTCTATCAGCAAGTCTCTGGTATATGGCAATGTATCACTCTGATTTGTATTCACGTGGTGGGAGTTGGAAACACATCAGCGAACACGTTCAGAGAGTAACTCAAGTCTGACACAAAGGCCATTCTTTAAGTAACTCTAAAGTTTATTGTAAAGACAAACACTTTTGTAGAAGCAACAAGCCCTTGGCTAATATTTGGATAACATAATGGGGGTGTGGACATAGAATGCATACGTGTTAGAAATATATATTTAAATAATTAACTAAAAACCTTGTTCTTTCAACCTACTTAAAATTACAACACTCCTGAAATGCTGACACAGGATCTTATCTCTTATCTTTAACCCAGACTAAACCAATAAGTTAATGTCTGGTATCATTAGATTTATTACTAGGTAAAGACTAACTGTCTATATGTGTATATTAGATGGTAGGCACAGACGAAGAATGTGCTCCCTCCAAGAGGGGAGGGGGGGTTTAATCCTTCCCTGAAGTTAACTCTTCCAAAGCTGAATTAACTCTTGTTATATTAACACAATAAATAGGAGTTAACACTAACAGGGGGTAGTTGAGTCCATATTTGGATCAATTGCCAAATTGAGATCTCCTCCAAGAATTACAGAACCATGTTTCAATGTATTAAGTATACAAAAAAACAAAATCTACAAATGTAATCTGATGATCATAGTGCATATGCATTAGCAATAGTGTAAGGTAATTCATTTACCAAGCAGCTTAGGAGTAGGAACCTACCCAGTGGATCTCTTTTGATGTCTACTAGTTTAAATGCTATTTTTGAGCAAGTAATATGGAAACTCTGGAGTGGAATATAAATGACAAATATTTATTTATTTATTTAATTGGGAAAACCAACATTGGGATGTATACACCTGTACATTAGTGATCGACATTAGTAAACACTAGTGTTGAGCGAACCCGAACCGCACTGTTCGGGTTCGTACCGAACCGCACTGTTCGGGTTCGTACCGAACCGCACTGTTCGGGTTCGTACCGAACCGCACTGTTCGGGTTCGTACCGAACCGCACTGTTCGGGTTCGTACCGAACATTACGGTGTTCAGACCCCGAACCCGAACACTCCACTGTATGTTCGTGTTGGAGTTTGGGGTTCGGCAATAAACCGAAAGTCTATAAACCGAAAGACATTCGGTTTATAGACTTTCGGTTTATAGAATAGCAATAGCATTACATGTATTCCATAAACCGGAAGTATATAAACAGAATGTCTTTCGGTTTATAGACTTTTGGTTTATGGAATACATGTAATACTATTGGCTTTCTATAAACCAAACTAGAGTCCCCATTCATAAGAATTTCTTATGAATGGGGACTCTAGTTCGGTTTATAGAAAGCCTATAGCATTACATGTATTCCATAAGCCGAAAGTCTATAAACCGAGCGACATTCTGTTTATAGACTTTCTTTTTATAGAATAGCAATAGCATTACATGTATTCTATAAAACGAAAGTCTATAAACTGAATGTCTTTCGGTTTATAGAATTTCGGTTTATGGAATACCTGTAATGCTATTGCTATTCTATAAACCGAAATAGAGTCCCCATTCATAAGAATAGGACATTACATGTATAAAATCGGAGAGTCAAATAGAACCGTAAAATACTGTGCTTACAGCGCACTTTGAAAAATTCTAATAGTTTTGGGTGCTAAATAGTACATTTGCGTCTTGCGGTGCATTTCATATCTGAGAGTCAAATAGAACCATCAAATACTGTGCTTACAGCGCACTTTGAAAAATTCTAATAGTTTTGGGTGCTAAATAGTACATTTGAGTCTTGCGGTGCACTTCATATCTGAGAGTCAAATAGAACCGTCAAATACTGTGCTTACAAAGCACTTTGAAAAATTCTGGCTACCTCTTCCTCCTCCAGCGCCACTTCCACCTACACCGCCATGGTCACCGCCTTCTCAACCTATGGGTCACTTAGTATAAACTGAAAGAGAATACCCTGCACTCCAACCCTCTCTCAAATGGATAATTCTGTTGATCCTCCTGGCAGCCATTCTTTAGATTTAGATGTATGTTCTTCCAAAGCTAAAATCAAAGATTCCATCTAGTGCTATTTTATGGCTCAGCTGTATTTTTAATGTGTGTATTTTATGTTTTTTGAAGTTATTTCCCTATCCATATTTGTTTGCAGGGCACTTGTCCTACTATTACCCACTTTTTTTTTTTTTTGCAGCCCTCTAGCCCTTTCCTGGACATTTTTAGAGGCATTTTAGTGCCCAAAAGTTCATGTCCCCATTGACTTCAATGGGGTTCGGGGTAAAGTTCGGGGTCAAGTTCGAGCCCGAACCCGGACTTTTTTCCGAAGTTCGGCCGAACCCTGCCGAACCCGAACATCCAGGTGTTCGCTCAACTCTAGTAAACACTGTTTGATACTTATAGGAATAAGTAGACTCTGTCTCCGTATAGTTAAATGTATTGTATTCTATAAACCGACTCAATTTAGGCTTATAGAATGCAATAGTACTACGAATGGACGAATGAACGAATGATTTTCGTTTATTAACCGTTCGTTCATTCGGCTTTCGTTAGCTTAGCATTTTCGTTCTTGTTTTTTCGAACAAATGGACGAAAATGCTATTTTCGGACGAAAATGCATTAGTCCGAAAACGAATGCACATGTCTAATGTGCACCACCCAAATGTGGCCTTTTAGCCCCCAAATAACATAACCTATCTATAGATGGGTGGTATCCCTGTACTCAGGAGATGTTGCTGAACACATAATGAGGTCTTTTTTGAGAGTGGCACCTAACAGGATCTGTGAATGCATGCCTGAAGTACAATGTATGTGGAAAAAAAACTGACTACTCAAAGGTTCGACAAAGGCTGGTGGTAGAATTAGTGTATGGAAAGTGTTAAAATACCACCATTTAAAATTCCCTAGGGTATCTAGTTTTCAAAAATATATGGTTTTGTGGGGTAAAATACACTGGCCGGCTTTAAATATGTCCCAAATGGGACATGGGCCCAGGTTGAGAGCATGTCAAAATTCCAAGTGTGAAATTCAAAATGTGCACCACCCAAATGTGGCCTTTTAGCCCCCAAATAACATAACCTAGCTATACATGGGTGGTATCCCTGTACTCAGGAGATGTTGCTGAACACATAATGAGGTATTTTTTGAGAGTGGCACCTAACAGGATCTGTGAATGCATGCCTGAAGCACTATGTATGTGAAAAAAAACGACTTCTCAAAGGTTCGACAAAGGCTGGTGGTAGAATTAGTGTATGGGAAGTGTTAAAATACCACCATTTGAAAAACCCTAGGGTGTCTAGTTTTCAAAAATATATGGTTTTGTGGGGTACAATACACTGGCCGGCTTCAAATACGTCCCAAATGGGACATGGGATCAGGTTGAGAGCATGTCAAAATTCCAAGTGTGAAATTCTAAATGTGCACCTCCCACATGTGGCCTTTTAGCCCACAAATAACATATCCTACCTATACATGGGTGGTATCCCTGTACTCATGAGATATTGCTGAACACATAATGAGGTGTTTTTTTGACAGTGGCACCTAACAGGATCTGTGAATGCACGCCTGAAGTACAATGTATGTGAAAAAAAAAAAAAGACTTCTCAAAGGTTCGACAAAGGTTGGTGGTAAAATACCACCATTTGAAAAACTCTAGGGTGTCTAGTTTTCAAAAAAATATGGTTTTGTGGGGTAAAATACACTGGCCAGCTTCAAATATGTCCCAAATGGAACATGGGCCCTGGTTAAGAGTTGTCCTTGCCCTCCTTTTCTAAGAGATCTGAGAGAGGCAAGTTATCAAAGTCTTCGCCTGTGGAGGCGCAAATTGCGGTCACCTCTTCTATGCTCTCTTAGTAGTGCTTTAGAATATTCACATGGAGCATGCGTCTGTCCCCTGCTCCAGCGCATGGGTCGATCACATAGGTGGTATCGCAAATTTGCTCTACCACCTTGTATGGGCCCTGCCAGGAAGCCTGCAGCTTGTCAATGTGGACCAGCCATAAGATTAATACCTTCTGGCCAACCTGAAAGCTGCGGTCCCTGGCTCCCTTATAGTACCACCAGCACTGTCGTTGTTGGGCCGCTTGTAGGTTGGTATGGACTGTCTGGGTCAAAGCCTCCAAGGGTTCCCTAAACTCTAGCACATATGGGACTATAGGGGTACCATTCATAGTTACTCCCCCCTCCCAGTGTTCCCTAATAAGATCTAGGGGTCCCCTTACCCTCCTTACGAATAATAATTAAAATGAAGAGAACCCAGTGGACTCTCAGGGCACTTCCCTATATGCAAACAATAAGTGGGGTAAGAACTGTTCCAAGTCCTTCTGAGTGTCTATGAACGTATGGATCATCTGTTTAAGTGTTCCGTTAAACCGTTCACAGAGCCCATTAGACTGGGGGTGGTAGGCTGAGTTTATAAAAAGCTTTACCCCACATACCTTCCAGAGTTGGTGGGTGACCTCTGCAGTAAATTGGGTGCCCCTATCCAAAATAAACTCCCGGGGAAATCCCATGCGGGAGAAGATTCGCATAAGGGCATCAGCTATGGTTTCGGCATGTACATTGGTCAGGGCCACCGCCTCTGGATATGTAGTGGCATAGTCCACTACGGTCAAGATGTACTTCTGACCGGAGGGACTGGGTTTGGCCAGGGGTCCTATTATTTCCACGGCCACCCGACTAAAGGGTTCTTTGATTATGGTCAGGGAACGGAGCTTGGCTTTATAGTGGTCTCCTCTTTTTCCTACCTTCTGGCAGGTATCGCAGGTTTGACAGTATTGTCTAATATCCTTTGAGATACCTGGCCAGAAGAAGTTCTGAGTCAGCCGATGTTTGATTCAGCTGATTCCTAAATGTCCTGATAAGGGTATATAGTACGCAATGCGCAGTAACTCTTGCCTATACTTGCGGGGCACAATTAACTGCTTTGTGGGCATGCCTTCTCTGCATAGCAGTAGAATAAACCTTTTCCCAGGCGTACCTCTCTCCTTCTAGGCCTGCCTGATTCTTGTCTAGATGATCTTTATATACCTGCAGGGAAGGATCTAGGGCTACCTTGCTGCCAAATTCTAAGGGGGCATCCCAGGGGAGAACAGGATGGGTGTGTGGCAGATTGCCTACCTGAACCTCAGAGGGATCGGATGGAGCCGTGGTGTAGGCCTGCTGTCAAGTAACAACAGGTTATACTTCTAGGATGGTGGGTTGGGGAACAAAGGCAGATGTGAGCTCCCCCAAGTGGTTGCCCAAGATCACATCTGCTGGTAAATCCTGCATAATCCCCACCTCCACATTCCCATGCCCCGTTCCCCAATCCAAATGTACCTTGGCAGTGGGGACTTTGTAAATTGCTCCCCTTGCCACTCATACGTCCACACAGTCCCCGGTGAGATTGTTCTTTGGAACCAGATGATTCCGGACCAGAGTCAAGGTGGCCCCAGAGTCACGTAATCCTTGTATACTCTTTACCTCCATGTGAACCACCTGGCGGTCCTCTGCTGCTCGTCCTAATAGTCTACCGGCAAGCAGTGGTACCCGATCTGCTGGGCTGATGTCATGTAGCTGGCAAAGCCTTTTGAAATCTTGTAATTATTCATCGATATCGCCTTCTACTTCCGTGTAGCTTTTAAAGGCTTGGTAGGGAATATTGGCTTTCCCCTAGGTAATTCTGGCGGGAGCTGGGGCTCCCTTCAAGGCTTGCTGGTTGGCTTGTTGCTTAACTACAAGGTACTCCTATACATCTGCCATCAGTCTGCTTAGTGTCTCTTCGGAGGGGGTGTTTTGGTAAAATGCTAACCTGCTCCTGAGCTCCTTTGCAAATTCTGTTTGCTCTGTCTCCTGTGGAACTACTGCAGCGGTTGCTCTGTCCCCCTCCATGAGTTCGGCCACAAGGGCAGCTTTCATTTTATTGCTAGCTATTCTTCCCCTTGCCTCCAATAATTCCTTTAGCGTAGCCTGTTTTAATTCTGCATAGTTTGTCTCCATTCACCATCCGTTCGTATAGTTTGACATATTACCGAACTCTGGTTTAATCCGAATGGTTGTTTCCTTGAACTGCTGCTTTGCTGTGCGGTTTCAATCCTGCCGCTTGCCACCAATTGTAACAAAGTAGCAGTATACTCCACAGTATCTCCGCTGGTAGTCAGGATAGAGCAGATAAAACACAGGCAAGGTAATAGTAATCCCTCTTCCCTAAGGACTAGACGACACATAGTCTGGGAGTCAACTGTCAACTGTCATTTTATTCCATGGTCACCGTATTTATGCAAGACCCCATGCAAGGGGTTTCCTGAATGACATTCCAGGGGTTTTACTACAGAGGACTGTGTGGGGAACTTAGCCTGCAAGGCTGTTTCCCAGCATGCCTTGCTGTACAGGAGAGATAATTGTGCAAGAATGTACTGTTAATCACATTATCTCTCTGTACAGCAAAATATACAGTTTTACATAAAAATACATAACTGATATAATATTCCGACGAATGCTACACACTGCAAATAAAACGAGCATAGCAATGGTTAACTAAATATTCACCCTAAGTGTCCAGAAGTGGCTAGGTTTGCCGCAGGTAGTAATCATCCATTTTGCCTTTATCTCTTCCCCTAGTCTAGTCAACTTAAATCGAGTCTAAAACCCAAAAGGCCTCATTATTCTAGATTACATGTTTTTTAATCTCTCTTAATAACCCCCCCCCCCCCCCCACACACACACACACTGACACAACATTTCCGATTCAACTCTGCTCAGAATACTTATTTTAATTCATGAACTAAAATTGCCTCTTTCTCTTGGTTCCAATGATTACGCCCAAGAGAATAGCTCAGGCTTTCCCTCCAGCTTTAGGAATTGTATAAAAAGTACATAATAAATCAAGTTAAGATCTTAACTCTACATATGCAAGAAAAAACCTATCTCGTACTGCCACTACAACAAATCCTCAAATTGCAGAGATGAAGCACTATCCCAGAGAAGTCATGTTTGAATGAGTGAACACAAATCTTCTATAGTGAGCCAGACAGAGCTGAAGGACACAGGATAAAAAAAAAAACAGTTGTGAGGTAAACGAAGATCACAGCAGGGGTAAGGGAACAGGAAGTGCATCACAAACACTTATAAGCAAGCAAATAGAAACAATAGACCCACAACTGCAAAGCTGCAATTACAGTACAAAAAAAAAGCTTTTCAGGACAGGATATGAACTGATTTCAGAGACATTATGTATATCTATTTTTATTGCATATATGTTTTTTGTTCTGTTCTTACTATGTGTATTGTTTTTTTTGTTTTTATTGTGTGTACATTTAGGTGTCACCAATTGTTTCACACCATTAACTGTTTGTATTGCTTTTATTTTTTACTTCCCTTCTATTATAAAGTATATATTTTTCTGGTATCAGTACATATTTTATCTTATTATTGCAGGTGCATGTAGCCACAGATGACCTTTTTTTACTGTCCCTGCAGCTCACCAGATGTAGGACTGGATTTGCTTTCTATTTTTTTGGTTGAATAAATGCATATCAAAGTTTTAAATGTAATGCTGCAACTTGTGATATTTGTTTTTTCCTTTAAACAAGTTCAGTTAACTCCAGTCTAAAATTAAAGTGTCATTTTATTTGTATAGTATGCTGGCTGTGTATATATTTATAGAAGTTCTCTGTAAACTGATATAGTCATTACCCAGAGTATGTTTTGTAGCTCAAAACCTTGATTATAATGTATGCTTTGTTGTACATAAATCAGAGGATCACACAATCATATAAAAAAAATATAATTATAATCCTCAGCATTTCCCTAGTTCAAGAAATTGGTCATATTTGTTTACATATGTTAATTTGTTTCTCAAACAGGCTTATTTTATTGAAGAATGAGACAATGTCCTACACATTTTCCACTGTGCGTTGTGTAAATAGTGGGATTGTGTGTAGAAATAAAAAAAAAATGTATCTTTGTTGGTTTTTAGAAAGCACCAGTAAACCCAATGAACATTAGACTTGGGCACTCGTTCTCAGTTTAATTTGTTTTCAGATGAAAATTGACTCATTTGTCCATTTGTTCAAATTCCGAATTCAATTTGAATGGAATAATGAATGAATGAATATACTTTCAAACTAATACACACACACAAACTCTCACACAGGAACACTCACTAATAAACTCTCACACTAATACTCACAAACACTCTCACACAGGAACACTCACTAATAAACTCTCACACTAATACTCACAAACACTCTCACACAGGAACACTCACTAATAAACTCTCACACTAATACTCACAAACACTCTCACACAGGAACACTCACTAATAAACTCTCACACTAATACTCACAAACACACTCTCATATATGAATTCAAGAATAAAAAGCAGTCGGTTTACGGAGGGAGCTCACAATCAACGTGTTGCAAAAAGTTTCCAATTTAATGAGGTATAAAAAGACTGGTACAAAAAGGTGAAGACAAAATGTACAGTGAAATAAATGCCTTACAAATCCCTTGAGGCATGAAACGCGTTATAACATTTATTTCACTGTACATTTTCTATTCACCTTTTTTGTAGAAGTGGTTTTATACCTAATTAAATTACATTGATTGTGAGCTCCCTCCACAAACTGACTGCTTTATATTCTTGAATTCTTGTAAAAACAGGCTGGATAGTCTGGCGTCAAAGGAGGCTCCACTTTTCAAATCATTACAGGCAAACAGAAGGTGAGATTATTACCTGGCTCCTTGACCGTGGAGGTCCTCTGGTGCTCACTTTTTCCACACTCTCACACATAACACTCACTAATACATCTAAATGTGTTTGAATTCCAAATTCCCTAGCCCTAACCTAACCATTTTCTGAATGGAATTCCCCTCCAAAAAATAATGGACAAATTTCATCCTAAAACGAATGCATCAATGGACATAATTCAGGTCAGACATACCAAATTCTTTTTTTTGACAAACAGAAAATTTTTTAGGTGCCCACGTCTAACAAATATAACTCCATTTAATTGAAATAGAAATATACAAATAACTATTTTGAAGAAATGGCACATTGTTTTTGGGGGAGGAGTGTTACAAAATGCCACTTCCCCATTCCCTATTTTAAGGGAATATTAAAATTAAATTTGTTTTGCAATATTATAATAATTTGGAGAAATACCGGTCCCAAAGAAGGATTTAAATAATATTGTTGAAACACCAATACCTATTTTCAGCTCTGCTATCCGTTAAATGTTACAAAACATATTTAGATGAAAATGTCAGTTTCCAAAACTTAGCTTTTTTGTTTAATTTAATTTTCCTTTTGTACATTTCTATTAACCATATTGATTGATTTACTAGAGAGTAAGTTAGGTGAACTATAAAATATATCTATTGAAAAAGTAGATTAAGTTTTGCTGCTTGGTTGTCAGCTCACCACAAAGTCTTGTTTAGTGAATAAATCCCTCAGAACATTACATTTAACTACACATGAATGCTACACATATACTACATAATATCAAGAAGGTGGACAGAAAGTATAAGGTAGGCATGTACCAGTATGAACTGTTATAATAAATTTAACTCTGGTAAAATATTAAAACAAAAAGATTAAAACAACATTTATTTTTGTATAATTAATTTAAATATGTTTGGCAATAAACAATGCACTGTTATTATAACCACATAACACTAGGTAAAAAACACAATTATCTATTCTCTTCTCATCTCCTCAGGCAATGGATGAGAACCAGACAATGGTCATCAAGTTTTTTCTTCTCGGATTTCAAAATCTTCAACAATTCAAGACATTGTTTTTCATTTTGCTCTTAATTTTTTATGTTGCCACCCTTATTGGAAATGTTATAATTATTTGGTTGGTGGCATCGAACAGGAGTCTGCAGTCTCCCATGTACTTCTTACTTACACAACTCTCTGTATCTGATATAATTTTGACGACAAGTATTGTCCCAAACACACTTTCTATTACATGGCGTGATGGGGGAGCTGTTTCATTTTTTGATTGCATTATTCAATTTTATTTTTTTGCCAGCTCCGAAGGTGCAGAGTGCTATCTTCTCTCTATCATGGCTTATGATAGGTATCTGGCCATCTGTAACCCTCTGAGATACAACTCATTAATGAACATTATGCTTTGCATTAAGTTAGTGATTATATCATGGCTGCTAAGTTTTTCTATGGTATTGATTGACACCATATCACTATTCAGACTTCAGTATTGCAAGCCCAACATTATTGGCCATTTTTTCTGTGATTTTGCTCCACTACCAGAACTTTCTTGTTCAGACACCACTATTCTTCATGTTGAAAGTTTCATTTTGTGTGTCCTTATAGCTATACTTCCACTCTTGGTCATCATGGCTTCTTACGGTCATATTGTCCAAGCCGTGCTTCGCATCTCAACTATCAGTGGAAGATTGAAAGCCTTTTCCACTTGCAGCTGTCACCTGACCATTGTATCCTTGTTTTACGGGACACTGATTGGAATTTATATGCTTCCGAGCAAAGTAAAATCACTGTCTATCAACAAAGTCTTATCCCTGCTATACACTGTGATAATTCCGATGACTAACCCGATCATATATACTCTGAGGAATAAAGATATCAAGAAAGCAATGATAAAAATGCAACTTGCACTTATGTAGCTGGGGAAGATAACTCTGTAAGTTAAGAAATGAAGTGTAGATTCTGTTCAGTCCTTAGCAAATGCTCAACCATTTAATGAAGGTTGGGGTAGGGTTTAAAAACTCTGAGTATGCATTTTTGGGACGACCAGTCAAACTATTTTGATTATTTTTAATATGTTTCATGTTGTATGTTGGTTCACCTTCACCTGCCCTTTGTTATTTCACCTCTTCTGTTTAATCTAGTCAAATAGCCAGTCACATGATATTATATAGCACCTGATATAAACCAGATAAATTAATATCTTTTGAATATATCTAACTCGTTCCTTTAACATCCCCCTCCCCCCCCAAAAATGTGCAAACAAATTGTAATATTTAAAATTTAAAATTGGTGGTGGAAGTTTGTACACAAGACGGAAGATGAAATACAGGAGCGGATGCTTCTCTTTTTGTTTCTCTTTTATGGTGGTATTTTTGGCTGTTTCTTCTCCCAATATTACACATGTAAACCCTAGTATGATTGTTCAAAAGGATAAAACAAACAATCACATAGGGATCTCAAAACAAAATCGCTGAGGTAAAGATAAACTTTATGTTTGTTTTTTCTGAAAGCCATCTTTGGCTTCTTGATTGACCATTCTGACTTCCATCTTCATTTGGGTCTACTTTAGTACCCAAAACACCACATGTTATCTATATATACACACAAATGTTCTCCTGCAATTGACTGGACAATGTAAAAACAAATTCAACATTAATTTTTTATAAAGCAACAACAAAGTATCTTGCTTTTTAAGGACAACATCATCCTCTACTTGATTATTACAGCTGCATATGATATATTAATCTTCCTGACTGGATGAGTTAGCTAAAAACAGAATCATTTGGGATGAACACTTGAAGATGAATTGGCAGCCCTTTAAACTGTTGTTTGTTATAATGATCTAATAATGGCTGAGATATTAAAGTTGTATTGAAGATTTTATTGAATACATTTAACAAACTGTGCAAAGGCACATTTGCACCTAAAAATATGGTATCCAAAAACAATTTCAGATGTCAAAATACACCTTAAAAGAACAATCAAGTCCATAAATTCACTTTGGTGCAAGTTGAAAACAACTGTTTGCATAGTACACAGACTTGTCTCTCAGTGTTATTTGATGCAGGCTATCAGGGCCTTACCAGGTCAGGTTAAAGTTTCAGTGCAGGTATAGTGGTTGCATGTTATTTATTGTGCAGAGTGAGAACAGAAAAATAAACAAAGAGATAGGGATTGGAATAAAGACCGAAGGAGACAAAGGGGGACTTTAGCAAAGAACTGCAGAATAGAAAAAGGGTTTGAGTAGGAACTGCAGTAAGAACAAAGAGCTATAGAAGGGACTGTAGACAAAGCAAAGGTAGGGGTAGAGAGAGATATACACAGGATGAGGCCTTAGGTAAGGGTGAGGACTGAGGTAAGTGTGAGGCCTGCAGTAAGGGTAACTAAACAGGAACACCCAAGAGAGGGTGAGGTCTGAGATGCTTAGCTAAACAGGAACACCAGAGAGAGGGTGAGGTCTGAGAAGCGTAGCTAAACAGGAACACATACATTACAAAGGTTCGACCGGCTCCAGCTCTCAAATGGTTAAATTCCATGAGCTTTTTTGACTGCTTCTAGGTGCTGAAGCACAATGAGCCTGTTCATAGCCCAGACAAACAAGAAACACATACACAGGGGAAGTGCCAGCAAAGATCATCTGGAGAGCAGATACTATAAATCAATAGTAGGTAGCAAAAAATGTATTGTAATCCAAAATTTCGGTAAAAACAGCAAGCAGAGGGACGGAGACAGACAATAAAGACGAATGCTTGATGCGTTTCATACCAACAGGTGATTTCTCAAAAGCAGTCTAAGTTAATCTGGTTCAACACACCATCATATATACAAAAATATTTCATAACAAATTTAATGACAAACGATTAAAACCTTATTAGTATCATACCTGCAGCTGGTGGCCAGGGAGCAGTGTCCACCACGCTCCACCCCCAGGGGCGTGCACCCAACCGGCCAGACAAGCCCAACCTCTGACCGAGGGAAGCAAGCCCATCCCACAAGTGAGCCCAACCACAAACTGAGCACAGCAAGCCCATCCCACAGAAAGGTGCCCGCCCCTGGAGGCAAACGTCCATGCCCATCATCCAGGCCAGCGGCTGAAGATAAGAAATGAGTGAGAAGAAAACGGACACCTAACACCCATAGTATTAAAACTATTAAACTGAACGTTGGCTCAGTTTAATTACCTCACGGACTGGAGTTAAATAGATACTGAGCTGTTCTGCAGGCATTTCACAGGACTAAAAACTCCAGCCTGCAGTCAGTGCCAATCAACAGCCCATAAAGTCAATTTTTGCCTTCAGCAGATAACCAACCCTCCACCAGTACGGCAGGCATGTCAGCACCACCACCCTTGGGCCCTCTCCCCTCATCCGCCAAAATGCACGATAGACTAGGAAGACCTATTTCTTTCCTCGGGAAATCACAGATCTGCAACAATTTCAATACCACCGGTTGCAATTTCAGTCTGTGTAGACTGCTGCACATCTGCACAGGCTGCCATAGGGCCCACCCGAAAACAATGTGTCCAGTTAAACTTTTTTCAAAATCATGACTTTCCCCAGTTAAGGTAGATTTCCTAAGGGAAAAATTAAAACTTCACCCTTCACCCTACCTTGTGGAGTTTTTAATTTCAGGTTTTTCAGCAGGTTTTAACACCGGTATTATTGCTCTCCCCCAACAAACGCTGGAATGCCCCAACCTTAGGTCCGCATTGACCAATCAGTTACCTGATAGGCCCCTTTCAGTCACCCCCTTTCCCCAGTTGGAGAATCAGCCCCATTGGTATAGCTACAGGGAAATATTTGAAGAAAAAGAGACTCATTTTTGACTTATCAGCCCCTCACAACTCGTGTCATCCTAGTATCAACTCCCTTATTCCAGCAGAAGAATTCTCGCTTAAATACACTTCAGTGGACAATGCCATTCATGCTATAGTGAGGTCAGGGATAGGATCATGGCTCGCCAAGGAAGACATCACAGATGCCTTCAAACTGCTACCAATAAACCCCGAATTATGGCATCTATATGGTATAAAGTGGAAAGACTGGTACTATTTTTCTACCCGATTAACCTTTGGCTCCAGGAGTAGTCCCAAGTTATTTGACTTATTCGCAGAAACTGTGTTGGATTTTATTAAATGTCACTCGGTGCCCTTTGGTATTGCACTACCTAGACAATTTTTTAACTATATAATCACCCCAGTCATCACCCTCCAGCAGACAGGCTGCTTAACCTATTTGAAGAATTAGGAATTCCAGTTGCTAAACACAAGACTGCAGGCCCAGACACTTCCATTGAATTTTTGGGCATAGTCTTAGATTCTGTTCGTATGGAGGCCAGTCTTCCAGCAGCCAAACTTAGTAGGATTCAACAACAGATTGACAGCTTCATGGCATCACTCACTTGCTCAAAAGTACAATTACAGGCACTCTTGAGTCACCTAAATTTTGCTATGAGTATCATCCCTCAGGGTAGGTCTTTCATGTCACACCTCCTGAACTTACTGTCTAATAGCCACGAGGCATCAGACATGCTCAGCCTTGATAATGAAGCAAAATCTGATCTAGTAATGTGGTCCAGGTTCCTCAAAACTTGGAATGGTAGGTCCATGTTCTTCCCTATCCAGAATTAATTCTCCCCTAAAATTTTCACAGACGCAGCCGCATCATCAGGTTTCACTGCCATCTTCCAAAACAAATGGTTGTGCGGGGAATGGCCCCCACAAATTGAAAATATCAAACCTTTATCATCTATAGCTTTTGTTAAATATGTCAGATTGTTATTAGTCAGGATTGGACTGAACCCATTGTCATATTCAGGACATTCCTTCAGAATTGGAGCTGCATCAGCAGCTTCTAGGAACAACATCCCCTCGCACATTATCAAAAGAATGGGTAGATGGCGCTCTTCCTGTTTTTCAGTTTACATTCCACAAAAAACTACCGAGATTAGACAAGCGTTTGCTAAACTTGCATTGTAATCTGTGTTTTGGATATATCTGTAATAAACTTGTTGTATAATTTATGGCTTTCATTTTTGCCCTCTTCTAGGCCTACCAGGTACATCGGTCTCGGCACACCTCTGACCAATTTCTATGTGTACGGTATTGTCCATCTGAAACACTACTCTCCTTTTTTCTGACCTTAGCCCCTCCCACAATTGTTAAGGCCAGGAGGCTGGCCTGTAGTTGTGGGAGGGGCACTGAGTATATCAAGCGCCTCTCTCCCACAGCATGCAGCGTTTTCACTGACATTGTTCCCACCCTTGATCCCAACCCCTTTTCTTAGCTATCCTTTTCTTCTTAAATACACGGGGGGCCCTCTTCTAGGCCTACCAGGTACGTCGGTCTCGGCACACCTTAGACCGATTTCTATGTGTACGGTATTGTCCATCTGAAACACTATTCACCTTTTTCCTGACCTTAGCCCCTCCCACAAAGATATCAGTCCTATCAATATGGGTACAGCATTTGCAGATCTTATGATCACAGGGATACATTCCAGTTACAGAAAGCCAGGTTTTAGTGGTGCTAATAGGTTACCCAGAGTACATGCCTTTTTAGGTACATAATTGATCCCTATGTCAACAATTCCTGATAGTGCCTCATCCGTCTTCAAAACAGGCAAATGATTTTTTAAGTATAGATCGTATCTTATTAAATTCTAGGTTAAATTGGGTGGTAAAGCTAATGTTTTCTCCTTCATGACTCTTGGATGACGGCTGATCTAAGTAGATCTTTACTATCCTTCTCTTTGCCCAGATTGTATGAGCATTGAATATCCCACTCTGAATAACCTCTAGCCCTAAATCTCCTTTCTAAATCCCTGGCTTGTATCTAAAAGTTATCCTGGTGAATTGACCAGTCAGTCAATTCCTTTCAGGTCTAACATTATATTTTATGGTCGCTATATAGATGATCTACTATTGGTTTGGAAGGGGGACTACAGTGAGGTTGAGTCCTTTATTGATTATGTTAATACAAACCCACTTAACCTACATTTTACTTTTGAACATAAATCACGCTCCATCACCTTCCTTGATTTGAAACTTAGAAGAGATTACATGAATGGGGATATTAGTACCTCAATTTATCGTAAAGAAGTGGCTGGCAATACGATTCTTCATGCAAATAGCTGCCACTCACCCCATGTTATCCGAAGTGTCCCGGCCAGTCAATTCACCAGGCTAAAGAGGAATTGTTCTGAAGGAAGGAGCTCTTCACTTTCAGCCATTCTGGACAGTGCATCAGCCTTGTCATTGAAAGAACCTGGATGATATGTAATATGTACTTGGAAGCGGATACAAAATAAGGCCCATTTTGCTTGTCGTGATTTTAGTCGCTTCACAGTATGTAAAAACTCCAGGTTCTTGTGATCTGTATATGTGGTAATGGGAAAAAATCTAGCAGGTGTTTCCACTCCTCCAATGCTAATTTTATGGCTAGAAGTTCTCGTTCCTCGATGTCATAATTGCGTTCTTCAGAATTTAATGATTGTGAGAAAAAGGCCACAGGATACATCCTGTGGCCTTTTTCTCACAATCATTAAATTCTGGTCATCACTCTCTTGATGTTGGGACAGAATAGCTCCTACTGCGGTGTCATGGGGCATCGACCTCCAGAGTATATGGTATTGAGGGGTTAGGTAAAATTAGAATAGGAGCTTGAGTAAACTTGAGTTTGAGAGTCTTGAACGCCCTGGTACATTTGATAGGACCATGGGAGTTTAAGTAGGCAGAGCAACAGATGCTGCAGGTTCTGGAATTCTATTGTACTATTGTTGCAGTTGTTGCTGCAACTGGTTTTGGCCGGTCTGTAATTATTGTACTGTTTGGGTTAGTATGATACTTGTTGGGTAAGTGCCGTAATTGCCTCTGTAAGCCCTGTGGTTTCCATATAGGCTGAGTGATTATGTGTGGTATACAGGATGTGAAAACCAATATGCAGGGTATGGCAAACAGGACGGGTAAATGTGCCACAATAATGGAATGAACACATCTGGTTAGGAGAAATGGATAAGGACACTGGAGACAGGTAGTCTTGCTTGAGGATGGAGCAAAGTGTAAACACCAATATATTCTGAAGGTAAACTCCTAGTAGTCCAAGAAGCAGTAGCAGTAGATAGCACATTTCTTTATGTTTGCACGAGTAGCAGTATACAGCACAGTTCTTATGTGTGCACGAGTAGCAATGCACAGCACCGTTAGAAAGCAGCACTTCGAGGGGGGAGAGAGAGTGACGATAGCTATTATAGTAACACAGTGGGGGGGAGAGACGGGAAAAGGATATCTGAAGATTTATATTTAGCTCTTATGTTGTGTATTTGTTTTCTGTGTTATATATGATCAAACATTGAGAGGAATGTATATATATGTGTATGTATGTACGTTAAATATATGTGTATATGTATGTTTTCCTTTTTTTCTGTATATATGTGAATGGTGTGTTTTTTTGATACAATATAACTAATAAAGAATTATAAATTAAAAAAAAGAAAGCAGCACTTCAGGATACATGAATAATTGAGAAGCCAGGGGTGTAGAATAATCCGGGGGTACACCAGGTAAATTGGAAGCCAGAATAGAAGCAATGTCAGCCGGTCCAAAGGTCAGGGAAACAAGCCCAGTGGTCAAATATAAATCCGAGGTCAGGGGCACAGGCAAGGTAGCAACAAGGCAAGGGCACAGGCAAGGTAGCAACAAGGCAAGGACACAGGCAAGGTAGCAACAAGGCAAGGGCACAGGCAAGGTAGCAACAAGGCAAGGACACAGGCAAGGTAGCAACAAGGAAAGGACACAGGCAAGGTAGCAACAAGGCAAGGACACAGGCAAGGTAGCAACAAGGAAAGGGCACAGGCAAGGTAGCAACAAGGAAAGGACACAGGCAAGGTAGCAACAAGGCAAGGACACAGGCAAGGTAGCAACAAGGAAAGGGCACAGGCAAGGTAGCAACAAGGAAAGGGCACAGGCAAGGTAGCAACAAGGCAAGGACACAGGCAAGGTAGCAACAAGGAAAGGGCACAGGCAAGGTAGCAACAAGGAAAGGGCACAGGCAAGGTAGCAACAAGGCAAGGGCACAGGCAAGGTAGCAACAAGGAAAGGGCACAGGCAAGGTAGCAACAAGGCAAGGGCACAGGCAAGGTAGCAACAAGGCAAGGACACAGGCAAGGTAGCAACCACAAAGACAATCAAGTTAGGCACCAGTAAATGGAATGTAATAAACGCTAAGAGGCAGGATACATGAGAATCACTGAATGATGAGATTCCTTTTAAATTCTCGTGGGCATGACGTCACGGGGAGTGCCCCACACGACCTTGCTCGTTGTCAAGGGAATAGTAAACTCTTGCAGGGGAGCGTTTTATTGAGCCCATGGGTGGAGAGAATGAAGGCAATTGTGATTGTCTGAATCCTAGGATATTCTGGTGATTACTTCTTAGAGGAGTCTGACAACTACCCATCATAATCAGCACCACCATTGCTCCCGATGCTCTCAAAGTCATATTGGCCGGTAAATGGAAAATATCCATCAGAGAGTGTGCACTCCAGATGTACTTTTATGGTGACTTATTAATAGGGGAGTGCCATACACCTGGATATGTTTTTTCCTTACAGGGAACCTTTTGTGTACTGGGAGGAAACATTGATTTTTACTGCCCACCGTTATAGCATTCAATGGGTGTTTTTTTCTCAGATTTTGTGGGGTATATTTGATCATTTCTCTCCTACCTAGGCAAGTTGGAGGTATGGGGGTAGGTATGGTTTAAATTAAACCTATGGCATTAGTGGTGAGCATTGAATCAGCAATGTCCTTTAATTTATCACTAACACCATTTTTATGGTTAGCAAGAAGAGTTGAATCTAGGCCAATATCCCCTTGTGCCCAACATCAGTAAAGGTACATAATTTAACTCCATCAGGACAATTGCATTGTTTGTTTTGATGTCTGGACAATAGCTATTTTACAACATTAGCTATATGTGCATTTAAATAAAAAAGTGCATGCTTGCTTCTTAAATGAATCCCCACATATTAAATATTGTTTGTTTAAGAACAGATAGGGAGTTCATTTAAGACCATTTTTTTAGACTTAACCCTTTGTGTACTGTATAATTTTTTATAATAATTTGAAAAAATGGTTACAAAAAGTATATTTTGTGTTTTTTATATTTTTCTGGAACACGGTATACATATTTCCTCTTTCTATCTGGCACAAGATAAAAATATGTCAATGAGAGAAAGGGAAGGTTTTGACAATCAGTGTTCATACATCACTGATTGTCATTTACAAGTATGGCATGTGATCTATGTGACTTATTATCACAGTGATCACATCAATAAATGCCAACAATTTGGGGGAGGATGGCAGTGGATTGTGATATGTCCTTTAACATATCACATTGTTCCCTTACAATCACTGAGCTATTGCAGGCTAATACAGACCCTTTTATGGGGTATTTCAGACTTGCCTTCATCAGAGGCAGCCTGAAGCACCCCTCACCCCATTTACATGGGGCGAGGGGGGGTGATTGAAAGGACAGTGATAATAGTCACAGGCTTTAAGACTGGCAGCCATTTTTTTCTTTACTCACTAGTGAAGCTACCAGGAAAGCCAAACATAGTGTGAATCATCGCAAAATGCTGTGATCGTGCCATTTTAAAGGCAGCCCATACATGTCTGGATATTGTCGTGAAGTAGTTAACAGCACCAGTCCGTGCTCATGTTTCTTTATATTGTCAAACCAATTGCAGACAATACACGTGTTAAACCATCCAATCTGCTTGTATCTTTCCCAGTGGTTTTTGCAAGACCCCTTTCCCTTGACCAATGATGAGGACTCGAGGGTTATGGATTGTCACTAGACTTTTTTTCACCAATTAAATTGTTGAATTGGAAACCCCAAACAACACATAGGGTTGATTAACCATTACATATAGAGTGAGAGCTTACATAATGCAATTGTAAAAACACATGTGACAAACACAATATATGCTATTATAATTGTAATAATTTACTAACAACCACCAACATTTTTAGAAAACATCGAGATGTTCACATTAAAGCTGAAATTTCCAACTGGGTAAATCATATATTGTATTTACTTTTCAAAGAGTAGCAATCTTCATAATCTAGATTAACTAAAGCTAAACCTAATATTAACACTGTTACTGAACTAGAAGCCAATGCGTAAATTTGATGCTAATACAATTAATGTCTCCCCCTGACATGGAAAGCAAATTACATTGGTCAGCAGAGACAGAGTAAGAAGCGTCCGTCACTTCAGGCACCCACCCAATCAGAGCTTGTCCGTTACAATGAATAACTATATATATTTGTTTTCACATAATATTCCGTCTGTTATCTTTCAATCACAAGCTAATTCTAATTACATTGCCATGGATACATGCATGGTCAAATGCTTGTGTACAGACGGACATATAGTATAGGACAAAACTGTAGCAGGGGAGGGTGGGATAATGCAATCAAATAGGCTTAAAATGATGGCAAACATCTCTTGCTGAGTATTATTAATGTCTGGCATTCCCACCAAATGTGCATACAACCTGGTGCCACCTCCAACACAAATTGGTGGTGGTACCATTAAACTTGCTAATTGTTTGAGGGACCAGATGCCATCTAAAAATAATTTTATTTACAATTACAGTTTACCCAATTGTAATTTCCCAGCTGTACATCCAATCTTCTAAGCTGAGATTTACATTCAAGTCCCGTTACCAACTTTCCTTTGCCTTGGGTTTCCTTATATTTGTGATATAGTCTAGTATGTTATACCAACTCCAGAGAAGACCTAAGCTCGAGATATTAAAAAGAAAAATGTTCAAGTCTTACAAGAAACTTTCCATTCTCAGATTTAAATAATTCAATGTTGTATTGTATTGGAGAGGGCCCATGTGTCTACATTCTCCAAAGTCCCACCTCAATCTGACAAAAATCAAGAGATATTATCTTAGTAAATTGTGTTTCACCACTTTCTCTTTTGCCCAGTAATTATAGCCATGAGAATATCACTATATTCCCTACGGGTTTATCATGTGTATAAAGTGTGGATAATATATAGATCTGAACTCTAAAGATGATCTTAACTCTAAAGATGCAGGAACAATACATTCTGTATTTAATGCCATCATATCTCACAATAGAAAGAACATGATCATCGCAGCTCTTTGGTTTAAATCTCCAGATGACAAGGATTAAGCAGTTTCCCATTGAACCAACATTTGCACACACAGAGAAATCTCTTCAAAAGGGGGTAAGTCCTGTAGTGAGTTACAAGATGTATTCATAGTAAAGTCTGTTTATTTTATTTTGATTTTCCTATATTCAGTGATACATTGGTTAATGGACATGTTCCATTCAATTACAATCAACATAATGCACATTTTTGTGTGATCTGCAGGCTATTAAAAAATGCTGGTTTTGTATACATTGATAAATGATGTCTTTAAGCAGTTATACTAATTTTTAATAGTAGCTTTAAACCATTGATTGTACTTAAATAACAGTGTTTATTAATCTTTTTTTTTTAATCCTTATTGTTTCTAAACTATTGTCCATTCATAAACCTTAAATGAAAATAGCGAGAATGTCCTGCTTTACAGTGGTACCTTGTTACATGTTCCTTCTTACCATACATGTAGTGTCTCTGACATGGTTTGTGGAAGGACCACTCATAAGTTGATGCCATTATGGACTTGCCATATGAAGCCTGATAACTGCTGGTTTGATATGTAAGTATTCAATGTAGCTACAGACACCCCAAAGAGGCCAAATAGTTGGGCTTTGAATTAGAGGTGTATTAGTTGTAACAATTATTCAATGTGTTAGCAGGGGCAATTTCAAAATGCATTACAGATTATGTCATGTATGGGCTATGTGCATCAGCAGAGGGAAATATTATTTGTAAATATACGCTCTCCAATAGGGATAGAGAGACAAATGCCACTTTAATTGCTGAATACTATAGTTTAGTTAGTAAGTTGCTAAATGCTTAAAATGTAAGTTGCCAAATGATTCAAAAAAATAATTGTATAGCTACCTCTAAGACTATTTCTGTATACATAGTACAGCCAATCACACTGTATTTGCAGCATGCTCACACCTGTTTGGTAAGCATCATTTTATACATTTATATTTGTTGAGCCTGTGACTTAGCGCACCGACATTTTTCTTTTCCTTGCTTGCACATATTTGAGGTTGTCTGGTTGCAGCTTGCTGTTATAGGGTTAATTGGTATATAATAGGTTTTGGTAGCAGTATAAACTGCTTTGTGTGCCCACTAGATAGGGGGTGAGAGTAGGTTCTCACCCTATTGAGAGTGTTCCATTGACGTGGTGGGTGAGCTTAATAATGCTTTGGTCCAATGATTGCACTGTGTTATCATATAACAGCAAAATAATAATAGCCAATTTTACAAGGATGTACAATCTCTTGTGGAAAAAAAAACTGTTCACTTATGATCAGTGGAGGGCTGGCAACGTTGGCTCATGGTGCAACTTTATCAGCTTTATCACCTTTAGCAACAAATGGTGTCCAGCCCCTTTATATAAAAGGGGGCCAGAGCAAGTAGCCCTGACTCTGCCAATAATAATCAATTATTCCCTTGGGGATGTAAGCTGCCAAAATGTCTGTAGACCTCTATATAAATATATAACCCTCCATGGTATTATGGGTTAGCCAAATGTCCCCAAATATAATATATAAATATATAACCCTCTTTGGTGTGTAGGAGCTAGGGAAATTCTCTTGTAACCCAAATATAAACCTATCTATCTTTTTTTAATGTTCATTTAACTAAATATTCAATTTAGAATGTGGCATTGTTTAAGCTTTGTTTATTATTTTTTCAATTCTTTATTAAAAAATGTTTCATTAAAAACTAACAAAATGTAATGCAATATTCTTCCTCACAAACTGATTTAAACAAAAAAAAAAAAAAAAAAAAATATATATATATATATATATATATATATATATATATAAACAGTCCAAATATGTGTATAGAGGATGCACTCACAGGTCTTGTAGTATCAAAATGTAATTATCAAAATGACAAACCCCATTGCAAAAAATACAGCTCACTTATGTAGGTACATAATTAACTTCATTACTTTATATTCATTAGTTATATACCCAGTAGTTACTATTCATATTGTCATCACTATTCCTTGGTATATTCTGTCATACATGTTATTCACTGTGACCCCTCTATGAAGTATCTCACCCTAGGATTATTCAAACAAAATATTTCCATCATAATAATCCAACTCCAGTATAGAAGGTGTTGTTTGATTCAACAAAAATCTGAATAAACACCTCTGCTGCCTTCAAAAGATGGATAACACAACATTATTTCAATATTTTCTTTAGACAAAGGAGTAAAATACAGTTAATGATGATCTACAAAACATATTTCAATATGCCTGCTAAATGTCTTTCTACTTTGGACAGGTTGATCGCTTGTTTTTTAAATTGGAGAAATACAGCTGACATATTTTTATATAGTTTTTTTTTAAGCTACATTTAAGCTACAGACACAGTGCTTTCTATGATGAGTGTAAAACAAGTTGCAAAGATTTCACAAACTTACAAAATAACCATCCAATCATGGGAGGAAGAGAGATGCATGCTGGGAAATGTTATGATGTTGCAATCACAAGACCTGGCAACAAGGTTATAAATAAACTGTTAGCTTGTATTTAAAGCAAGTGAAATATTAACACAAATAGAGTAACACAACATGCTGTACAAACACAATTATTTTCCAGCAATTTAATATTTTTTTGGGGTTTGAAAGATGCACTGTTTATGCATCTGAATGAGATTAAAATGAAAACATAAAATAATGTGAATAAAATTTCCTCTTCTCATGTCCTCAGGCAATGGGTGAGAAAAACCAGACAGTAAATGAAATTCTTCTGCTGGGATTTCAGAATCTTCAAACATTCAAATTCATATTTTTTCTTATGCTCTTCATTTTTTATGTTGTGACCCTAATTGGAAATCTTCTTATTATTTGGCTGGTGGCATCCAACAGGAGTCTTCAGTCTCCCATGTACTTGTTCCTGACACAACTGTCTGTATCTGACATAATTCTGACCACAAACATTGTCCCAAACACACTTTCTATCACATGGCAAGATGGGGGAGTTATATCTTTTTCTGGTTGCATTATTCAGTTTGATTTTTTTGTTCTTTCTGAATCATTTGAGTGCTTCCTCCTAACCATAATGGCGTATGATAGGTATCTGGCTATCTGTAACCCTCTGAGATACACCTTGTTAATGAACAATATATTTTGCATTAAGTTAGTGATTATATCATGCCTGTTAGGTCTTTCTATAGTATTGTTGGATACAATATCAATAACTAAACTTCAGTTCTGTGGGCATAATGTTATTGACCATTTCTTCTGTGATTTTGGTCCACTACTAGAACTTTCTTGTTCAGACACCTCTATTATTCAAACTGAAATTATTTTCTGTGGTATCCCTACAGCTGTTCTCCCACTCTTGGTCATCATGGCTTCTTATGGTCATATTGTCCACTCCGTCCTTAAGATCTCAACCACCAGTGGAAAAACAAAAGCCTTCTCCACCTGCAGCTCCCACCTGACTGTAGTGTGCTTATTTTATGGAACAATTATTGGAATTTATATGCTTCCGAGCAAAGGAAAATCACTGACCCTCAACAAAGTCTTGTCTCTGTGGTACACTGTGATAATGCCGATGATTAACCCGATCATATATAGTCTGAGGAATAAAGATATAAAGAAAGCCATGAGAAGAATGCAGCTTACACTTACTTAGCTTGGAGAGGCAGCTCAATAGATTAAGGCGCACTAGGGGGTCATTTATAAACATGGCGCACATGCATTTTGTGACAAAAACGGGTGTAATTGGCGTGTGAGCCAATGTAAAAAGCAGACTCACAGCAGTGGGCGTTATCTATGCTGAATGTATTGATTTAGGTTATGTCAGCAGGTGTAGTGCCATTGCAGCTGATGTGTAAAAAAAACAGGCGCTGATAAGCAACTGATTTATGTTGGGGAACCTCAGCCAAAAACACATATTCACAGAGGTCTCTCTCTCCCTCACTGCAAAGTATAGGGAGTTATACAAATCACTGTTATTCATATAATAAAACTCCCTCTACTTTGCAGTGTGTGAGTTTTTATACATGTCCCCCAATGTGTAGAGCACACTAAGTGGCAAAATTCTAAATATCTTAATTGAGGATTTTCCTTCTTTTTATATCAAAAGCTGGAAGGATAGTTATAAGGCTTAAAATGTATAGACTTATGGAGCTATTCTGAAAAAGGTGAGTTGAGGTGAGTACCAGATGAGATGAAGTGAATAGCAGGTGAGTTGAATATTTAATCTCATCAATTCAGCCATTCACTGTGCAGGAACAAACCTGATGAGTTTACATACTAGGGAAACTGACCAGGTTTGGTCCTGCACAATGTATTGCTAAATTGGTGAGATACAATATAAGATCTTTTTGCTAACTAAATTTCCATACTACCATGTTACTATGTATAATCCTCAATTTGTTTCAATTTTAAGTCCATCACTCTCACCTGGTCAATTATACTGTAACATCATCTTTCTAGGAGCACTAAACTTATTTTTCACTCATGCTTCTAAAATAGAAATGTAATTTTCAATAGTGTGAGGATAAACTGGTATATAATTGTGATTATATGCCAGTTTATCCTCTGACTGACAGCTGCCTTGTTTTCCTGGGAAGCAGGAAGCTCTGACCAGGTTAGTGACTGTCTCTCTTGGCAAGTGCAAAGTGAGTCCCTTGTTGTGAAATAGGATCAACATAGGGGACCTTAACTAGGTTTTAAGTTTTAAAATGAGGATCTTTCTCTGCACAAGCAGAGAGATACCACCTTTGAATACATAGTATTATCAGATGAGACTGACTGTGACTCAGCTCTGAGGCAGAGTACACACGTGTGTATCAATATAGATTGACGTCGGCTTTACCTGGAGACAGCAGACACATATTAACCGTTGCTTCCTTCAGACAGTCTTTAATGTATGAAGTAGACTTCCAACAGGTTTCAGGAGCCTGTGCCACCTCTTCCTGATCAGAGAACCTCTTCTGTTTGTCATAGCTTCTTCACTGTAAAGTTGTGGGATGTATAAAAAAGGTGTAAACACTGGTATGCCCAGAAAACAGTGTTTATAAATAACCCCCTATATGTCAACATTTGCAACATCTTAGGATTGCACACACACCTCTGGTGACTCTGGTTCACTCTCTGCATTGACCTGGTGGACAAGTCATAAAACAAATGTATGCAAATTAAAAATATTAATGATGCAATTAAACTGTCGAATGTTTTCCTGTATGTTAAATGACATTAACATTTATTTATAAAGCATCAACAATTTAAGTAGAGCTTGGCACAGCATGTAGAAGAGAACTAAATACTATGTTAGTACATTGTTGATGTTGTTGGCTCTTCATTTTGTCTTACAGTGTAATAGAACAGTACATTTGGAGTTGGAATTTTCCTTATGTGTGCTGCCAGTATGTTCCAGAACTCTTTCCTTCAATGCTCTATTGGTTCTACCAATATATTGAATGATGCAAGAACATTGTAAAAAAAGATACTTTGTGTGTGCAATTACTATTGATGAATTGTTTTAATTCATAATCCTTTCCAGTAGTTTTTAAATCAGTAGTAAGTCTCAGAAGAAATGTACATGTTTTGCAATGTCCACATTTAAAAAAAAAAACATTTTGTGGGTGTGTCCCGATGTTTAACAGAGCTGACTGTCCACTGTTAGAACTTCTATAAGGACCGGGGGAGAGTTAGAGCAAACAGACTGATATCCCACTACTTCAGCATCGTTATATTATCACAGTATATACATCATCAACAGAGAGAGACTCACTTGAAATCAAGAACAATTTTGAAATACCCAACTGTTTACTATGCTGAGATCACAAATAAAAAATAATAATAAATAATTTACCAGAAAATTAACTAAACAAATTAGGTAATTTGGCAAAATTATGTAAAAATTTTAGAATAAAGTTTTCATGCATTACTTCTATGTCAAGGAAGATACCATGCGGGTAAGCAGGCAGAAAGTGCCTCTTCCAGCTCCATTCACATATGTGCAATTATATGCCAATCTATCGCCATTTACTATTCAACAGATAAAAACATTTCACCTAATCACAACATCTCTCCACTTAGTGGAAAACATATACAAATGGGGATTCAGTGTTAAACTTTGATTACAAGAAATTACACTGTCTCCTCCATACAGCCCCCCGAGAAAGGTCTCAAACTCCTTCCATCCTGGGACATTCTGGTCCCAAACCCTCAAGACTTTTGTGTGGTGAGGAAACAAAGGATTGGACTGTCTGCCATCTACACCCACCATCAACTGCTAAAGAAGGTGACATCTTACCTATGATACAACAACGGTTTGTCAATCAACTGTTTCATGAATACTAAGTAAGGAACCTGACTCTAACCTGTTCCCAATATCTGACTGACACTTTCTCTACTGCTTTCCAATCTTCAACAATCTAGAAAAAAGCTGGAGTGTATGGCTACACGACTCCTTAGGAACCTCAAATCAGAAAAGACCCCAAAGCAAGATTTATAATTCTAACAATAACCTACCATATACCATACTGAACATACGCTCCCCAAACTCCAATTCAGCATAATGTGCAAAAAAAATGACAGAATTAGTCCAACCACTCATAAAAAACTCACTTATAATGTGTGAAGGCCTTAACACAGTGTCACAGCAGCACCACCATGCCACCCACTTGACCGCTCAGAGATCTCTTCAGCCTCACTGCCCAACCGCAGGGGATTCTCAGCGTCTTCACGGCAGCTGATGCATGATTAGAGCTTCCAATGCATGTCTCCATCGGCTGTCATCCAGCTAGATGGAACATGCCCCCCTTTTGGCTCGCACATGCACAGTGATGTCCCGGGTTCCTGCCCTTACTATCTCTTAAAGGGATACATTTATAAGTTTTGTTTCTCCTCCCAAATGTCTCTATTGGCTAGCCAGTCATTAGGATTACCATTTAAATCCTCATTTGTGTTTTAGCCCTTGCCTGTGATAGAGCCTCTGAGCCTTTTGCTAATATTCCTGTACTTTCTATTATTGTTTACTGTTGCCGATCCTGTGTGTTTTCGACTACTCCTGTTTGCTGCCAGCCTTGACCTTTTGATCTGACTATCCTTTTTCCAGACCCTATTGTACCTTTGCCGTGTCAGTCTCAACCTATTTACCTGTCTTTGCCTATACGACTATCCTTTTTCCTAATACTTTTGTACTTTTGCCATTCCTGTTACACTCAGTTCCTGTTTTTCAGTCTCTGCAATGGTTCTCTTTGGTGTATTGGTAATTGAGAGAGCGCAAAAGACCTGGAGGAATTAAGCTCAACCATAATGTGGATTTCCTTCAGGTAGAAGAATTCTGCCCTTTGCTAAATACTCGGCGTAATACCCTGTGCCTACTCTGTATCAAGGTTCCACTACCTCCAAATCCTGACACACAGTTAATAATAAAAAGATGCATACACATACTTTCTTTTTCTGAAAATATATTTAATGTCACCATGCAGTAAAGCATTAAAAAAAAATGGCAGACCCCCCCAGAGTGAGTAAAACAATATACAATGTGTGTGGGTACAGTATGTGAGAAAGGATAAAATTACAGCTAAACACAAACACCACATAAATGTCAAAACCACCCATGTCACCCAGGGAAACACAAGGTCAAAAGGCCATGTCACTAAGGGGTTTAAAAAAATAAAAAAATGCATCACAAATGATTTCCTTAAATATTCAAATAATAGATTATAAACAACATTTCCAATATAAGACTTAACAAATATACAAAAAAAAAATAATCTAGGGGGAACCACTGGATGGGACAACTTTAAATGTGAATATTGAAAACCTAAATTAAATCAGTTAGGTACAGCTTCTATACTTTAAATAAACTTATATTACCCTTTCCTCCCTTCAATTCTCTTTCTGTTCTCTCCACCCTATCTCTTCCTTAAGCTCTCTCTCTCTTTCTTTACTTCCATTAGCCTCTCCATTTGATCTTTCAGGGAACATGCCATGCTTATCTCGAGTCTCCCTCTTCCATTATTTGTCATCAAGTTCTGTAGTTATGTTCCCTGGAAATAGTTTGATTATCCAACATTTTAAGGTACAGGGAGTGCAGAATTATTAGGCAAATGAGTATTTTGACCACATCATCCTCTTTATGCATGTTGTCTTACTCCAAGCTGTATAGGCTCGAAAGCCTACTACCAATTAAGCATATTAGGTGATGTGCATCTCTGTAATGAGAAGGGGTGTGGTCTAATGACATCAACACCCTATATCAGGTGTGCATAATTATTATGCAACTTCCTTTCCTTTGGCAAAATGGGTCAAAAGAAGGACTTGACAGGCTCAAAAAAGTAAAAAATAGTGAGATATCTTGCAGAGGGATGCAGCACTCTTAAAATTGCAAAGCTTCTGAAGCATGATCATCGAACAATCAAGCGTTTCATTCAAAATAGTCAACAGGGTCGCAAGAAGCGTGTGGAAAAACCAAGGCGCAAAATAACTGCCCATGAACTGAGAAAAGTCAAGCGTGCAGCTGCCACGATGCCACTTGCCACCAGTTTGGCCATATTTCAGAGCTGCAACTTCACTGAAGTGCCCAAAAGCACATGGTGTGCAAGACTCAGAGACATGGCCAAGGTAAGAAAGGCTGAAAGACGACCACCACTGAACAAGACACACAAGCTGAAACGTCAAGACTGGGCCAAGAAATATCTCAAGACTGAGGTTTTATGGACTGATGAAATGAGAGTGAGTCTTGATGGGCCAGATGGATGGGCCCGTGGCTGGATTGGTAAAGGGCAGAGAGCTCCAGTCCGACTCAGACGCCAGCAAGGTGGAGGTGGAGTACTGGTTTGGGCTGGTATCATCAAAGATGAGCTTGTGGGGCCTTTTCGGGTTGAGGATGGAGTCAAGCTCAACTCCCAGTCCTACTGCCAGTTCCTGGAAGACACCTTCTTCAAGCAGTGGTACAGGAAGAAGTCTGCATCCTTCAAGAAAAACATGATTTTCATGCAGGACAATGCTCCATCACACGCGTCCAAGTACTCCACAGCGTGGCTGGCAAGAAAGGGTATACAAGAAGAAAATCTAATGACATGGCCTCCTTGTTCACCTGATCTGAACCCCACTGAGAACCTGTGGTCCATCATCAAATGTGAGATTTACAAGGAGGGAAAACAGTACACCTCTCTGAACAGTGTCTGGGAGGCTGTGGTTGCTGCTGCACGCAATGTTGATGGTGAACAGATCAAAACACTGACAGAATCCATGGATGGCAGGCTTTTGAGTGTCCTTGCAAAGAAAGGTGGCTATATTGGTCACTGATTTGTTTTTGTTTTGTTTTTGAATGTCAGAAATGTATATTTGTGAATGTTGAGATGTTATATTGGTTTCACTGGTAAAAATAAATAATTGAAATGGGTATATATTTGTTTTTTGTTAAGTTGCCTAATAATTATGCACAGTAATAGTCACCTGCATACACAGATATCCCCCTAAAATAGCTAAAACTAAAAACAAACTAAAAACTACTTCCAAAAATATTCAGCTTTGATATTAATGAGTTTTTTGGGTTCATTGAGAACATGGTTGTTGTTCAATAATAAAATTAATCCTCAAAAATACAACTTGACTAATAATTCTGCACTCCCTGTATACCCACTTCTTCCCACCTTTTTAGGTTTATATCCTGTATATTCACTTTCACCATTTTTAGTGGTAATCCTGGTAAAGTTTTTTACCAGGATTTTTTTATTATTTAGATTTATTTTATTATTTGTATTATTTAGATTTAGAAAAGGTTGCCATTTTTATGTATACGTAGTCTTTTTTTTTTTTTTTTATTCAAATGTAATGAATCCAGTTATTTTTCCATTAGGAATAAAAACAGAAAATGGTTTCACATATTGTTAAATTGATATATGAACATTTTGTTACATGTTTACTAAGGACTTTATTAACGAAATAGCGAATTGACAATGGAATTTCCAACACGAGGCCCATGTAGTTGAGTTTGAAGAATATCTGAATTGGATCATTTTTCCAACTTTGCTACTTTGGCCATAAGATTTAAACTCCCTTGTCAATTGCCTGTAATTCCGTCTTTCATGAATAAAGCCTTAGATTTATTTTAATTCATTCTGTGTATCATGACTTGTGCTCAAGATTTGTAATACAATCTAATTGTAAATTGGAATTAATTTAAAGTGGTAGTAAACTCAATAAAAATGTCCTAAATAAAGAGGCACAATAGGGTGGATACAATTTATTTCATTATAAAATTTAACCTTCAGAAAACATTTAGATTTTTATTTAAGCACTTTATTTTCAGATGTTATGTATTGCATGCTTAGAACATTTCCTGACCTTCCAGTAAGCTTTTTCACTTTTTTATTTACAGTGTCAACTTACAGAGACATTTGCATCTCAACTTCAGTTTTAAGAACTTTTTTCTTTATTTTTATGTTTCCACATGCAGACTCAGTTAATGGACAACCATATAACAATAAAGTAATTCCTACTTCTGGGGTGTCAGGATCTTCGTTACTTCCAGATCCCTGTCATTCTCATAATTTATTCTGCAACAGTAGCTGGGAATTCAACAATATGTAAAATAGTGTCTAGAAGTCACCAACTCCGTTCTACAATGTTCTCCTTCCTTGGCCATCTGTCCATCTCTGACATCTTGATTAGCTCCACCATTGCTTTCACTGCTCTCAAAGTCACATTGGCCAGTAAATGCACAATATCCATCAGAGAGTGTGCCCTCCGGTTGTACTTTTTTTTTTTTTTTTTTTTTTGAACTCAGAGGTCTCTTCGGTTGCAGATCCAAGCCGCTTTTGTGATACACTCATCATGGTTCAACTTATAATACAGGAGCTAAACATTTTCATATCTAACAAAGGTATATCATATACTAACCCCTTATATTTACATCGGTATTTATAATATTTTGTAGTTACCTACTTATATAGGAGATTGTGATCAAGAGACAAGCTGCCTACCAGATCTATTTTATACTTTTCCAAAGGTTCACCTTTACTGATTTCAAATTATGTCTATAAATCTTCCCAGGGTTGGTAACTTTACCTTCATTTTATCTATATGTATATGTATCACGAGTATAACTTACCCTGGGGGTCTCTAAAGCAGGTATATCTTAAGGCTTCCCTTTTATCTTAAGCTTTCTTTATATCTTATTTCTCCTTATTTTATTTACATCCTCATACGTCCTTGGGTTAGTATTTAGGCTTCCAGCTTATGTACAAATTGGACGACAATAAACAAACAAAGAAGGCGACACTCTTGGGGGGGGGGGGGGGGGAGGGTGTTCTTGAATCATCAGTTAGCGTATCTAATTTCCATAATTTCCCTGGACCTCAACTTCTCTATCCATATATCCCACTCAATGACATCCTTTTTAAGTTCTTTTAGTTGTTTTAATCTGCACCTTTCCATCTTCCATTGGAATGTCAATTGGGGGAGAATCGTTGCCCAAGATACATGGAGACTAGACCTCCAGTTTCTGGCTATAGCTGTTAATGTACTTAGTATTATGTGGATAATTATTGTTCTCTGTATTTTAGTCATAACTGGCCAATTCATACATAGGAGAAGTGTGGCAGGATCTAAATCCAAAAGAATACCAGTTAAACGTTGGATTTTATATCTTATCTCCTGCCATAGTGGGCAGATTAGTTCACATTGCCACCAAATGTGTAGGTAATTACCCTGTTTTTTTCCGCATCTCCAGCAAATCGGGGAGGCGTTTAAGTACATCTTTGCCATTTTACTTGGCACCAAATACAATCTGTTCAGCATCCTATAATATGTTTCAGTTAAAGACAAACAATGGATTGAGCTGTTGATATTACCTATCGCTTGACTCCATTCCCTTGTTGTTATATCTTTCCCTAAATCATTTCTCCAATGTTTCAGGGCCGATATTTCTTTCGGATGTTCCGAGAGTTGTATCAGTGCCAAGCAATCTCTCAACCTCCTTACTTTGCCGTCTTTTATAAACAGTAGATTTAATATCCTCCCAATTTCTGTTGATGTTTTAATTCTTTTACTGTTAAGGAAACCTTTAATTCTAAGGTAGTTAAAAGTCTGTTTGTTTGAGATCCCTGCTTGTTGTTGCAATTGGGTGAACGTCTTTATCTTATCTCCCTCATAAAGATCTCCTATTTTAATAATTCCTCCTTGCTTCCATTCGGTCAGATCTAAATACTTTATTTCGGTTTCGAGCACTTTTAATGAGGCTTCATCTATAACTTTATTTTTGAAGCCTTTTCTGGATCTTAAGTTATCCCACTCTTTGACTAGATTCTTTAATACCAAGCATGTTTTTACCTGTAGGTTGGCATTTGTAGCCCATATCAGGGTTGTCAGGTCTTTTCCCTTAATTAGTTTTGATTCTAGTTGATACCATCCTTCCTGTATCTTCTCCTCGGATTGTGTATTCACTATGTGTCTCAGCATATTTGCCCTATAGTAGTCCAAGATAATAGGCATAGCAACTCCCCCCTTCAATTTAGTTCTTCCCAGAACCTCTAAAGACATCCTGGGCCTTCTACCTTGCCATACAAAATTTGAAAATGCCCTTTGTACCATTTTAAGCCAATATATTGGAATCATTAGGGGTATTAGTCTAAATAAGTATAACCATTTAGGTAATATGTAAGCCTTAATGGTGTTGATGCGTCCCATCCATGATATTTCACTATATTTCAATCTCTTAAGGGTACTATTCATATCTCTAATTAAAGGTAGAAAATTAGTTTCTATTATTTTACCTGGGTCGGGACATAACTTTATTCCCAAATATTCTATTTCCCCATGGGACCAAATGAAGTCATATTTTTTTTCCAGATGCCCAAGTTCCCCCACCTCTATCCCAATCGCCATAGCAACCGTTTTGTTGATATTCAGTTTATAATTAGAGATTTCGCTATATTCCTCAATTAAGCGGAGAACCGATTCCAGTGAGTTATCAGGGTCTTCTAACGTCAAAAGTAGATCGTCCGCATATAAGCTTATTTTTTGCTCTATATTCTCCCTACGGCAACCCTTTATTGCCTGGTCATCTCTTATTCTCTTTGCTAATGGCTCCAAGGCTAGGGCATAGAGGAGGGGGGACAAAGGGCATCCCTGCCTCGTTCTGTTGGATATACGGAACCAGTTCGAGGAAATTCCCGGCCCTATCGTTCTAGCTGAGGGGTTAGTATAGAGCAGCATAACTGCTTCCAAGAATCTTCCCATAAATCCGAAAGCTCTTAGACTTTTTTCCATATACCCCCATCCTACTCTATCAAATGCTTTCTCTGCATCTAAAGATAGCAGCAGGATGGGGGTCCTTGTCTCCTGAGCCGAGTCCAGAATATCTATAACTTTCCTCAAATTATCTTCTGAGGTCCTGCCCATAATGAAACCAGTCTGATCTCTATGTATCAGACTTGACATCATCCCTGATAGTCTACGAGCCAAGATTGACGAGTATATTTTTAAGTCTACATTTAGTAAAGCAATCGGACGATAATTTGTTACATTCTGGGCATCCTTTCCCTGTTTATATATTGGAGCTATGTTCGCTCTGAGCATTTCTTCTGGAATTTTAGACTTATTAATACAGCTATTAAATGTCCGAGTCAGGGGGGTTATCAGATTACTTCTCATTGCTCTATAAAAAGTATTCCCGAAGCCATCAGGGCCCGGGGCTTTATTTTGTTTCAATCTTGCAATCGCTTCTCCTACCTCTTTCTCCAAGAATGGAGCATTCAGCTGTGTCCTTTGCAGTTCTGTAATCTTTGGTAGGTTAGTGACCGAAAGGAAGTTATCTATTTGATCTTCTAGATGTTGTTTTGGTAAATTATATAATTTCCCATAAAAATCATTAAAAGCTAACCCTATCTCTTCCGGTGTCATCTTTACTTCGTTATTGTATTTAATACTATTTATACGTTTCTTAATCTGTTTCCCTTTAACCTTATTTGTAAGCAGTTTATTTGCCTTATTTCCTTTGTAATAATAGGAAGCTTTTAAATACTCCAAATTTTTATTTATTTCTTCCATCTGAAGATCTTTTATTTTTCCTTTTATATCACTAATAAGCTTGGTATTCTCTCTAGTTGGTGATAATTTGTTTTGCTTGACTATTTCATAATACTTTATATATAGTTGTGACAGCCCTTCCCCTTTCTTCTTACGTTCTTCCGCTTCGATTTTTATGAGGTAGCCCCGCATTGTGGCTTTAAAAGCACACCACACTGTGGAGTCTTCTACCTCTTCTGTATAATTTTCCTTAAAGAAGACATCTATCATTTTTTCAAGCTTTTGTAAATTCGTTTTCTTATTTAGTATATGTTCTTTTATTCGCCATGTCAGGGGGTGCCCTTTTAAATTATTATCCTTCAGGGTCAATACTATACTATTATGATCTGACCATAAAGTGTCTTTTATTTCAATTTTATGTACTCTATTTATAAGTTGTAGGCCTCCCAGGACCATATCAATTCTTGAATAAGAGCAAAAAGCTCCCGAATAACATGTATATCCCCTCTCTTCTGGATGAAATAGTCTCCATATATCCGAAAGGCCCGACTTCTCGTTTAGTTTTTGGAATTGAGATGCTAAATATTTCAATCTTTTATCTACTTGTTTCCCTCTCTGATTCTTTTTGTCTAATTCCACATTTAATATACAATTGAAATCTCCAGCACAAATCACGATCCCTTGTTTTATCTTATCTAATTTCCTAAGCAACTTACTCCAGAAACGCATCTGGAGAGTATTGGGGGCATAAAGATTCACCAAGGTATAGATGGTTCCCTCCATCCTACATACCAGGATTATGTAACGTGCCTCCTCATCCACTTCCTGGTGAATGATCTCCACCTCCAGATCTAGACTAAAACAAATTGTCACACCACGTTTTTTTTTCCCCTCTAAATTTGCCGAAATGACTAATGGGTATCTATTTTTTATAAAGTCAATCCCATCCCCCTTCCTCCAATGCGTTTCCTGCAGCAGAGCCACATTTATTTTTTCCTCTCGGAGCATCTTAATGAGAACAGATCTTTTGTAGTTTGTGTTAAGGCCCTGGGTATTCAATGATACAATCTTAATCCCCCTCATCCCTCCTCTCCTTCCTCCCTCACCCCCCATGGTCGCCAGACAGACATAAAAACAACAAACAACATAAAAGTATTCCCTATAATTATCGAAATACTATTCTTTCTCCGGTGGGTCCCGCACCCCCGGTTGAGAATTTGCTGGGCCCCGCCCTGCGCTTCTCTTTCCTCTGTGTCCTTCCCCACTTTACCCTCGAACACCATATTGCTCTATCCATAGAGCTCACTAGAGAGATACAGGGGTGATTTAATCTTCAATCTTATCCCTTCCCGATACCCAGCTGAAAAATCATTTCTCACTGCCGCTATAACCTTGTTTCTTTTCCCCCTTTCTCCCACTATTCCCATTTCCCCCTCTCTGCCATCCTCTGTTTACGACATCTTCATTTGGTATGGCATTATCTATCCTCCATTGACCTTTCCTCCTTCCCCCAAAAGGACAAAAGAAGAGAAAAAAAAAAAACCAATCAAAATGTGGTGAGAGTGTAAATAATCCAATATCAATTGAGTAATGCCTAGTGTAATGTGATTGTGATATGAGTGTGTGTGAAAGCAAGTGAAAGAGAAAAAAAAAAAAAAAGGGATTCCCTAAACTAATTGAAATGGTGACAGTGTAGATAATATCTATATCGATAACTATTAAGTAGTGGCTAGTGTAATGTAATTGTGATGTGAGTGTGTGTGAAAGCGAGTGAGAGAGGGAAAGGAAAAAAAAAAAAAAAAAAAAAAAAGGGATTCCCTAAACTGATTAAAATGGTGACAGTGTAGATAATATCAATATCGATAACTATTAAGTGGTGGCTAGTGTAATGTAAATTGTGATGTGAGTGTGTGTGAAAGCGAGTGAGAAAGGGAAAAAAAAAAAAAAAAAAAAGGATTCCCTAAACTAATTAAAATGGTGACAGTGTAGATAATATCGATATTGATAACTATTGAGTAGTGGCTAGTGTAATGTAATTGTAATGTGAGTGTGTGTGAAAGCGAGTGAGAGAGGAAAAAAAAAAAAAAAAGGGGGAAAGGGGGGGAGAGGCTTTTACATCTTTGTATTAAATAACCTATGTAGATGTAGAAACAGACCAATCCCCTGTAACCTTGCTCCGAATCCAATCCATAGCTCCCTCAGGGGAGTCGAAAGCCACCGAGGAATTCTCATGTATTATTATTAATTTTACTGGGAAGCCCCACTTGTACTTAATGCTCTTTTCCCTTAGAATTTTTGTAACTTCTTGATACGTTTTCCTGGTTAAACGTGTACCCCTGGACAGATCTGGGAAACATTTTATATGCTGAAACTTCCTTGGTAGCTCCGAAGTCTCCCTAAAAGCCCGAACTATTCCCTCCCTCATTCTATATGAGTGAAATCTGATTATTACATCTCTTGGAATGGATTCAGAGATTCCCCTTGGTCTTGGACATATACTACTTGCCTTTTCTATACCCTTTTGAGCCCTTGACCATTTCATTTTTGGATATACTCTGTACTTATATATTTTTTGTTTTTTGGCTTTGTATATATTTTTTTGTGCTTATTTTTTTTGTGCTTTCTTTCTACTTTTCCTGCAGTTCCTGTATTTTTTCTATTTTTACTTTTACATTTTTGTACTTTTGTACCTTTATTTTTTTCTCTTTTTTGCATATTTCTCTGCTGTACATGTCCATAGCCTACATTACATTCCTGCATATATTTGCTTTTTTGTTTTTCTCCTACTTTTTTGCTCATTATTTATTTTCATTTTTTTCATATATTACGTATTTTGTTACACCTCTTTTTCTCCTTACCATATTACCTAGATGTGTCGTTTCTATCCCATTCATGAATAAATATATTATTATTCATACTTCAGTGTGCATGTCTGCTTACTTGTTTCAATATATTTTCCATATATATGCCCCCTAGGAGAGAGCATACTAGCAGTCTATCATATTGCACCTGTACTTATTACGTATCCCAGGTCGGCAGTTCTCTAAACCCATATCCTAAAAAACAAGAAGATCCTGAAGGCCATATTTGCAGTAGTTTTTAAATGGCCTCTGTGCCCTTGGCCAAATATGAAGCCTCAAAGGGGTCATGGATTATCACTGTATATTTTTAACCAGTTTTAACCAATATCTATATATAGATATATATTTGTATATAAATGTTTCATTAAAACATTACATTTTTTGACACCATAGGAGAGTTTTTATGGTAGAAATACAAATATATGTATACAGTATGTATAACAATGTACACAATTTCCATCATAAAAACTCTCCTATGGTGTCCCATTAAATGTTTTAATGAAATAATTGACGTCTAAGTTCCATAGGATTGTTTATCCATTATATATAGTGAGTGACAGCATAATAATGGGGTTATAGTTGCACATGTGATCTTTGACACTAAATTAAAATTGAGGAACACAAATACTCGCTATGGTATAACATTGAATTAATTTACTAACAGCAAAAAAACAAGAAAACATTGAACTGTGACATTCTTTCCATTACAATGTAAATATTAAACCAAGTTTGTTATTTATCACAATTCAAGGTTTGTGTGTAATAATTGAGTATTGCATTGGACAGGGACCATGTGTCTGCATTCTCCAGAGTCCCACCTCGATCTGACCCTAATCAAGTGATATTTTCTTCATTAGTAACATTGTGTTTCCCCGCTTTCTCTTTTGCCCAGTAATTATAGCCAAGAGAATATCATTAAATTCTCTACCGGTTTATCGTGAGTGTAAAATGTGGATTATATGTAGATCTGAACTCTATAGCTGACCTTAACTCATGTCTCACAAAGACAAAGAACATAATTAGCTTGAGGCAAAACCTACTTTTATCTTTGATTAAAGTTACGTTATGCTATGTAAGTCTCCTTCTCCTTGCATAATTGCCTGATGGAAACTGTGAGGAAGCAATGACAATCAGTGTGTTTACTACCCAGGCACAGCAGCGTTTAAAAGAACGTGTTTTAATGGAGCAGTAATTTTCTGCTCTAAATCAAATGAGTGAGAAAGATATATACTTGGATCCAAGCTTATTGTATATACACAAAGAACACTATTGTTTCTCCACCTTTTCTTCCCACATATTCGTCTGAGGAACATCTAGACTAAGAAGATTGAGTAGCATCCTAAGAAGAGCAGAATATAAATATTGTATTGTAAATAACACATGGTGTATTTGTTTGTGTTATTTGTGTGCAGTGCTCCATCTTATCTGTTTTCCATTTTTAACCCTTAAAAATGGGATAAAGTAATATGATTCCTATATCCCTGGCTTCAACCCTTAAAGTCTCTTTTGACCTGTGGAATATTGTGGAGAATCTTTAATGGCTTGGGCAATTGATTCATTGGAGTCAAAAAGTTCAATTGTATTAGAGTCATTGGGTCCAATGTCTGCTCTGTGTGGTTGTATAATGGCAAAATAATATGTGCCAATATTACAAGAATGTGCCCTCTCTTGTGGAAAAACATGGTTTACTTTTGATCATTGGAGGGATGGCAACATTTGGCCCATGGTGCAACCCACACATTCTCATCAGAGAAAGGTACAGATAGACAGGGTACAGAGATAGAGAAACACAGAGAATGACAGACACAGAGGACAGCGGTTGGGTCCTAATGCATTATACCTTATTTTCACTGACTTTTTCTATCTAGAAATGCAGAGAAGAGGTCTATGAAATGAAATAAACTGTGTGTGTTTTTTTAAAAGTGTGTATTTAGAATGGATAACATATCAACACCAAAAGATAAAGACAAAATGATCAAAAAACACAATTATTTTTTATTTATATCTTTATTTGATTTTAATAATATTTATATATGATTGCAATGCGCTAAAATTACAACATGCAATAATATGGTAATGTATCCTTTTCTCATGTCCTTAGGCAATGGACGAGAAAAACCATACTATGGTCACCAAGATTATTATCCCGGGATTTCAGAATCTTCAAACATTTAAAATATTATTTTTTCTTTTGTTCCTAATTTTTTAAGATGTGGCCCTTACTGGAAATACTACAATTATTTGGCTGGTGGCATCCAACAGGAGTTTTTTCTGAAACCTTTGAATGCTTCAGATATTAATATAAATATGAGCGCTTCATATTCATATTAATTAAAACAGAGGTGATGCTCTTAGTGATAAAAAAACAAATTATATAATATACCTTAACAAAAGATCCAGTAATGATTGAGTAGTACATAAAAAAAAAAACAATAAACACAAAATAGTGTAATACTGATAATTGAATAAAGCAGCCCATAAAAAAAGGGGAAAAGCTCCCCCTGGTGTTACACTTACTTAAACCAGATGCCTTAAACTCGGCTCTAGTTTTTAGGCTCTGGGGTATATAACAGAATCCACAATCAGCTTGCAGGATAGGGATAATAAATGTGAAAGATTGAAACAAAATCAAAAACACTTCCTCCGTATGGGTACCTTAAAAATAATCACAAAAGAACTGCATAGAGCATGCTGTAAAAGTACAAAATTGCCCCTGCTACATGAGGCTTACTTTAAAATGGATTAAAAAGGCACACATCAACAATACAGTTGCAGGCAATGGAGCAGGGTTCCTAGTTCCAAACATTTTATCAGAATGAGGTCAGGAACAATGGCGGTGTCCCGCTGAACACTCGAGGCTTCAATCCTTAAGAAAACACAGCTGATCAGGATTCCGGATAAGCCCCCTCACTCTCTCCAATGCGCAGACGCGTTTCATCTATTAACGACTTCCTCAATGCTGCAGCTGGGGAGGAGGCTTAGTCTTTTTATGTTCTCATCCATCAATGTCATTAACCACTGAATTGCTTTTTGGAGGTTCTGTTATCCCTTGCTTTTCCCTCAAGTCAGTATATATAGCTAAGAACTGATTGGAAAAAAATGCCCAAAACTTCACATATACATTTATACATATATCTATTATATCAATTATAAAAATATGTATTTTAAAATTATACAAAAATACATACTCATTATGTGAATTAATAAACATTACTTTAATATAATAATAATAATAATAAAAAAATAAGATAAAAAATCTGAATCGACAAAAATTGATTAGACACAGAAAACCTATACTGGCAAGATGTCATAATATAATTACTTAAAGCCACCGGTTTAAATTATCTATAGGAAATGATACAAAATTGTTTCCAAAATTGGGTATCTCAGCTCCATTTGAGGTTTAACAACATTTTATTTCTGACTTAAACATCAAGAGATGGTATCACAGAGGTATTAATATCATAGGTGACATTTCTACTGGAAAAAAAGTATTTCACATGTTTTATAAACTAATTTTAAATTGTACAATATTGGACACAATCCTTTGTTGAAAAAGTTTGAAGTGCCCAAAATTTGTCAAATGCTATGTCGATATGTTACAATGGCTTATTGGACATTGTTGATATGCAGAGACTTCCTTTTATGGATAGATGGTAAAAAGAATTAGAAACATCACTAAATACTGAAAAATGGTACAAAGCCTTTTCAATCCATTCTGGATATACTCATTGCTCAACTCATGTATAACTACTAAAACACATTGCATATCAGTTGATATTATGTCCCTCAAACTCTCTCTAAATCAATTAAAAAACAAATATTGCTGGAGAAACTGCAATATAGTGGGTATTATCACAATTGGTAGTTATAGTGGGTATTATGACAATTGATGGTCATAGTGGGTATTATGACAATTGGTGGTCATAGTGGGTATTATGACAATTGGTGGTCATGGTGGGTATTATGACAATTGGTGGTCATGGTGGGTATTATGACAATTGGTGGTCATGGTGGGTATTATGACAATTGGTGGTCATGGTGGGTATTATGACAATTGGTGGTCATAGTGGGTATTATGACAATTGGCGGTCATGTTCAGTATTAACACATTTTTAGAGCAAGATATTCCAATGAATTAATACATGTTTATAATTTGCTCTCAATCTCTCTCTCAATCTTTTTTTTTGGGGGGGAGGGAGGAGTATGGGTTTACCTTACAAGATCTCTAGGGCTCACTCAATATTGATTTTACATGTATTGTTTGCTGCACTAACAGCAATAACTAAAAAATGGAAAATAGTAAATCCACCAACTATTCATGAAGATTCTAATAGGGGAAGTGAGAAACAGTTATTTTAGTCCCAAAATGTTGGACATAGATAATAAAAAAAATTTGATCCCTGGATTGCTTACGTAGCTTAAAGTCAAATCTTTCATATACAAACTTCACAATATCTTATTAAATACTGTTTTTGTTTTTCATGTACCAATCATGAATTATGTTGTATGACACCTTATGCTATTTTTACATACCTGAGTAGGTGGGCTAATTTTATTTTCTTCTATCTATCTATCTATCTATCTATCTATCTATCTATCTATCTATCTATCTATCTGTATGTATGTATGTATGTATATATATATATATATATATATATATATATATATATATATATATATTACATATATTTTTATTTTTAACTAAAAAAAACAATTGTGACTTGTTATTTACATGCCATATTTTGTCACCTATACCTGAGCTTGATGTTGTTATTTGATGATGCATCTTCAACTATGACCAAGCTTAACTATGACTAAGCTTATTTTAAAAATCAAACATTTCATTATATAAGAATAATCACTCTCCTATGGTGTCAAAATAAGTACCGTATATACTCGAGTATAAGCCGACCCGAATATAAGCCGAGGCACCTAATTTTACCTCAAAGAACTGGGAAAAAATAATGACTCGAGTATAAATGCTAGAAAGAAAAGATGTGAGAACTCTGGCGCTTAATCTAATCCAAAGCAGCACCAGCCTGTGTGTTTCTCTGTGTACACACGTGTGTTATATAGCAAAAGTAACCCAAAACAGAATTGAGGTGGTAGGTGCGCTAAGTGAACCACTTTTACATAAAAAATACCGGAATATAATAATTGCCTGGGATAGTAGAATTCTGGCACAAATGGATGGTCTTCAGTGTTTTACAAAATATATGCAAAGAGAGAAAACAAAACATAGACCATAGTGCAGTATATCTTGATATCAGTATGGTATAGGTGAGGTAAAGTATTACACTCACAAACCCAGCAGGTTAGAAGGCTCTTCTAATATGGTAGAAAGTCCTCTTTGTTCCTCCTCCAATGCTCATAAATTGAGTGAAAAGGATCAGGAAGAGAAAAGGATCAGTATATATCTAATAACAATGTAATATAAAAAACAATAGTATCTTACACATGTGGATGCTTCTTGAAAACGAAAGAACAATCTTGCAGCTTGTAGTCCCTTGTAATGTTCAGAGACAGCTTGCAAAAATGCATATAAAAAAGGTCAAAAATCCGTTTTGACATGAATTAAAATCCGTGTATGAATAAAAACAGCAGTAATGATAGTCACGCTACGCGTTTCGCCTGTTTGCAGGCTTCCTCTAGGCGTGGAAAATGAGGCAGCTACTGGTAAATATTGCCCCCAATATGCCATTTAATATGCCAGGATATTGCCCCAGTATGCCAGGATATTGCCCCAGTATGCCAGGATATTGCCCCCAATATGCCAGGATATTGCCCCAATATGCCAGGATATTTCCCCCAATATGCCAGGATATTTCCCCCAATATGCCAGGATATTTCCCCCAATATGCCAGGATATTGCCCCCAATATGCCAGGATATTTCCCCCAATATGCCAATATATTGCCCCCAATATGCCAATATATTGCCCCCAATATGCCAGGATATTTCCGCAATATGCCAGGATATTGCCCCAATATGCCAGGATATTTCCCCCAATATGCCAGGATATTGCCCCAATATGCCAGGATATTGCCCCCAATATGCCAAGATATTGCCCCAATATGCCAGGATATTGCCCCCAATATGCCAGGATATTGCCCCCAATATGCCAGGATATTGCCCCTTAGTATGCTCGTTATGCCACCCTCCTCCCCCAGACCCCAGCACTTACCTCGTTCCTGCTCTGTCCCCCGGTGCTCTGAAGCTACGTGGCTGTGAGGGAAGCGTTGTGCTGAAAAACTCGACTTATACTCGAGTATATACGGTAAATATTTTAATGAAATATTTGACGTTTCAACCTAATGGTGTTTTTTATCATTATGTATACAGAGAGAGAGCATATAATGCATTTATAGAAGCTCGTGTGATTATTGATACTAAATAAAAATGAGGAACACAAATATATTTTACAGTATAAAAACAATAATTTACTAACAACAAAATAATTTGAAACATTGAACTGTGAGAATCTTGCCATTAAAACTAAAATATTAAACTAATATTTGTCTGCATTCTCCAGAGTCTTACCTAAATTTGGACCTTAATCAAGAGATATTTTCTTAATTAGTACAATTCTGTTTCACCGCTTTCTCTTTTGCCCAGTAATTGTGGCCAAGAGAATATTATGGTATTCTCTAAAGGTTTATCGTGTGTATAAAGGGTGGATAATATATAGATCTCAACTCTAAAGATGATCTTCACTCTAAAGATGTGGGAACAATACATTCATGTTTAATGCCATCATATCTCACAATGGAAAGAACATGATTATCTCAGCTCTTTGGTTTAAATTTCCAGATGAGAAGGATCAAGCAGTTTCCCATTGAACCAACATTTGCACACACAGAGACATCTCTTCAAAAGGGGGTAAGTCCTGTAGTGAGTTACAAGATGTATTCATAGTAAAGCCTGTTCATGCTATTTTTATTTTCCTGTAATCAGTGATATATTAGGTAATGGACACGTTCTATGAAAACAAAAGTAATTATAATGTTCATGTGGCATTCTGGTTGGTAAAACATGCTGACTTTGTATATATTGATAAATTATTTCTTCATGCACTTCTACTCATTACCAATGGTATTTATTTCTGCTATAAACCTCTATTATTTTCTGAATTGCACTTAAAGGGTTTAATAATCATGTTTAAATTTGAATTCTTCTATTCACATCAATTCGAGAATATCTTGAGGAGGTTGACGTTGGAGGTTGACTTCGTTTTGAGACTAAGTCAAATTCGGTACTCAATCATTTTGCCTCCCATTTCTCTCAGTGTGGAAGATTAAAACTGGGATGCAGAATTTGACGCATTGGGCTATTCACTGAAAGGTGAGTTCAGATGAGTAGCAGGTGAGTTGAACTGAGTAGCAGGTGAGTTAAAATGAATAGCAGGGGAGTTGAGGTGAAATAAACATTTCATCTCACCAATTTTGCTACACCCCCACTAAGTGAACTCATCAGGTTTGTTCCTGCACAATGTATAGCTACATCACCTCAACTCATCTGCTATTCACTTCAGCTCACCTGCTACTCACCTCAACTCACCTTTTAGTGAATAGCCCCATTAGTCTCAACATCAAAGTTGACCTCCAGACGTACAACCGTTAACAGTGGTAAATAGTTATGCAGTCTGAGAAGTCATCTTTCACTCTTATTCCTACATTTGCAATTCCTACATACACACAATTTTATAAACATGTTCCACAGAACAGTAAATCTGTGTAAATCTTATGTCTGTAAATTCATATTCCTGCTAAAATTAAACTAAAAATGCATATTCATCAGACCATTTCTCTGGATTAGTAGAAAATAGTAAATGCCATTTAAAATGTAGCCACTGCAGTCATATACATCAATGGGGGAAACCTTTAATACTCCAGCTGTTGCAGACTGTAGTTCCCATGACTCTCAGGCTGACAACTGTGCATCATCAAAACCTTATAGCATAACAGGTAAAGAGTGAAGTGTCTGTCATATCAAACACATGTAAAATGGTGTGAAATCATTTTGACAACAATGGGGCAGACCCAATAGTTTTACAGAACCAATACATTAAATACATTACATTAAAAATGAAAAAATAAAATAATATAATAAAATATGCACTTCTCACATCTACAGGCAATGGGTGAGAAAAACCAGACTATGGTCACGAGATTCTTCTTCTGGGATTTCAGAATCTTCGAACATTCAAATTCTTATTTTTTATTTTACTCTTCATTTTTCATGTTGCGACCCTTACTGGAAATCTTACAATTATTTGTCTGGTGGCATCCAACAGAAGTCTACAGTCTCCCATGTATTTATTCCTAACACAACTATCTGTATCTGACATCATTCTGACTACAAACATTGTCCCTAACACACTTTCTATTACATTGCGAGATAGGGGAGTTATATCTTTTTCTGGTTGCATGGTTCAATTTTATTTTTTTGGTCTTTCTGAAAGCTTTGAGTGCTTCCTCCTGTCCATAATGTCCTATGATAGGTATCTGGCCATCTGTAACCCTCTGAGATACACCTCTTTAATGAACATTATACTTTGTATTAAGTTAGTGATTATATCATGGCTGTTAGGTTTTTCTGTAGCATTGATTCACTCAATATCATTGTCTCAACTTCAGTTCTGTGGGCCCAATGTTATTGACCATTTCTTCTGTGATTTTGATCCACTACTAGAACTTTCTTGTTCAGACACCTCTATTCTTCAAGTTGAAATTATTTTATTTGGTATCCCTACAACTGTTCTCCCACTCTTGGTCATCATGGCCTCATAGGGTCATATTGTCCAGGCTGTCCTTCGCATCTCAACCACCAGTGGAAAATCAAAAGCCTTCTCTACCTGTAGCTCCCACCTGACTGTAGTGTGCTTATTTTATGGGACACTGATTGGAATTTATATGCTTCCGAGCAAAGGAAAATCACTGACCATCAACAAAGTCTTGTCTCTATGGTACACTGTGATAATGCCGATGATTAACCCGGTCATATATAGTCTGAGGAATAGAAGATATAAAGAAAGCCATGAGAAAAATGCAGCTTACACTTACTTAGCTTGGAGAGGAAGCTCAATATATTAAGGCACAGTGTGTAAATGGCAAATACAGTAGATAGATAGTTTAATGGCAAATAGATAGATAGTTTAATTTGAATGTGGGTTCACCATCTTTAGGATCAAAAGCAGGAAATATAGGTTCAATCTAAATGGCTATGTTATAATGTTCAAACCTCAGTCAATTCTTGCCTATATGATAAAGGCTAGGTCATCCTCTACAAATGTGAGCAGGGGTCTTCCCTATCGCATACTTGAACACTTAGCCAGGCACATGACAGCCTATGTCACCTGGGCAATTATACTCTAACATCAACTTTAAAGGACAACTAAACTTTTTTGTTTAACTTTTGCTTCTAATATAGAAGCACAAGTAAGAAATTCATTATTATGAGGATAAGATGTGCTTTTGATGCCAGTGTATAATCCGACTGACAGCTGCAGTGTTTCTCTTTTCCTAAAAAAAAAATACCAGCAAGGTTAGAGCAACAAAAGGGGCAGTGTTATGCCAAAAGCTTGATTACGGGCCAGGTGACAACCCTAACACAACACTGGTTTATTCATGGATGCTGTTTAAGGGATGCATACCACATTAGTGTGTATTATGTCAGTGTGTTTGTACATGTATATTAGTGAGCATTTATTAGTGTGAGTATGTGTTATGTGCATTTTCACAAATGTGAGTGTCTATTAGTAAATGTTATGCGTGTAATAGTGTGTGTTTGTGAGTGCAACACTGTTCATCATTTTCTGGTAAAAGGAATGAGTATTCATAATGGTAATGTTATAATGTACCTGGGCCCAGAAACTTGGCAAACTTGGCAATGCATGCCTAGACAGTAAATACTAATTCCTCTCCATAGAGATATATGTGAGAACATTCAATGCTCTTGTGACCTTTAACTGGGTGCCAGGAGATGCTGAAAATTAAAGAGAATTAAAGAGAACTGACACAGGCATTTCAAAACTAAGGTCAGAGTAGTCAAGTGGCAAATGGATCTGAGTGTTGCTTGTGTCCTGTGTATGACAGACTGCCGGATACCTGTGCTGCCAATCTTGTGCCTTTCCTTTTATAACTTCTCCTTGGATTTGCTTCTCTTGTGCACAAATTCACTATCACCGCAGGTGTTCCCATCTCCCTCTTCTTTGGGACATCCACAATTCTCACCAAAACACCAGGAAGCCCCAGAGCAGCTTTTACTATCACTTGAAAATTGTTCTTATCCTCCACAATCATTCTGAAAACTCAAGATCAACATTACACGGCAGCCTATTTTCCTTGGTATTTTATCCTCTGAGAAAATACTCTGAGCCTAGTTACTGAAGTCTCAGAAAATTGTGAGTTTGTTTCTTTGTGTGGGAATACATCCATATAATTGCACAAAACATATTGCACCATATCCGTTCACCTGTATTTTGTTTTGTTTTATATATATACTTGGCTACAAGTCTGATACCATCAAGGATCTGCAAGATAAGTTCATTATTATTATTATTATTATTATTATTATTATTATTATTATTATTATTTTTATACATCACTTGCACACCCTCTATTTTTCTTTTATAAGTGAGAAGAATTACCCCATCCAACTGTAATTCATTCTTTCATGAATAAAAGCCCTAAATCTGACCAGCAATATCCTTCCCTTTCCTGAGATGTTGGTGAGTGCACGGAATAGCTAAAAAGTTCACTAAATTGAATAATGACTATATTCAGACTGATACAAAAATTATAAGTCTCACAAAATAGCCAATTTGCTGTAAAGGAAGATTACCACTAGGGGGTAACCCTAAATAATAAAGCAGAGTTTAAATAGGCGTAAGAGGCGTCTGGGAATTAAAATATAACTTTTATTTAGATTAAATAAAAACGAGTAAAATAGAAAGCGGTGTACATAAAGACAAACAAGTGAGAAAACGTGAAAAATAAAATCAGGCTTGCATACCCTTATTGATAGTTTATATAACTGTGTATGAATTTTTTTTTAATTATTAGATCAGGAAGCAAGTTCAGTGATCAAAAAATATAGGTAGTAGCTGTGGCGGAACCAACCTCGCCACTATGTTCTGGAGAAGCCTGGTTGCTCGCCTGCTGCCTCTGGACTATGGCCCCATGGTAAAAGCTTGCATTTTCCCCTGCAGAAAGGCATGTTCGTGCCTTTCTGCCTGGGTGTTCGGTAGATTAAATCTACCGAACCAACTCACGAATGAACGGACCACCTGGGTAATGGTTGTGCCATAACACTTTACGTTAACATTGTTAGTTAGTTATATTCTGTTAGTGTATTGGTTTATGTGTAATGTTTAATTCTGTGAGTAGACCACTCTGAAGGTGACAGTGACTCCAACAGTTTACTCCAACATCCATTGTTCTGTTTTAACTGGATTAACTAGTAAACTGATTATGTTGTGTACATTACTGTGTGTATTGTAATTAGGTCTACTCACTCTATGTTAATACCTATTTGGTTTGTAGTCTGAATGTCTAATGTTTTCCTAGCCCCTGTTAGTTGGAGAACTATGTTTAGTTCCACCCCCCCCCCCCCCCCATTGTATACTAATGTCTGTGATGTCATGTGTATGTCTTTATATAAGTCTGTGTTGTTACACAAATAAAAGAGTTCTTCAATCTTGCTGTACCTAACTGCTAGATGTCCTGTCTATTTGGGTACAAAGAGCAAGGGTCCAGGAAAGACTTGCTGGGTGTGACGGTCCGTTACAGTAGCTATATAATTCTGTCCATATCAGACAGTAATAGTAATAAAAAAGAAAATGATCACTGAAAATAGGTCCTAAAGTACTACTGCCTGTAATATTAGCACTGTGTAAAGGTAATATACATAGTATGTAGATAAGGTAATGAAATAATAATTACACCCCAGGTTAGGAAAAAATAGCCCACTGTTTCTTTAAATGTTAAATCTATTATGAAATAAGGAAATAACTGACCCTGGAGGTGCAGTATGTAAAGTGCCTGAAACAATCAAGGACAGAATGAAGTAGTTTCCTGTGTTAGTGTGTATTCCACAGTAGTACAAATTCCTGTGTATATTACTAGAAGTTCATATACAGGGAGTGCAGAATTCTTAGGCAAATGAGTGTTTTGACCACATCATCCTCTTTATGCATGTTGTCTTACTCCAAGCTGTATAGGCTCGAAAGCCTACTACCAATTAAGCATATTAGGTGATGTGCATCTCTGTAATGAGAAGGGGTGTGGTCTAATGACATCACCACCCTATATCAGGGGTGCATAATTATTAGGCAACTTCCTTTGCTTTGGCAAAATGGGTCAAAAGAAGGACTTGACAGGCTCAGAAAAGTCAAAAATAGTGAGATATCTTGCAGAGGGATGCAGCACTCTTAAAATTGCAAAGCTTCTGAAGCGTGATTATCGAACAATCAAGCGTTTCATTCAAAATAGTCAACAGGGTCGCAAGAAGCGTGTGGAAAAACCAAGGCGCAAAATAACTGCCCATGAACTGAGAAAAGTCAAGCGTGCAGCTGCCACGATGCCACTTGCCACCAGTTTGGCTATATTTCAGAGCTGCAACATCACTGGAGTGCCCAAAAGCACAAGGTGTGCAATACTCAGAGACATGGCCAAGGTAAGAAAGGCTGAAAGACGACCACCACTGAACAAGACACACAAGCTGAAACATCAAGACTGGGCCAAGAAATATCTCAAGACTGATTTTTCTAAGGTTTTATGGACTGATGAAATGAGAGTGAGTCTTGATGGGCCAGATGGATGGGCCCGTGGCTGGATTGGTAAAGGGCAGAGAGCTCCAGTCCGACTCAGACGCCAGCAAGGTGGAGGTGGAGTACTGGTTTGGGCTGGTATCATCAAAGATGAGCTTGTGGGGCCTTTTCGGGTTGAGGATGGTGTCAAGCTCAACTCCCAGTCCTACTGCCAGTTCCTGGAAGACACCTTCTTCAAGCAGTGGTACAGGAAGAAGTCTGCATCCTTCAAGAAAAACATGATTTTCATGCAGGACAATGCTCCATCACACGCGTCCAAGTACTCCACAGCGTGGCTGGCAAGAAAGGGTATAAAAGAAGAAAATCTAATGACATGGCCTCCTTGTTCACCTGATCTGAACCCCATTGAGAACCTGTGGTCCATCATCAAATGTGAGATTTACAAGGAGGGAAAACAGTACACCTCTCTGAACAGTGTCTGGGAGGCTGTGGTTGCTGCTGCACGCAATGTTGATGGTGAACAGATCAAAACACTGACAGAATCCATGGATGGCAGGCTTTTGAGTGTCCTTGCAAAGAAAGGTGGCTATATTGGTCACTGATTTGTTTTTGTTTTGTTTTTGAATGTCAGAAATGTATATTTGTGAATGTTGAGATGTTATATTGGTTTCACTGGTAAAAATAAATAATTGAAATGTGTATATATTTGTTTTTTGTTAAGTTGCCTAATAATTATGCACAGTAATAGTCACCTGCACACACAGATATCCCCCTAAAATAGCTAAAACTAAAAACAAACTAAAAACTACTTCCAAAAATATTCAGCTTTGATATTAATGAGTTTTTTGGGTTCATTGAGAACATGGTTGTTGTTCAATAATAAAATTAATCCTCAAAAATACAACTTGCTGAATAATTCTGCACTCCCTGTAGCTGCAAATAAAATGAAGTCTTGGCTAATGGTGCAGCCAGGTCTGCCCAGAAATAAAGGTAATACATTTGTTTTAATTAACTAATTAAAGGCTAGGGCTGGCACCACAAACGCCAGTAAAAACAAGCAGTAAGAACTAAATATAAAACACAGGAGACAGGCAGGAGGACAATAGGACCCTAACCCGACGCACGTTTCGCCACCTTAGTGGCTTCGTCAGGGGGTGAAAATCCATCTAAAATGGGATGTTTAAATAGTAAATCAGCTGGTGGGGTTGTGTGCTGAAAATTAGTACTGATTGGTTGAAGCACCAAGTGGCGCATAATAACGCCCCTTGTAGGTGTCTGTCATTTACAATAAGGGGTTGGATTAGTAAAACCTTTTTTATTCTTGACATTGGAGCGATTAGGCTCCGCCCAAGTTTCGGCATGTGAAAATGGATTAAGCTGGCATATATAGAATCCAAGCTAGAGACATGTTGAATAGCTCCGCTCCTAATGGGCGTATGAAAAACAGAGAGGACATGTGGTTCCTGTCAATTATGTAAAGACAGACCTGAGGTCTGTTGGTAACTCAGCCCTAAATGGGCGTGAGGGGAGTGAAGTGACCTATCGATGCACTCCTGTTCTAAGTACAGCCCTTAATGGGCCTGAATATGAACAAGATAGGAGCGAAGGTGGGATCTACAGATGTAAACAAACAGGAAAGAAAGAAAAAAAAATGAAGACAGTCGCTATTTATGAGAAAAAAATGAGACAGAGGTTGTGAAAGCAACATGCATGTGTGTGTGAAAAAAACAGAGAAGTGCCAAAAATCGGGGGGGGGGGGGGGGGCCTTTATTCAGTGATCATTTTTATTTTTATTACTATTACTGTCTGATATGGACAGAATTATATAGCTACTACCTATATTTTTTGATCACTGAACTTGCTTCCTGATCTAATAATTTAAAAAAAATTCATATACAGTTATATAAACTATCAATAAGGGTATGCAAGCCTGATTTTATTTTTCAAGTTTTCTCACTTGTTTGTCTCTATGTACACCGCTTTCTATTTTACTAGTTTTTATTTAATCTAAATAAAAGTTATGTTTTAATTCCCAGACGCCACTTAGGTCTATTTAAACTCTATATTCAGACTGAGTTTCATTATAAATTAATTTTGTTGGGTGTTATGACCATAAAATAGCATTTTGTGAAATATTAACCCTTTGGAGAATTTGTCTTTACTAAAAATGCTATGTTGTGTTTCTCTTTGTGATGGACAGTTTAATAATGTTCCATGAACAGTGGTGTACTTGTATGAACACTTTGACTATCCCTACTTATTAAGCCCTGATGACTCTGTTTATGAAGGGCCGGACAATATAATAATAATTATTATTTTATTTACATATTTTAAAAAACAGTACAAAATTCAAGATCAATCAATATGTACAAAAATATAGTTAAAAAAAATCAGTATTGCTAATACATCTAAAAATACTAGATATAAATATACATAACAACAAGACAACTTAGTTACTGTGAAGGGTGAGGGGAAACTACATATGTTTTTAAATAAATGTAAATAAATGTGAACATACACATAGATAGAAAATCCCAATCATGGGTGACCCCTGGAAGTTGGACGCAAGGGAGGGGGAGCAGTAGGTTTCTTAGGTTACCGTATTTTCCGGCGTATATGACGACTTTTTAACCCCTGAAAATCTTCTCAAAAGTTGGGGGGTCGTCTTATACGCCGGGTACTGGGATTTACTCACCTATTTTCTGCTCTGTCTCCGCTCGCGCTGTTAAGCCGGTCCGTGGCTGTGAGGGAAGCGTTGTGAGCTCCCCTCAGGCCGCGCGGCTTCAATAAAGTCTGTTTAAACTTTTTTTTTAAACAAAACTTTATTGTCCGCGCAGCCTGAGGGGAGCTCACAACGCTTCCCTCGCAGCCACGGACCGGCTTAACAGCGGGAGACAGAGCAGAAAATAGGTAAGTACTGGGGATTGAGGATTGGGGAAGGGGGGAGGAGGGTGGGAAACTCTAAAAGGTTAAAATATAGATGCGATTTTTTCGGCTTATAAGACGAATTAGTTGGGGGGTCGTCTTATACGCCCAGTCGTCTTATACGCCGGAAAATACGGTAGGTTAACTTGATACATATATATATATATATAGATCATAAAAAAACTGTTATATGGGAAATCGCAGCAAAAAAGCTTTTATTACATTGTATACACCCCTCATGTCATGAGTGGTTTCGTCTTCCCTCTCAGGTCTTTAACACAGAGCAAAAAAGGGGTGCTGCCCTGAGTGGACACACTGCAGGGTCCAATGATTATGCTACTTGAGCCCTATACATTTCTGAATTCCTTTTCTCACCACTAAACTCCTTCCATCATGGTATTGCCCAAGTTCCCTTAGCTTCTTCAAACTATCATTCATTTCATTCAACCCATTGGCCATTAACATTAATATAACCCATTGGCCAGCTTCCCTCAGATCCCTCCTTTCATCCTATTGGTCTCTCTTGCATTCACTCTGACCTCCTTTAACTTGGGATTGGCTGTTTTTTGTTTATTCCCTCCAATGTATTCATGATTTATTTGCCTGTACAGGAGCTTTTAACTGGTAATAATATTATTATGTTGTAACCATTTTCATGCCAAACCAACCAGAGGGCTGGATTCTAAAATAAAAATTGATTTTATTATTTTTTTTTTTTTTTAAGAATTAAGCATACATACATACCGTTTTTGGTTATTCCTTTGGTAAATATTCCTGAAAATTCAGGACCTAACAAAAAAACTCAATCGCACCCTACAAGTGCTGGAGTTAATGTTATGCATTATGGCACATGGTGATACCAACCACCATCTTCTGTGCTATATCCATGTGAGCTGTTTTTTTATTTCTAGCTTTTTACACAATTTAATAATACCAATCCCAGTTCATGTTTCTTTAGTTTGTTAAAAGCATTGCAAAAAAATATGTGTGAAACTGTCCAGTCAGCTTGTTCCTTTTGCAAGGGTAACTGGATGGCCCCTTTCCTTCAGCAAAGATAAGGACTCAAGGGTGTCACAGATCACCAATGAAGTTTTCTATGTTTAAAAAATAAATCTTAATCATTGTGAACATAGAAGACTACATTTTAGGATTTAGTTAATGTTAATATGATGTCATCCGCAAAGAGACTACGTTTTTCTTCTGGGCACTTAGGGATATGGATGCCTAATATATCTGGGGTTTCTCGTATTTTAATGACCAGGGGTTCTAGGGATAATACCTAAAGTAGAGGGATAGCGTTATTGGGAAGGCCTTAGATAAGAAACCAGAGGTAGTTACTCTAGCCATGGGTTTGTTATATAAGGCCATAATGGCCCGTAGGAAGGTGTGTGGAATCCCAAAGGTATTCAGCGTTTTTTGCATGAAAAACCAATTCAGACAATCAAATGCCTTTTCTGTATCTAATGATAACAGAATGAGTTTTCAACTGATGTAGGAGATTATATGAGGCAAAACATTAGATAAGCGTGTGGCTAAACTTTTTGCATATATTTTGGCATCTGTGTTGACTAAGGAGATGGGCATAAAATTCTGGAAGCTAGTTGGAGATTTTCCTGGTTTCGGTAGTGTTATGATATGAGCTGTTAGGAGTTCTGGAGGGAGTTGTCCCTTAGATAAAAAGTTGTTAAAAAAATAAGGGGCAAGTTGATCTTTAAAAGCTTATAGTAGAGATTTGAGGACCCATCTGGGCCAGGAGACTTGTTGGATTTTAGATTTTTAATAGTAGCTAATATTACCGTAAGAGATATTGGTCTGGCAATGACTGAAGGCCATTTGACTGAAAGGAGCAGGCGAATAGTGAGCCAGGCGAATTCGGGTGAGCAGCTTCTAAAGTGAAAAAGTTTCTTAAGTGTGGGAGTTAGAAACAAATAACTTTACATTCCTGCATGAAATACACCTGTAGGTTGAAGTGTTTGGGTGGGTTAAAACATCTTGAGACTTCATCTTGGCTTCAACCAATCTTTCACAGCAAAGAGCATACTGCTTAGTCGATATAGCCCTAAGCAGCCACTTTACATTCTTGCCCGGAGTACAATTTGCAGGTTAAAGTGTTCTGAGATTTAACCCTTAGATGGTCTGACCGCAGTATATAAAGAAAAGGAGTCATTTTAACAGCAAATTGTTAAATAAGAAGTCAGATAAAATCAGTATAACACCAAGCTCAAGATGTTCATTATCCCCAGGCACTCACACTGGCACATTATTAAATACCCACATTGAAAATGGTACAGCATAAGCGGTTACATCTGTTTCACAAGAGGGCTTAGTGGCAGCTCTGGACAACTTGTACATCAAAATGAAGAATGACTTTGTGACACATATCTCGGAAGTAAAGGATGAAATAGGGGTGTTGAAAGAAAAGCTTTTGGAACAGGAGAAGCAAATTAGTAATGTACACTTAGAATTAAAATTACTTCAAACACAAAATGTTCTGCTTAAATCACAAGTCAAGAAGACAAAGTTTCAGATAGATCGAGGACAAACAATTTGGGATACCAGAATATATCTCACAAGACAGTTTGGAAGGTTATTTAAAATAATATCTGGGGCAATTCTTAAGTGAGCAAGAAATTGGTCACATGCCCTTTGAAAGATGCCACAGATTAAGGAAGCCAGAAAATATACCACGAGACGTAATCGTCCATTTTTTGAATTGTGCCTTAAAAGACTCTGTCACAAGGAAAGCTCGGTAGGCTAAGCCAAGGGACTCTACATTTTTAACCCTCTCTGTCTTTCCTGACCTTTCACTGGCAACAGAAGGAAATTTAAAGACATGACTATAACTTTAAGAAACAAAGAGATACCATATAGATGGGGCTTCCCATTGATATTGGTATGTAATATAAATGACATCTGTTACACCCTTGTTAATGTTTACTCTCCAAACGTATACTCTCAAAAGTTCTTTAAAAAATATTTTATAAACTAGATCAGATCAAAAAAAGGAATCCTGTTGATTGCTGGGGACATGAATATGGTACCGGATATAAAAGCAGGTAAAACATTAACATTTAGCACAATGGAGTAAAAAAAAAAGGGGGGGAGTAAAAGGAATAGTATTTCCTTCCAGGATGTCCTGCATGATTTTGGCCTATTTGACATCTGGAGGGCACAACACCCTAAAAATTGCGATTTTACTTTTTTTTTCAAAAGTTCACAAATCTTATTCAAAAATTGATCAATTTTTAACGAGAATCTGTAACCTGGTAGAGTTTCGGAAATCAAAAATGTATATACAGTGGATATAAAAAGTCTTCACACCCCTGTTAAAATGTCAGGTTTCTGTGCTGAAAAAAAAATTAGACAAAGATAAATCATTTCAGAACTTTTTACACCTTTAATGTGACCTATAAACTGTACAGCTCAATTGAAAAACAAATTGAAATCTTTTAGATAGATGGAAGAAAAAATATAAAAATAAAATAATGTGGTTGCATAAGTGTGCACACCGTTAAACTAATACTTTGTTAAAGCACCTTTTGATTTTTGATTCAGTCTTTTTTGGTATGAGTCTATCAGCATGGCACATTTTGACTTGGCAAGATTTGCCCACTCTTCTTTCTAAAAACACTCAAAATCTGTCAGATTGCGAGGGCATCTCCTGTGCACAGCCCTCTTCAGATCACCCCACAGATTTTCAATCGGATTCAGGTCTGGGCTCTGGCTGCGCCATTCCAAAACTTTAATATTCTTCTTGTGAAGCCATTCCTTTGTTGATTTGGATGTATGCTTTGGGTCGTTGTCATGCTCAAAGATGAAGTTCCTCTTCATGTTCAGCTTTCTAGCAGAAGCCTGAAGGTTTTGTGCCAATATTGACTGGTATGTAGAATAATAATAATTCCCTCTATCTTAACTAAGGCCCCAGTTCCAGCTGAAGAAAAATAGCCCAAAAGCATGATGCTGCCACCACCATGCTTCACTGTGGGTATGGTGTTCTTTTGGTGATGTGCAGTGTTGTTTTTGCGCCAAACATATCTATTGGAATTATGGCCAAAAAGTTCAACCTTGGTTTCATCATACCATAACACCTTTTCCCACATGCTTTTGGGAGACTTCAGATGTGTTTTTGCAAAATGTAGCCTGGCTTGGATGTTTTTCTTCGTAAGAAAAGGCTTTCGTCTTGCCACTCTACCCCATAGCCCAGACATATGAAGAATACGGGAGATTGTTGTCATATGTACCACACAGCCAGTACTTGCCAGATATTCCTGCAGCTCCTTTAATGTTGCTGTAGGCCTCTTGGTAGCCTCCCAGACCAGTTTTCTTCTCATCTTTTCATCAATTTTGGAGGGAGCTCCAGTTCTTGGTAATGTCATTGTTGTGACACATTTTCTCCCCTTGATGATGACTGTCTTCACTGTGTTCCATGGTATATCTAATGCCTTGGAAATTCTTGTGTACCCTTCTCCTGACTGATACCTTCTAACAATGAGATCCCTCTGATGCTTTGGAAGCTCTCTGTGGACCATGGCTTTTGCTGTGGGATGCGACTAAGAAAATTTCAGGAAAGACCAACTAGAGCAGCTGAACTTTATTTGGGGTTAATCAGAGGCACTGTAAATGATGGCAGGTGTATGCTGACTCCTATTTAACATGATTTGGAATGATATTGCTTAATTCTGAACACAGCTACATCCCCAGTTATAAGAGGGTGTGCACACTTATGCAACCACATTATTTTATTTTTATATTTTTTCTTCCCTCTATCTAAAAGATTTCAGTTTGGTTTTCAATTGAGTTGTACAGTTTATAGGTCACATTAAAGGTGGAAAAAGTTCTGAAATGATTTATCTTTGTATCATTTTTTTACAGCACAGAAACCTGACATTTTAACAGGGGTGTGTAGACTTTTTATATCCACTGTAATTACCTGGTCTGATCATGCCCCAATACTTGTACAGATAGTAGAAAATGGGCCGAGGGAAGGCAGGAATTTCTGGAGGTTGAATGAAGAACTTATACATTCAGAAGAAACCCAGAAGTACCTACTAAGACAGGCCTAAGAATTATATTTGAATAATGACAATAATGAGGTTAGTGAAAGCAGACTATGGTGTGCCTTCAAAAGCTTCATGCGAGGTATTCTAATTAAGTTTGGGGCCCAACGCAAGAAATCTCATAGGGAAAGATTTAAATGATTTGTCTATTGTTTTAGCTAAATTGGAGAAGGAAAATAGAAAAATGGTTAAAGATCTGAGATCATCTCAAATCAGGGAGACCCAATCAGAAATAAAAAAATGAATTAGAAATAAAAACTAACAAAGCCATAATAAAATTGAACCAATGTTGGTACCATGGGGATAATAGAGTTAGCAAGCATTTCTGGTACAAACTTAAGTTTAAAAAAAGAAGCCAAATGATTAGGAAGATAATCAAGGGTGATAAAGTTAATATCTCCCCATCATATATAGGTAAAGCTTTTGCCTCATATTATAGGGCTCTGTATAATCTCCCATTGGAACAGGCAACCTTAGAAGCAAGCCGAGAGTTACTCAAAAGATTTAAATTACAAAGATTGGACGAGGAAGACTTGAGGAAATTGATTTCTCCTATGACCCTGGATGAGATCTCTAAATCTATTAAAGACCTTAAGGAAAGAAAATCCCCACACAGCCTACCATAGCTCCAATCTTACTAAAAGTATTTGGAGAAATAGATAAGGGTTGTCCGTTCCCATTGGAGATGCTACAAGCCTGTATAACCCTGATTCCTAAACCAGACAAAGATCATAATTTTGTAACAAACTATCGCCCCATATCCCTGTTGAATACTGATATTAAAATATTTCCCAATATCCTGGTGGAGAGATTAAAGGATTTCATTCCAAAATTAGTTAATCCAGATCAAACAGCCTTTGTTAAGGACCGTGAGGGAGGCGATGACATTAGAAAACTGTTACACCTGATCCATATCTGCAAATATCCTCGCTGGTGGCCTTTCTGGCTCTGGACGCCGAAAAGGCCTTTGACAGAGTTAGCTGGCGCTATTTTTCGGATGTCCTGGAGGTGTTCGGAGTCACAGGGCCTATACTGGATAGGAATATGAGTCTTTACACTGCTCCATCTGCCAGGGTCTCGGGAAACATGTTCAACTCAGAATTGTTTGGGGTACCTAATGGGACGAGACAAGGGTGGCCATTGGCCCCAATGTTGTATGCACTTTCAATAGAACCCTTGGTAGCCTATACAAGACAGGAGGAGGAAATCCTGGGAATCCGCTATGGTGACCAGACTTCAAAGATCATGTTATTTGCAGATGACGTAGTTCTGACACTTTCTAACCAGGAAACATCTCTGTTGGCAGCTTTGAAATGCATTCACAATTTTGGTAGAATCTCTAACTACAAGTTAAATATAAAAAAGACACAAGTAATCCATTGTTGTGTCCCGATTGACCAACTACAAAGATTGGGAGATTCTTACCCAATTAATTGGTTTAAGAATTAAATGCTTTATTTGGGGATTACATAATGTGTCAATTGGTTCAAGATAATAAACAACAATTATAACAACTTATACCAGGACTTAAAACTTACCATAAAAAATGGGGGAATTTATACATATCTTGGCTGGGGAGAATAAATGCAGTACGATCGTATTTAGTCCCAAAACTGGAATACCTATTAGGAACTCTTCCTATGAGAGTACCAAAACGTACGCTTCACGAATTCTGTGAGTTATTTATTAAGTTTGTATGGGGGAAGCATAGACCCAGAATTTCCTCCTCAAATTTGTCTCACAAATTAAAAGATGGGGTCACATCTCTCCCCGATGTAAGCTTGATTTATGACTCCATAATGCTATCACAATTGATTAAATGTAAATTTAAGGTAGAAAATTGTTTGTGGTTAGGTTATGAAAGACAAGTTTTATCCAACAAGAGCCCCTTTCTCTTGCTTTGGGCAGATAACTTGGCTATAAAATGACTTAAAGTGGAAAATAAAGTCTTGGGTGAAATTTATCATGGTTTTCATCTGGTAAAAAGGAAGTATAATAGTAAAGAATGTATCTCCTTTGATGCCCCTATAGAAGCTTTGTCCCTATATCTTGATGATATCAATATAAAGAGTTGGGTAAATTCTCGCATTGTATATATCGGAGACTTATTTGATGGAGTGCTTTTTAGACCATTCACTACTTTATGTAAAAATCCTGGAATTTCCAACAAAGAATACCTTACTTACTTTGAGTTAAAAAATAGGGAAATTAAGAGTGGTAATAAGCTGGACAATTTCTATGACCTAGATAATGGCTCCAATTTGTCTTCCAAGATTAGAGAATTATTGTATATGAGCAAAACGGATAAAAAGCTTCATGGGATTATGAAATGGGAAAGGGAGCTGAGCATAGAATCTGAACCCAGCGAATGGTTTACCGCTTTAAACCTGACAAAAAAAACTATTCATAGTATTTTGCTGTTTGAAAATTATCTCAAAATTTTACACAGATGGTATCTAACACCAGACAGGTTATGTAAGTTTCAACCCAACATTAGTCATCTTTGTTGGAGATGCTAGAGGGAAACTGGAACTATATGGCATATATGGTGGGATTGTACCTGCCTATAACCTTTGAAGGTCAAGTTAGAAAATGAATTTACAAGTTTAATACAGTCCCATATTGAACTGACCCCCCAACTATTTTTGTTCCATTTGTATTTCCCCAGATTAAAAGAAGAAACAAAAATGCTAATTGTGCATAGATTAATGGCCACCAAAATCTGTTTGGTGAGAAAATGGAGATCTGAGGCGATCCCTAAGTGGATTGAAATTGTCTCACAGATTAACTATCAGAGATTCATGTAGAAAGCTGTATGTGTTAGTCTTGAGAACTTGGGGTTATATAATGATATATGGAGACCCTGGCCTCCAGTTACAGACTTCTTCCAGCTAATGTCTCCAATCTCACACCGGGACAGGTATGATTGGTTGTGTGAATGTAGTTTGATTTTCTACGTCAGTGCATTTGCAATGGACATTTTTAAGAGAATTACACTTTAACACCATATTAGATTTAAAATAACTTTTGGATAATGGAAAGGGAAAGGAAGCTGAGGGGAAGAGGGGAAAAAAGGGGGGGAATAGGTTAGAAGTGAGTGAAAAGAACAGAGCTCGCAGTAAATAAAACCATAACTTTAATATCCCTACACTTTTTGACCAATTCCCTTCTACATAATAAATATTTGAATCACTTATTTTATCACTGAATAATTGACACATTGATGACACACAAGACTAAAATCTGACAAGTTCATAATTTCTAAATCTGTATGTCTGATTTCCCTAGATTTGATAAGGACAGTAAAAACCAATTAATTAACTCAATTACAAGAGAGGAGGTACTAAACACGATCCTATTTCGGATCAGAAAAAGCAAAAATGACCAGGCCCGGATCACATTAAGGGCAGCCTTTTATGATATAGTGAAGAATAATTTTGCCGACTTAATAACTTAACTAAAACTTTTAATGAAATGGGTTGAGAAGTACAATGTCCAGAAGAATTCCTGAGAGCTAACATACTACCAATCCCTAAAGAGAATAAGGATCCTTCCTCAGTAATGAAATATACACCTATATCCTTGATTAACACTGACGCAAAGATCTTTGCTTCCATCATAGCGGCTAGACTAAGATCCATTATCACTGAATTAATTCACAACAATCAGATAGGATTTGTGCCAGGGAGATGTTCCACAAACAATATCAGAAGGATAATAGCAAATTAGTTTTGATGAAATCAGAAGGGAAATCAAAAGGGAAAGCATTACTAACAATAGCGGTGGATGCGGAGAAGGTTTTCTACCGAGTTAACTGGGAGTTCATGATCCAAGTTTTGAATGCTTTTTCGGCGGACGGGTACAATAAAATCCTTAAATGACAGACCAACAGCAAGAACAACAGGACAGAACTTTCGATCAGAATGGTTTCTATTGGTGAATGGGACACAGCAAGGTTGCCCCTTATCACCAATGCTATACATACTGACAATAGAAATATTGACAATTACGACAAGATTTTGCCCGGACATAAGGGGATGCCCTGCTAACCAAGAAGAATTTAAAATCGGATTATATACCGATGATATCCTTCTGACAATAACGGAACCCCAATAATCTATGCCTTCTCTGATGGAAGTAATAGATCAGTAATCTGGATTGTCCAAATATTAACTTAATGTAGAAAATCATGGATATTGCCCTCTAACATACGAGAATAACTGAAAAATGGTCTAAAAAATAGGTGCAACTTCAGCTCGACAGATAAGGGAATTTAATACTTGGGTATTAAAATTACAGCAAAAATAGAAGACATTTTTCCCACAAACTTTTTGTCGTTGTTGAAAGAAACCAATATGGACAGGCAGAATTAATGTCATAAAAGCCTACATTCTCCCCAAATGGCTATATATGTTTCATAATTTACCTCTTAAAATATCTGATAGCTGGATTGCCCTTGTACAGACCAGCTTTTCTAAATGTATGTGGCCAGGCAAGAGGCCTAGCATTGCATTGAATAGGCTATCAAAAAAGGTAAAGAAAGGAGGACTTGGGTTAACAGTCATTTTTATATGATCTCAATACATTTTCACTTTGTACCTTTTGCTAAACAGTAGTTGCTCTATTTTTTATGTCTCATGTGTACCATTTTAATAGACCTGCTTTTTGTGTGGTTCCTTTAATGCTACCTTATCCTACTTTGCCAAAATGTGCAGAGATACAAATGTATGATTTATTCACACAGATGTAAGTCAGGTATAAACGTACAGAAAATGTAAGGGGTTACTGCCAAAACAACACCTCAATATATGTTTAACAACTCCTATGAATGGGTGGTATCTCCTGAGTACAGGGATACCACCCATGCATAGATTTGATTATAGGCTAAAAGGCCACATTTGCAAGGTGCGCATTTCAGATTTCGGTAGTCTGCCTGCGCCCATGTCCTGGTTGTGTCATTTTTGGAATCAGCCAATATATTTTACTCCCATCAAACCATATATTTTTGGAAAACTAGACACCCTATGGTATTTCAAATTGTGTGGGTTTGTTTAACACTTTCCATGGACTCATTCTACTCCCAGATTTTGTCAAAATGTTGGGTAGTGGGGGGGGTGGGGGGGAGGGGGGTTCACACACATTATACTTCAGGCATGAATTAACAAATCATGTGTCACTGCCCAAAGAAATACTTCAATATGTGTTCATAAACATCTACTGAGCACCCATACAAATATTTGTTGGGTTGTTTGGGGGCTAAAAGGCTATATTTGGGAGGGGCTCATTTTCAACTTTGAATTTTGACATGTAGTCAGCCTGCCGCCATGTTTCATTTTGGACATTTTGAAAAATGTCCAGTGTATTTTACCCTCATGAAACCATATATTTTTTAAAAAAAGACACCCTAAGGTATTACATATATCTGCATATGAGGATGGTGATCCATATTATCCTTGTCAGCATTGTTTGTGCCCAGAATCTAATGAATTCTGGCACATCATCGGGGTCCCATCTCCGCTTTGCCAAAAATATTTTTTGCTTAGCAGCACTGCAGCCAAATTACAGTGAAAGGAGGGATAACTGGCCTTAAAAACCCTTTGGGCCTCAAAATGTTATTCAATTTTAATTTCTTTTATTAAAACTCATTCTTACAACCCTGATCTTTCTTTGTCCCTCACTAAAAGACAAGTGAGGAGAGGGAGGCAGATCCAGGCAACACCTCCTTACACTCTGGCTGGCAGTTTCAGATTGCCTCTATTATGAGGCAATATAGTAATGCCTCCAGAGCACAAGATTTAAAACCAGCATTTGTAATCACTTAGGGGAGCTATTGACAAGAGCCCAGTGGGTTTTTTTTTGTATTGAAAAATTCATGGAGACATTGTAGCAGTACAGGTTGACCACTGAAAGCTATAAAAAAAATCACATTATGTGCCTGATTAACTGCACAATGGGGTTAAAAACTGATCAGACATATATATTGTTTTGTGGAGGGGTTTAGTCATACTTTTTTGATTATTTTAATTCGTTTTTTTCAGTGTGTAATGTTGTATGTTGGTTAACCTGTCCTAAGTTAATTCACTTCTCCAGTTTAAAGACAGAAAGACAGAGGGAGGGGGGAGAGAAAGACAAGGGGAGGGGGGAGAGAAGGGAAGAGAAAAACAAGGGGAGAGAGAAAAGTCCTAGAATTGGTAGACAATGGCTACATAAACCTGGTAATAAAGGTGGACTTGGACTGCCTAATCTTGATCCCCATTATATACAAGAAATTGCCTTTTTCTTAAAAAAAAAAAAAAAATCTACAGGACCCCTCAAGTGTAGAGCTTGTTCAAACCTAGTTTTTTCAGTATCTCATTTTGTTTCTTAATTCCCCTCTTCTGAACACAACACATGACCCATCACATGTATATTATCTGTTACCCATCCTGATCAATAAAAGACTAAACTCAACTTGTGATCCCTTCTAATCCTTTAGTAACCAGCCTTCTACAACATTGCTGGTGATTCTGCATTCTGCTTCTCATTATGGCACATGTGATCTCTCCCAGGAGTGATCACATTGTGCCCTGTGGCCAAATTTAGGTGTTGCTGAATGCCTCGGTCCTAAGGCATTGCAGTAATACCCACTGAACACATAAAGTGACCCTTGATGCTTGTATTACTGAATTACTTAGGGGCCAGGTACGTTAATCATCACAAGCGGCATGTTTAACCAGACAATGGTTAATTATATTTCTAATTAAAAGTGAGTATGAATGCTGTATGAGTGCTGTATGAGTGCTGTATGAGTGCTGTATGAGTGCTGTATAAGTTGGAAAGGAATGATTTGAACTTGTTAATTTTAATAAAATATATAATTTAATATAGTATAACAGTTATTTACATCCCAAAAATATACATGTTTAATTCATAATAAAAACTTCATAAAATATTCATAAAATGAAAATACTGATTACATTACCGATACAATACAGAGTAATAGTTATGTGCTTTATCACTCGTGGTTCCAAACTCCTTCAGTGACACATTGCTTAGATGTATATAATAAACAGTTGTGTCATTTTGTTCTGTGTATTTTCACAATTAAGGATTATGGAAACATGAAAATTGGTCTAAAATAGCACAAATAATCCATGGAAACGTGCACATGGGTCTACAATAACAGCAAAAGTCACTGTAAACATGCACATAGGTCTAAAATAACACCAAACATCCATGTAAACATGAAAATAACATAAATCATGAAAACGTTCAAATATTATTTTCTGAGCTTTGTTATGTGAAATATTAGCATTGTGATTTAATGCTTATATATAAGAAGACAACCAGATAATGCAATGCATGATTAACTAAATGGAGCTTTAGTGCATAGTACAAACAGAAACAAGTAATGTTTTCCCTTGTGCACATGAATGCATGAGCAGAACAACTCAGTAAAATATCTGTGAGATCTCATTACTGGACACTGAATGTGTTTAGATCTCCCTTAATAACATCTCCACTGTCACAACATTCATCATGCCAACCCTACTCAAAAGATGTTTTAACCATTAGGACAATTGTGCTTATCCTCTTTCTCTTGGTCCCAATTATTACACCCATGAGAATAGCACACTATTTCCCTACAGCATTTGGAGCTATATAAAAAGTGGATAATAATGAGAGAAGATCTACAGACACAGATATGATATGCCATCCTGATATGTCGTTATATCCAACAATGGAAAAATCAGAATCTTGGCTCACTGATCAAATCCTCAAAGAGATTTAAGCAACATCTTAGATAAGTCATGTTTTGTTGAATCTCTATGGAGAAAAGTAAGTCCTGTGGTGAGCTCTCCAAATGTCTTCACATTGAAATCTATTGATGCTACCTGAAAAATATGTATTTTCTTTTGTTCGGTGCATAATACATTGGGAAATAGATGGCATTCTGAAGGCTATATTTTAGAAGCAGGTACCATTGCTCCAATTCGTGTGACCTTCTGGTTTGTAGAGCATTATAATTATTGATAGACTCTTGGGGCTATTCACTAAAAGATGAGTTGAGGTAAGTAGCAGGTGAGTTGAGGTGAGATGAATGTTTTATCTCATCAATTTAGCTATACATTGTGCAGGAACAAACCTGCCTAGTTCCCCATGCTGAATCATCAGTGAAATCATCAGGTATGCACTTCACCTCACCTGATATTCACTTCAGCGCACCTGCCACTCACCTCAACTCACCTTTTTAGTAAATAGCCCCATTTGTCTTTAAAACACTAATCCACCTTGACAATGATCTATATTTCTTCCCATGCACTTTCATTGTAAATATACAAATGTATACTAATTTATGAAAATTAAACACCAGATTTGAAGCTTTTATTGATCATCACACTTAGCTCTCAACATTTTGCAAATGCCTGATAAAACAACAACCACACATTTTAATGTTTTCAAAGCAATACCTTATCAAAAGATCCATTTACTTACAATGTATACAAGCCCCCATGTGTGGCATAATTAAGGGGCTCTTTTGTGTGGCATAATTATGGGGTGGATGGGAGGATGACACCATGAGTTACCGCACTGGGTGACCCCAACCCTAGGGATGCCTCTACCCTGGAGCTGCTCTACTTTCATTCTCCGGATCTGAAAAATGTTGTGAGTTATTTTGATAATTACCATCAAGATTAGATTTATACTTCACCCTGCTCTACATGCATTCTCTGGATCTACAAAATTGAGTGAGTTTTATTTGCATAAACAATATGTCTTAATTCACAAAACAGTTAATGATAGTGACTATCTTTTTTGGGAAATGCACTGATATAATAAAACCTTCCCAAATTGGCTATTGTAGATTTTACAATTTTGTTCTTCAACTCACTAAAATTTCCATTTTACGCATTATTGATTTTTTACTTGAACTTTTTAATTTTAACAATGGGGACTACACATATTTTACCTGATTTTCTGTCAGTGAGGTGGAAAAAGTATGTATTTCTGTTTGACAACATGGGGAGAAAACAACTGCTAACACGCATTTAAAACAAGGTGAATTATTAAAACAAGAAAATACAAAAAAGACATAAGGAGTGGCCAAGCAAAACTGCAGCAAAATTAGAAAACAAGTAGAGATACCCGGCAGAAGAATGAAAACCCAAATATGGTGAGAATACCAATGGTGCTCAAAACATTAAATAAATAAAGTGCTTATTGTTAAACTGCAGTAAACATGCAGTGTAAAACCAAGCTCCTAAAAATATAAAAGAACAGTTAATAGTGCTATATGTACTGGTACCAAATGTATCATAGTGGAATATATGATACTCACTCAAAATATGGTCAGAAATAAACAGCATCTAAAGCATTCCTGTACCTTGCCAGATTCTGAACATTCATTTTCTGTCATTTTTATTTTGGTTTTATCCCATTTTTGTTGCCTACATCTGCTTTCATATTAGACCACCAATACATAAATATCCCTAGTTAAAGTTGTATTTCCTCCTTTCGTGACCCTGAATACATCCATTGGGTTGATATTTGCCCTGTATGCCTGTATGTTTTGTGCCACATTTCCAATTGGACCTGATTTTGCGAGTACCACCTTTTTAATTGTCATACATTTGGTACCATTACCTCTGGCACTATTTTTTCTTTATATATTTTGTGTGCTTAGTTTTACACTGCATTTTTACAGTAAGTGGTTTATTTATTTATTTTTTCTGAGCACCATTGGTAATGTCATGGTATTTGTTTTTTTATGTTTAACCAGGGGAAACTCTTTGTTTTTCATATTGAAATATTGAAACAAAAAGATTAACACAACATGTTGTACAAAAACAATTATTTTCCAGTACTTGATTGAAATATATATATTTTTTACTTTGAAAGATGCACTATACATGATTGTAATGAAAAAAAAAAATATGATAAAGTATTCTCTTCTCAATTCCGCAGGCAATGTGTGACAAAAACCAAACTATGGTGACCGAGATTCTTCTTCTCGGTTTTCAGAATCTTCGAACATTTAAAATATCATTTTTTCTTTTACTTTTATTTTGTTACATTTTGACGCTTATTGGAAATCTTATTATTATTTGGCTGGTGGCATCCAACAGGAGTCTACAGTCCCCCATGTATTTTTTACTTACACAACTGTCTGTATCTGACATAATTCTTATCACAAACATTGTCCCAAACGCACTTTATATTACATGGCAAGGTGGGGGTGCTATGTTGTTTTCCGGTTGCATAATTCAATTTTATTTTTTTGCCACCTCCGAAACCTCGGAGTGCTTCCTTCTTTCCATCATGGCCTATGATAGGTACCTGGCCATCTGTAACCCTCTGAGATACACTTCGTTAATGAACATTATGCTTTGCATTAAGTTTGTGATTGTAACATGGCTGTTAAGCTTTTCTTTAATATTGATTGACATAATATCAATGATTCAACTTCAGTTCTGTGGGTCCAATGTAATTGACCATTTCTTCTGTGATTTATCTCCACTATTAGAACTTTCTTGTTCAGACACCTCTGTTCTTCAAATTGAAATCATTTTATTTTGTGTGCCTTCAGTTATGTTCCCCCTCTTACTAATTATCACCTCTTATGGACATATTGTCCAGGCTGTCCTTCACATCTCAACCACCAGTGGAAGGTCAAAAGCCTTTTCCACCTGTAGCTCCCATCTGACTGTGGTGTCCATGTTTTATGGGACACTAATTGGAATTTATATGGTTCCAAGAAAAGGAAAATCACTGCCCATCAACAAAGTCTTATCCCTGCTGTACACTGTGATAATGCCGATGATTAATCCAATCATATATAGCCTGAGGAATGAAGACATCAAGAAAGCCTTGCGAAAAATGAAACTTACACTTATGTAGATCAGGAAGAGAATGCTGTTGGTTAAGGAATGAAGTGTAGAGTCTGTTCAAACTTCAGCCAACTCTCAAAGTCACATGGCATTCTATAGCACCTAATACAAACAAGATCAATTACATTTGACTTTTAATATATCAAACTCTGTCCTTAAAAGTACACTGAAAAAAAATGAGCAAATAGTTTTTTAGATATGTTTCTACATAGTAAATGAAAATTGATGGTGATGGCAACCCCCCCCCCCCCCCAAAAAAAAAATCAAAAAAAATCTGCATGTTGTTTAGAAAAAAATGTAAAACAAAAGAGGAGGGGTCTGTCTGTACATAAAACCAGCATTATTGCCTCATTTAAGGGAATATATACATAATAACAGTACTGAACATGTTGAATCATTGTGGGTAGATAATAAATTATTATTGGGTATTTGTTATAAACCACCAAACATTGGTAAAGTTGAAGAATCACAGTTATTAATGTAAATAGACAAGGCTTCTAAAATATGTTGTGGTATCATTATGGGGGATTTTAATTACCCAGAAGTAGATTAGAGAAATGGAGCCACTAATTCTGCTAAAAGTAGTAAGTTTCTGAACTTGCAGAATGACCATTTCTCAGCTCAGCTAGTACAGACACCAACCAGAGGTGAAACATGCCTGGATATGGTAATAAATAATATGAAGGAGACTATCTCTAACACCTGAGTAAGGTACCATTTAATTAATAGTGACCATAACATGGTATCCTTTGAGATTAATTCAAAAAGGCAATTTGCTATGGGTCCTACCAAAAACTGCATTTTAAAACGGCCAACTTTAGTAGGTTTAATACATCCCTTGTTGACTGGGATGGATTATTTTTGGGAAAAACACAGAAGGTAGGTTGAATCCTTCAAACTAATACAACAAAAATATACTTATACAGTCTAGGGCAAAAAGTATTTGATCCCCTGCCAATTTTGAACATTTTCCCACTGACAAAGAAATAATCAGTCTATAATTTTAATGGTAGGTGGATTTTAACAGTGAGAGAAAGAATTTAAAAAAATCTAGAAAAACACATGTCAGAAAAGTTATAAATTGATTTGCATGTCAACGAAATAAGTATTTGACCCATTCGACTTAGTACTTGGTGGCAAAACCCTTAGCCTCCAAGATCAGAGATTTCTTGTAGTTGGCCACCAGGTTTGAACACATCTCAAGAGGGATTTTGTCCCACTCCTCTTTGAACATCATCCGCAAGTCATTAAGGTTTTGAGGCTGACATCTGGCAACATGAACCTTCAGATCCCTCCAGAGATTTTCTATGGGATTAAGGTCTGGAGACCGGCTAGACCACTCCAGGACCTTAATGTGCTTCTTCTTGAGCAACTCTTTTGCTGCCTTGGCTGTGTATTTTGGGTCATTGTCATGCTGGGATACCCATCCATGACACATTTTCATGCCATGACTGAGGGAAGGAGTTTCTCACCCAAGATTTGATAGTACATGGCCAGTCCATCATCCCTTTGATATGGTGCTGTTGTCCTGTCCCCTTAGCAGAAAAACACCCCTAAAGCATAATATTTCCACTTCCATGTTTGACAGTTGGGATGCTGTTTTTGGTCATAGGCAGCATTTCTCCTCCTCCAAACACAGCGAGTTGAGTTGATGCCATAGAGCTTGATTTTGGTCTCATATGACCATAACATTTTTATCCAGTTCTCCTCTGAATAATTCAGATGTTCATAGACAAACTTCAGATGGGCCTGTACATGTGCTCTCTTGAGCAGGGGGGACTTGCAGGTGCTGCAGGATTTTAGTCCTTCACGGCATAGTGTGTTACCAATAGTTTTCTTGGTGACTATGGTTCCAGCTGCCTTAAAATCATTAACAAGATCCTCTCGTGTAGTTCTATGCTGATTCCTCACCATTCTCAATGTCATTAAAACTCCATGAGGTGAGATCTTGCATGGATCACCAGACCGAGGGAGACTGACAGTTATTTTGTGCTTAATAATCGCACCAACTGTTGTCACCTTCTCACCAAGATGCGTGGCGATGGTCTTGTAGACATCCTTGGCCAGCTCTTTGGTCTTGACCATGGTGGAGAGTTTGGAATCTGATTGATTGATTGCTTCTGTGGACAGGTGTCTTTTATACAGGTAACAAACTGAGATTTGGAGCACTCTCTTTAAGAGAGTGCTCCTAATCTCAGCTCATTAGCTGTATAAAAGACACATGGGAGCCAGAAATCTTGCTGACTGATAGGGGATCAAATACTTATTTCACTTATTGACATGCAAAACAATTTAAAAACTTTTTTGACATGCGTTTTCTGGAAAAAATTTTTGTTATTATGTCTCTCACTGTTAAAATACACCTGTCATTAGAACTATAGACTGATCTTTTCTTTGTCATTGGGCCAACGTTGAAAATCAGCAGGGAATCAAATACTTGTTTTTCCCTCACGGTAAATGTATACCCTTTGGTAACAAATATAAAAGAAGCAAACTAAAACCAATGTGATTAACCAGTAAGGTAAATCAGGAAATAAATAAAAAGAAAGTAGCGTTCAAATATTATATTAGTAATGTGAGGGATCAGCAGAGGCACTTGCAAAATATAAATAAGCCAACAAAGACGTTAAAAAGACAATTACATTAGCTAAATTGCAGAATGAAAAAACAATTGCTAAGGAGAGCAAGAGGATTCCCAAAAAATTACTTAAATATCTAAATGGCAAAAAATTAAAGGCTTGAAATGTTGGGTCCTTGTTATCTTAAATGGGTGAGATAGTCAGTGTAGACAGAGAGGAAGGAGATATTTGACATCATTAATTGTATTCTGTTTTTACCAAGGAAGAACCAATGGACAAGAACCTGCAAGTTACTTTTACAGAATAGTCACCAAACTACTAAGCTTCCATACGATTAGTTGACACAAAAAAAAGTGTTAAAACATTTAAATGGTGTTAAGCTAGACAAAGCCCCGGGCCAAATTGTAAACACCCACGGGTACTTAATGAGCTAAGCAGGGTCCTGGTCAGACTGTTATTTTTTATTTTCAGGGATTCTTTTATTTCAGAAACGGTGCCAACAGATTGGCATAAAGTTGATGTTGCCCATATTTAAAAAAAGATCAAAATATCAGCCTGCAATTAAAAAACAGTAAGCTTGACATCTGTCTTGGGGAAACTGTTGCTAAGGGCATATATTCAAGATGAACATAAATTTTATTAGCTGGAGTCAACATGGCTTTGTAAAAGAAAGATCTTCTCAAACTAACTTAATTACATTCTATGAAGAGGTGGGTAAAAATATAGATATTGGTGCTGCAGTGGATATGATATACCGTATTTGTTCGATTATAAGACGACCCTGATTATAAGACGACCCCCCAAACTTTGGATATTCCATTAGGAAAAAAACTAAAAGCCTGAATATAAGACTACCCTATAGGAAAAAAGTTCAACTTGTATATATTCACATGTAAATTGCTTTTTTAATAAAAAATTATGATATCAAAAAATGTATTTCTAGTTTTTATTTATTTTTATGTGCCAATGCTGCCTTTCTCTTTCCTTTGCCCCCATTTTTCTCTCTCTCTCTCCTCCCCTTAGTGTTGGCTCTCTCTCCCCGCTCCCCTTGTCTGTCTCTTAACCCCCTCACTCCCCTTGTCTCTGTCTCTTAACCCCTTCCCTCCCCTTGTCACTGTCTCTTAACCCCCTCACTCCCCTTGTCTCTGTCTCTTAACCCCTTCCCTCCCCTTGTCTCTGTCTCTTAACCCCCTCAGTCCCCTTGTCTCTGTCTCTTAACCCCTTCCCTCCCCTTGTCTCTGTCTCTTAACCCCCTCCCTCCCCTTGACTCTGTCTCTGCCCCCCTCCCCTTGTTTCTCTGTCCCACCCCCTCCCCTTGTCTCTCAGCCCCCTCCCTCCCCCTCACCTTTAACTCGATCCCTGGTGGCTAGTGGGGGCAGCCGGGGTATGTCTACACTATACGTGCAGACATCCTCCATGCTGCCCGACACGGCAGTCTATTATGACGGACAGCTGGTCCGTTATAATAGTCTGCCGTGTCGGGCAGCATGGAGGATATCTGCACGTATCGTGCAGACATCCCTCAGCTGCCCGAGTCTCCCTGGTGGCACGCTCGCCGGGACTTCTGTGACGAAAGCGGAAGTACCCGGCTTCATCACAGAAGCCCCGGCGGTCGTGCCGGGCGGAAGCAGGGGAGTCTGCGCTCATCGCGCAGACATCCCCTGCTGTTAGAGAGGGGGATCCAGGTCCCCTGCAGCTCTGCTGGGGACCTGGATCCATGTCTTATAATCTGACCTCAATTTGAGGTCAGATTATAAGAAGACCTCGATTATAAGACGAGGGGTAGTTTTCAGATTTTTTTTTTCTGAAAAAAACCTTGTCTTATAATCGAGCAAATACGGTATTTAGAATTTGCTAAAGCATTTGATACAGTTCCTCACAAAATGTTACTGTACGCATTGACTGGAATAAGCATAGTGCCAAAGGTTTGTTTGTGGATTGGCAATTGGTTGAAAGATAGAATGCAAAGGGTGGTGGTAAATTGGAAGTTCTCAAATTGGACTGATGTGATAGATGGAGTACCTTAGGGTTCTGTCCTGGGTCCTCTTCTTTTTAATTTGTTTATAAATGTTCTCCACGAGTGTAAAGGGAGCCATGTCTCAGTGTTTGCCAAAAAATTAAGTAGGGTAATACAGTCTGAACAAGATGTATCTTTGCTGCCAGAGTATTTGGACAAATTGGGTAAATGGGCAGATACATGGAAAATGCTATTCAATGTAGACAAGTGTAAAATTATGCATTTTGGGTACAATACTAAAAATGCAACATATAGCTGAAAAGGTGTTTCCTTTGGGAAATTGACTAATGAAAAAAATTTGGGTGTAGTTGTAGACATTAGACATAGCAGAAGTGCATAGTGTCAACTGATATCTGCAAAGGCCAATAAGATATTGAGGTGTATTAAAATGGTTATTGACTTACGGAGATGAAGATATTATTCTGCCTCTTTATTGGTCCATGGTAAGATCTCACCTTGAATATGCAGTTAAATTCGGGTCGCCTTTAAAAAAAAAAAAAAAAAAGACATTATGGTACTTTCTCTAGTACCATAATGTCTTATAGGGCTACAAAAAAAATAAGGGAAATTAAAAGTTTTAGTTATGAAGAAATGCTGGAAAAGTTACATTTGTACATGGTAAATAAGAGGGGATATGATAATCTTACATAAATATGTACAGGGCCCATACAAAGGGCTTTCTAAAGACCTGTTCATTAACAGAACAGCACAAAGGACAAGAGGTCACTCACAAAGACTTGAAGAAAGGAGATTTTGACTACAACAGCGGAATTTTTTTACAATTCATGGAATTCAATTAATGGAATTCACTGCTGAAAAATTGGTTCTAGCAAGTAAGTTAGATGCATTTAAAAAGTGGCCTGGATATTTTTTTTAATTGGCATTAATATTTAGTTAGTGCTTGTTGATCCAAGGAGAAATCTGATTGCCATTTCAAGTAAAGATGGATTTTTTCCCCCACTGAAATCAGAATTCAGAATTGTTAAAAGGGGTTTTTATTTGCATTCTTTTGCATTAACAGCAGTAAACATGGGATAGGAAAAGGGTTGAACTTGAAGGATGCAAGACTCATTTCAACCTTGAACTACTATGTAACTATGTAACTATGATTTTCAGATCACATCGATGGGAAGAGATCACTGAAATTTCATGCTACTCAGGTAGCTCAGATGTGCCTCTAAATACACCTAGAATTCAGAAATCCTAAGCGATCAGAAACCAATATCCCTAACATCAGACTAAGCTGAAATGTACAGAAACAAAGTGGTAGCTTCAGTTCAGTCTTAGCCATATGCTTCTATGGGGATCTTTGGATGGACCTTGGGTATTACAAATATAACAAAATTCCTCTTGTAGAAGGAAAACTTGTCCTACTGACAAAATAGCTGAAGTCCTTCAATATTAATTAATAAAATGCAATCATTAAAAATAATAATAATTAAAAAATCATACATTTTATTAAATACTTTAAAATAAAGGACATTTACATAAACTAATCTAAAGTAATTTTTATTAGAATTTAAAACTGTTTATATTATTGTAAAAATGCTATTATGATATATTACATACATAGTACCATTGTGTATGAATATTATTGTGTTTAAAACATGTTAACTTTAATTCTTCTACACTTTTCGATTCACTCATTCAGCTATAATCTGGATATTTGCAATGGGCAATCTGAGCAAATTTACGTGTGATCAACAAATATCGGGTAGTTGAAATTGTAGGCATTTTATAGCAAAATTCACCCAATCTCAATGCTTCCAAACATTTGGTTTGCAACCAGCTGATTTGGTCCCAAATCTAAATTTCATTAATTTCAGTATCCATTTCAGGCCATATCAGTCTTTATTGAGAAGACCATTATACGCGATTTATTATATGTTTGTGTATATACACACACACAATTATCCAGGTATGCGGCTTACAATGATTAAATGTTCTCCTGCATATAGCCGGATCCTGCAAGAAAAAAAGTAAATCAACATGCAAAGTGTCGAAAACAACAACAAAGTCTATGCACAAGGATTACCTTATCCTGATAGGTTATCAGCTGAAGTTTGTGAAAATTGACACAATGAGAGGTCGGAGAATCAACACCGATGAGCACTCAATCAGTGATACATATATTAATTAAAAAGCACTCTCTCGGTAATGACCTTGTCATCATCATTCAACCCAAAATATTTTCAACACTGCATACATTGGTGTTAGAGTATTTTTAAATAATACACTTTTTTTTGTCTATACACTGTATCAAACACAAACACAATTTTTTCGCTGTGTTTTTCTATGTATGTGTATGCCAGTATGTTTTTCACTTGAAATCAATAAATATATTTTAACTACTACATTAATCATTACTAAGCTTCCAATCCCAGAATATAACATTTCTTAAGGGAACAATGCCTACTTAGGAAGCTATGAATAGGTGGAATGTATATATAATAATAATTATATGTTTTTTTTAAACATATATACAATTTCCACCATAAAAAAAAAACTCTCCTATGCCGTCAAAATAAGTAAATGTTTAAATGAAATTCTTACAATTTCAACTCCATAGTTTTTATCATTATATAAATAGAAAGAGAGCATGCAATGCCATTATAAAAGCACATGTGATCTTTAATACTAACTAAAAACTGAGCAACACAAATATATGCTATGGTATAAAAAGGGTAATAATGTACTAACAACAAATATTCATGGAATATTGAATTGGGTCATTATTGACATTGAATATGAAATATTAAGATACACATTTGCAATTGATTATTGAAATAAATTCGTGGTTTGTGTGTAATAGTTAAGTATCACATTTGAGAGGGCCCGTGTGTCTGCATTCTCCAGAGTCCCACCTCAATCCGACTCTAATCAAGAGATAATTTCTTTATTAGTAAAATTGTGTTTCACCGCTTTCTCTTTCACCCAGTAATTATAGCCAAGAGAATATCACTATATTCTCTACAGGTTTATCATGTGTATAAAGTGTGGATAATATATAGATCTGAACTCTAAAGATGATCTTAACGCTAAAGATGCAGGAACAATACATTCCATGTTTAATGCCATCATATCTCACAATGGAAAGAGCATGATCATCTCAGCTCTTTGGTTTAAATCCTCAGATGACGAGAATCAAGCCATTTCCCAATGAACCAACATTTACACAAACAAAGAATGGGGGTAAGTCCTGTAGTGAGTTTTACAATGCATTCACGTGAAGGCTATTCATGTTATTTTTATTGTTATTTAATCAGTTAATATATTGGGTAAGGGACACATTCTATTCAATTAATGCCATTGTAATTCTAATTTTTGTGTGATCTTCTGGCTTGTAAAACATTATGGCTTTGTAGGTATTGGTAGATGATGTATTTACACGGTTGCACTCATTATCTATATGATTGATTGAACTTAAATAAAAAGGTTTAACAATCATTTAAATATATATATATATATATATATATATATATATATATATATATATATATATATATATATAATTCACTTTTGGCCATTGGTAGACCTTAAAAAGAAATGTTGACCATATATTTCTTTACAGTGGTATCATGTTACATTATCCTTCTTCCCATAGATGTAATGTATGTGGCATTGATTATGGAATGGCCATTGATAAGTTGATGTCATCATGGACCTGCCATGTTAAGGAGTAGCAATATGTATGTTTTAAAAGTAGCATGAAGCAACTAACAGACACCTCAAAGAGGTCAAATAGTCGGGACCCAAATTAGAGGTGTATTTGGTTTAAAAATGATTCATTACAGCATGTTAGGTATGTACTGGCAATGAGTGAAAAGCAAAGTGTAGTTAATGGAGTATACTAGTTGTTACTAGTCTTGTTACTGGTGGGGTATCTTAGGGATCTGTACTTGGACCAATTATCTTTAATATTTTTATTAGTGTTATTGCAGAAGGTCTTGTTGGTAAGATAGGTCTTTTTGAAGATGACACAGAGATTTGTAACAGGGTTGATATTTCTGGAGGGAAAAAACCCAAATAAGTTAGCTAAAATAGAAAAATGGTTTGAACTGTGGCAACTAACAATTTATGTGGATGTACCAGATAATATATCTTGGGTGAAAAAAAACAGATTAAAAAAAGCAGAATACATAATATTTGATACAGTCCTAACCTCAACATCTGAGGAAAGAGGTTTAGTAGTAATAATTTAAGAAGGCTTAAAGGTAGATATACAAATTAATAGATTGGTCAAAGTAGAAGAATTCCATACATCTCAGAAATCCAGCAACTCAAAGTAGCACAATTGAGGATTTCCTATGTATTTACCCTATTTAAAATGAGAAAAAATGCCTGAAATGAATCCAAAATATGTTAAAACAGCCAAATGTTATACCTTTCTATTCTCCAGTGAAAAACTAGAAAATTGCAATTAAAATACCAGCAGAAGTCCATAAGTTAAAAAATAGTAGCCCTGGCCACCCCTAGTATTAAAAGTGGTTGGGAGCTAACCACATGTTTCTATAATATACATTGTGGATCAAGGGCTATTAGCCCTGACTACCACTATCAAAAATTTAGCTAATAGCTCGACAAATGCTCCGAGGCTCCTATATCACATATGGGGCTAAGGCAAGTTGCTGTGACTTCCTATCAAAAATGGAGCCGGTAGCAGGACAATTGCTCACAGACCATATAAAATATATCCCCTGGACCCTAGAAAATACATGCTTAATGGGACATGAGCCACAAAAATGTCTCGCAGCCACCAGTTAAAAACATGGGGAGCCAGGGCAAGTAGCCCTGACCCTGCAATAATAATCAATGACCCCCACTTTTAAGAAGGCTGTCCAAATGTCTATGGAACCCTGGTAAAAATATATAACTTACCTTAAGTTTCTGGGGCAAGCTAAATGCCACCAAATAACCTATATAACTATATAACCCAACTTGGGGTTCGGTGAACAGGGAAATGCTGTGCAACACATAAACAAATATCTATCTTCTACTATAGGTTCATCATTGTTTAAGGTTTGTTAAATATTTTTTACAATTCTTTATTTTGATTTTTCATTGAAAACAAACAATTTTCATATAACACTCTTCCTTAAAAAAGGATTTCGAAAACAAGATTATTTTTTATGAAACCGAATCATTCCCCAATACATGCTGTAAAAACACAATTATTTTGCAATACTTGATTTAAATATGTTTTGGTTTGAAAGATGCACTGTATGCACTGTAATGCATTAACATTAAACTAATATGATAAAATGTTCTCACGTCCTCAGGCAATGGATAAGAAAAACCAGACTATGGTCACCGAGATTCTTCTTCTGGGATTTCAGAATCTTGGAACATTTAAAATATTATTTTTTCTTTTACTTTTAATCTTTTACTTTCTGACCCTAATTGGAAATCTTATTATTATTTGGCTGGTGGCATCCAACAGGAGTCTTCAGTCTCCCATGTATTTCTTCCTTACACAACTGTCTGTATCTGACATAATTGTGACCACAAACATTGTCCCAAACACACTTTATATTACGTGGAAAGATGGGGGGTCTATGCTGTTTTCAGGTTGCATTATCCAATTTTATTTCTTTTCTAGCTCTGAAGCCTCAGAGTGCTTCCTTCTTGCCATCATGGCTTATGATCGGTATCTGGCCATATGTAACCCTCTGAGATACACCTCGTTAATTACCATTACTCTTTGCATTAAATTGGTGGTTGTATCATGGCTGTTTAGTTTTTCTAAAATATTGATTGACACAATATTAATGATTCAACTTCAGTTCTGTGGGCCCAATGTTATTGACCATTTCTTCTGTGATTTTTCTCCACTACTAGAACTTTCTTGTTCAGACACCTCTATTCTTCAGATTGAAATTATTTTATTTTGTGTGCCTGCAGTTGTGTTCCCACTCTTAGTCACTATCACCTCTTATGGTCATATTGTCCAGGCTGTCCTTCGCATATCAACCACCAGTGGAAGATCGAAAGCCTTCTCCACCTGCAGCTCCCACCTGACTGTGGTGTCCATGTTTTATGGAACACTGATTGGAATTTATATGGTTCCAAGAAAAGGAAAATCAATATCCATCAACAAATTATTATCTTTGCTGTACACTGTGATAATGCCGATGATTAATCCAATCATATATAGCCTGAGGAATGAAGACATCAAGAAAACCTTGAAGGCTATAAAGCAGGGGGAGAAAGTCTCAAAATTTCACTGTATGCAGATGACATTTTAATTACAGTTACTAATCCTGCCGAGTCTGTGGAGAATGTATTAAAAGAGATTAAGAGACACGGTCAAGTCTCAAATTACAAACTGAATCTGTCAAAAACTACAGTACAGTTTAATAACATCTCCAAATGCGAGTCAGAAAAGGTTTTGAATAAATATAACTTTAATAACCCTAAAGAGTTTCAATATCTAGGGATTAAAGTTATAAAAAACATGGATAGGATGGCAGAAGCCAACTTCATGCCCCTTTTAAAACAAATGAATATCAACTTAAAAAAATGGCGATCCTTGGAGATCTCCTGGTGGGGCAGAATTAATATTTTAATAGCATATGTGTTACCTTCATGGATTTATCTATTCCGTATGCTCCCACTCACTTTTTCAGACAGCTGGATAAAAATGATCCAAGCAGCTTTTTCCAATTTCGTGTGGCGGGGAAAAAAACCCAGAATTAAAATGCAGACTATGACAAACCAAATTAAGAAAGGGGGTATGGGTTTCCCGCAAGTGACGGAATATTATGAAGCCAGTGCAGTAATGCACATGGCACAGATACAGCTAGGTAGACTAACCAAAGAAGGCTGGTACACCATAGAACTAGAACAATGTGGTATAAAAGATCTACCCCAAATAATTTGGAGCTCCGAAAAAGGAGACTGGAAAAAAAGCATAGTGCTAAGACACATTGTACCGCTTTGGGAAAGAACCAAAAAGAAACTTGATCTAAGCAATAAATTAATGAACTTTCAACATATTGAAACTATAGAATGGGAAATAGAAAATCTGTCCCTAAAAAACTGGAAATCAAACCAAATCCTCCACCTAAGTAATCTGGTTGAGGAAGGAAAAATTATACCATTCCCTAAATTAGAAAAAACATATAATCTAAGACCCAAAGAATTGTTCACATACTTAAGAGTAAAGAACTTTATAACAACCAAGACTATGCTAGGAAAAGGTCACCTCTACCATCAGCTGGAACAAATATTCTGTAACAACTCAAATAGGAAAATGCTGTCAAAATGTGTAAACCTAATTAGAATAACAAAAAAACTAAGTATCCCGACAGCAAAAAAAGCATGGGAGAAAGATCTGAACCAATCAATTGATATAGCCGAGTGGTACCAAATTATGAATAAAATGAACAAAGTGGTCCACTGCCTCCTATTAATGGAAAACCAATATAAGATTTTAAATAGGTGGTATATGACCCCTTCAAAGCTACATAAAATTTCCCCAACCAATGACGACCTTTGCTGGAGATGCAGGCAAGAAAAAGGGACTTACCTCCATATTTGGTGGAATTGCCACAAACTGGTTGACTATTGGAACACGATCATAAAATTAGTAAACAAAGCAATAGAATTCAGAATCCCTAAATCCCCCGAAAAAAAAAAAAAAACCATAAGAGAGGTTGATGGAAAGCTGGGATGCTCGCTGGCAATAGGACCGATTGGTCCAAGTTGATCAAATCTGAAGACCCAGTACTCACTAAAACCAAAGAAGTACATTATTTCATCCCATGGGAGAGATAATAAACGAATACTAGAATGAAAGGGGTCATAGAAAGAAAATGGAATCAATGAAGTAAATGATCATCGGTCCTATCTGTGTATTTATGTATGTCGATAATTGTTACTTGTGAGTTAATGTTTACTGTATGTATTTTTGCATTTTCATAATAAAAAATAAAAAAAAAGAAAACCTTGCAAAAAATTCAATTTACACATAGGTAGTTGAGGAAGATAACTCTGTTGGTTAAGGAATGAACTGTAGAGCCTTTTCAAACTTCAGCAAATTCTCAATCATTTAATGAAGGTTGGAGCAAGGTTTAAAAAACTGGGTTTATGACAACATTTCAAAAGTTCCATGTTTTATGTGGTTTAGCTCCCATATGTTAATTCACTACCTTTTAAATCTGGTAACAGAATTGCATTCTCTTTCACCTGATAAAAGCCCGACAACTTAAAGTGTACACTTTGTTTTAATAGATCGAACTCTGTCCTTAAAAGTCTACTGACACATTTTTGATAGGGGTTTTGTACAAAAGACATGATGGGCCAATTTTCCTTTTGTTACGTTCCAAATATTCCATGAAAAGACCCACATAGTGGTCTCATATCAATAAGGTTCGATTGTGAGATGCATGCAGGAAAATCTCTGAGGTATAGGATAGAAACATACATAGAAACATAGAATGTGTCTGCAGATTCACCCCCATTCACGGTCTTATAGCTAGGATAGCCTTGTGTCTATCCCACACATGCTTAAAATCCTTGACTGTGTTTACCTCTACCACTTCTGCTGGCAGGCTATTCCATACATCCACTACCCTCTCAGTAAAGTAATACTTCCTGATATTACTTTTAAATCGTTGCCCCTCTAATTTAAGACTATGTCCTCTAGTTGTGGTAGTTTTTCTTCTTTTAAATATACTCTCTTCCTTTACTGTGTTGATTCCCTTTATGTATATAAATGTTTCTATCATATCCCCCCTGTTACGTCTTTCCTCCAAGCTATACATGTTAAGATGCTTTAACCTTTCCTGGTAAGTTTTATTCTTCAACCCATGAACCAGTTTAGTAGTCCTTCTCTGAACTCTCTCCAAAGTATCAATATCCTTCTGGAGATACGGTCTCCAGTACTGCGTACAATACTCCAAGTGAGGTCTCACCAGTGCTCTGTACAATGGCATGAGCACTTCCCTCTTCCTACTGCTAATACCTCTCCCTATGTAACCAAGCATTCTGCTAGCATTTCCTGCTGCTCTATTGCATTGCCTACCTACCTTTAAGTCATCTGAAATTATTACTCCTAAATCCCTTTCCTCAGATGTTGAGGTTAGGACTGTACCAAATAGTCTATATTCTGCTTTTGGGTTTTTACGCACAAGGTGCATAATCTTGCACTTGTCCACATTAAATGTCAGTTGCCACTGCTCTGACCATTTTTCTAGTTTAGCTAAATCATTTGCCATTTGGCTTATCCCTCCATGAATATCAACCCTGCTGCAAATCTTTGTATCATCAGCAAAAAGACAAACTTTGCCAACAAGACCTTCTGCAATGTCGCTAATAAAAATATTAAAGAGAATATGTCCAAGTACAGATCCCTGAGGTACCCCACTAGTAACAAGACCTTGCTTTGAATATACCCCGTTGACTACAACCCTCTGTTTCCTGTCACTCAGCCATTGTCTAATCCAAACTTTTCAGTTTATTGATAAGCCTTCTATGTGCGACAGTGTCAAAAGCCTTACTGAAATCTAGGTAAGCAATGTCTACTGCACCACCCTGATCTATTATTTTAGTCACCCAATCAAAAAAAGCAATAAAATTAGTTTGAAATGATCTCCCTGAAGTAAACCCATGTTGTCTCTGATCTTGAAATCCAAGCGACTTTAGATGTTCAACAATCCTATTCTTTAACAAGGTTTCCATTATTTTCCCCACTACTGAAGTAAGACTTACTGGGCTATAGTTGCCCGCCTCCTCCCTACTACCTTTCTTGTGAATGGGCACAACATTTGCTAATTTCCAATCTTCTGGAACTACTCCCGTTAACAATGATTGGTTAAATAAATCTTACTTTGGATGCATCTCATCAGGTCCCATCAACTTAATTGTCTTTACTTTAGACAGCTGAAGTAAAACCTCTTCCTCTGTAAACTTACATGCATCAAAAGACTCATTAGTCTTTTTCCCTAAATGAGGTCCCTTACCCTCATTTTCATTTGTAAAAACGGAACAAAAATATTCATTAAGGCAGTCTGCTAAGCCTTTATCCTCTTCTACATAGCATCCTTCTTTTGTTTTTAATCTAACTAATCCTTGTTTTCCTTTCCTTTTCTCATTTATGTATCTAAACAATGTTGTATCCTCCTTTTTCACTGATTGGGCTATAGTCTCTTCTCTGTGTGTTTTGGAAGCTCTTATAGATCTTTCTATCTTCCTCACTCTGAGTGTTTTAAATAAGGAACTGATGAGATTTGAACTCAGGATCTCCTGTTTACTAGACAGGAGCTTTAACCAACTAAGCCACAGTGCCTGATAACTTTTTTTCCATTTTGGAAACAACCGTTGACTTCTTGTTTAACCATTCTAACATCACATAGAAATAGAAAGATATTACCTTTGTACTGAAAATTTCCAGTTAATACCTAAATGTATTACTTATTGCAAATAACGGATTGCATGATCATGATCACATTATCAAGAACATTATAAAGAAACAGAATGCAGACCCTTGAAACAAAGAACACAAACACAGACATTTAGCAATACAAATATCACACATACCAAATCACTTACAATTTTGCTCCAAGTGATCCTAGCCCATTTCTCAGTCCTAAACGGTCCCATATTGTTATATTAATATGTATACAATTAGTATCATTATAGAACATTGATCTTGGGGGCTAAAAGCTGTGGTTAGATTTTCACCTGTTTAATTAACCTATAATCGTCCTTGATTACATTCTCCTACAAAGGCTAATATATTTAATGTTTTGGAAAAATATCCTGACATTTTATGCATGGCGAGATAAATATCCACAAAAATATTATCCCTTTGTTTAGGGTGATCTAGTGTGTCTGGTTGATTCAGCCTAATTGTTAAGTCCTAAAATCTCACTATACTCTATATATGCCCATAGTTTCACAATTAAACAAGTCTCTAAAACAAACATGACAACCGAGCAATAACAAATTGTGTACACATGTAATCCTGGGTGATTTATTCAAGATTAACCCTCTGGGTGACTCAACTTTCCCTCGTTGGCTAGCGGTCAGGGGTCAAAACACTAACTTGTTGCTCCTTGGTTGACCTGTCTGCCAATGGAGGAATGTGCTTTACATGTGTAATGTGGATCAAGGAGCTGTGTTCAGCAACTTTCACAACAATATTATGGTAGAGTATGGAAGGGTCTTTCCACCTGGGTTGGAGATAATTGTCTCTTTAAAAATAAACTTGACATCCAGCAGATTCGAGTTGGTGCACTTTGAACTTGTCTTTTCATGGGCAGTACAGCTTTAAGCTATATGAAAGAAAAAACTCCGAAATTTCCAGTTAGTAGCATGCAATATTTCACTACACATCTTGAATTATTTGATCCATGACTTGCACTTATTTTTCTGTCTCTAATCTCGCAAATCTCCACATTAAAATAAATAAAAAAATATATGACTGCTAGCTTGTGTCCCAACATCATTTTAAAAACATGTAAATCTGGACCACTATTTTGTTCTTAAAAAAAATATGATTATGTTTATAATTCTCCTGACTGAGCATAATGAGTGTAATGTAGAACTGGTAAAATAACTATTTTATAAAACGTTTACAGCTGATAGTGTGAGAATACACATACATAGTCAAAAATATTGACAACAAACATGTATCTCTTGACTGTTAGGAAATATACTATCATGCTTAAACTATATAACCACAGACATAACATATAGATCATTTCTTAAACAAACAATGCTAAATCTAACCTGTTTCACGACTCTAATAATCTTACATTCACTAAATATTTACCATTTGTTCCCTACATAAAACTACAATTATCAATGCACAGATAATCCTGGATCATTCTAACTGTTCTTTCTTCTCCATCTATTTGAACTGACTCCTACTCCTGCCCTCTTTCACACAAAAAAAGAAAAAATTGTAACTCTGCATTTTTCTTATTCTGGGGAAACTTTCTTTCTCATTACACACAATTCCTACCACAACCCTGTCTTATATCCAAAATTTCAACAACATTTCAATATCTCCTCACATGGGGTATTTTTCCTTAGATCCCTTTTGTGTGAGTATGTGTATATATTTGCGTATGTGTATATATTTACTGTACACAAACATGTTAGAGTGCAGATGTTAGCTCTGTGTTTATTTAAAATTGTATTCTCTCTAGCTGGCAATTTGACTTTCCCTATAATTTGGTCTTTACATTCATATATCACCAATGATGTAAGTAGAGCTGTAAAAAAATCCTGGTCGCACCAAACATTTGTAAGGTACTCATGTGTTCTATTAACGTATACCAATAAAGGAAAACTTTAAAATGTGTCATTGATGAAAAGGGAATGGCACACATTTCAACAATTTCTTTTGTTCTGAAGCTAAGTGGGTTAACTATATTTACCTCCTTGTGATTCCTGAGACATTTATCAAAACTTCACAGCTGTTATACTTTCCCATGGATCCACCATGTATATTTAACATGATGTCCACAGGAGACCCCAACGTTGGATATTACTATCAGCACTAGAATATTGTATATATACACAGTGTTGGTTAAATCTTTCAGATCTTTTGTTGTGGTATTTAGGCTTTTGAATCTGCATCTGGTTTCCACTGCATGGGTACTTTGGAATCTGATCACCTAATTTGTATAGGAAGCGGCAGTTTTAAAACTACCAGCTCCAATGATTTGCACAAATTTAATATTCTCTTATATTTTATATCATTTTCTTTAACAAACAACATTGTATTATACGTATACTCTAATGTTTCTAATACTTATCCTTATACTTTAAAATTGGCAACACAAAACAAGACACAGCACTTCAGAGATGATTGCTATTAGAGTTCTCAACCCCAAGACTTCACAGGAGACTTCCATGTAAAGTTATGCATTATGGGAAAAATAATAACAAAGCAACATATACTTTAAATGGTTTTTCCCTGGGAAAAACTACTAATGAAAAGGATTTAGGAATAATTGTAGATAACAAACTTGGCAACAGTGCCCAATGCCAGTCAGCAGCTGCAAGGGCCAATAAGATATTGGCATGTATAAAACAAGGTATAGATTCACGGGAGGAGGATATCATCTTGCCTCTTTACAAATCAATGGTAAGACCTCACCTTGAATATGCAGTACAGTTCTGGGCACCAGTCCTTAAAAAGGATATTAAGGAACTAGAAAAAGTGCAAAGGAGAGCTACAAAATTAATAAGGGGATTGGAGGATCTTAGTTATGAAGAGAGACTTAAAAAATTGCATTTATATACGTTAGAAAAAAGGCGTCTCAGAGGGGATATGATAACATTATATACATTTGTGCAGGGCCAATATAAAGAGCTCTCCAGTGACCTGTTCATTAACAGAAAGGTACAAAGAACAAGAGGTCACCCCCTCACACTGGAAAAGCAAAGATTTCATAGACAGCAAAGGAAGGGATTCTTTACAGTTAGGACAATAAAGTTATGGAACACCCTGCCAAGAGAGGTAGTGCTATCAAGATGCATTTAAAAATGGTTTGGATGTTTTTTTAGGAAAACAGAACATACAGGGCTATTAATAATAGAATATGCATTAATAAAATAGCTTATTGATCCAAGGAGAAATCTGATTGCCTCTTGGAGTCAAGAAGGAATTTTTTCCCCCAGGAGGCAAAATTAGAAATAGCTTCCTTAGAGGTTTTTGCCTTCTTTTGGATCAAAAGCTGTAATGATAGGTAGAAGGGTTGAACTTGATGGACTTGTGTCTTTTTTCAACCTAAATTACTATGTTACTATGTTACTATGTTCTACCTCCTGCTTCTCAGTATATCCCAGTATCACGACCTTTGGAGATTCCAAATCCTATACTCTATATGGGACTGTAACCCACTGTAACATTGCATATCCCAGAAACGGGTTCGGGATACACAATCTCACTGGGGGCACACAAACGCAAATGGTTCAGGTACTCACCCGGTAATGTCTGTATCCCACTTCTATACCTAGGGTTAATAGGTCTTAAAAGAGTCTTTGTTATACTGTAATAAATTACAGTAAAAAAAAAAAAAATTAAATCTGCTGCTGTGCATGATTACTCAGTGATCAGTGGCAAACAAGGGATTAAAAACTCATAAAGAGCCCTTGTTTTACTGTAATAAATTACAGTTAAAAAATGAACCACTAAAAATGTGCACAGAGCAAAACATCTGCTAGTTTGCATGATCACTGCGTATGCAGCGATCAATGGCAGGGAAGGGGTTAAATACTGGGAATGGCTTTTATAAAAATACTTTTGTTATTAAAATGTGAATACATTTATTTGTTACATTTAAAAAATTACATTATCTGATCTGTCTCTCTCCCTCACTAAAACTAAAGTGAGGAGAGAGAGGCAGATTTTACACTTGTCAAAGCATTATTATGTAATATTTCCTTTGACTGTATGATAAGTGCTCATCAGAGAACTTATAATACTTGCCGGCACACAGATCCCACTGATCTGTTGTGTCGACATTCTGCAGCACCCCCTAGAGCAACGGAAGTGAAAAATATCACTTACATTGTTCTTGCAAGCAGCTCTCCCTTTTGCTGAGCCTATGTGGTCACTCAGGAGAGTGATCATCAACGGATCAGCGGGAGTCTTTTGGTGTTGCATAGTGTCTCACTAGCGAGGCACTTTAGCAAAACCTAAGATACTTAGGAAGCTAACTTTCATGGCACGAAGGGGTTAATGTAAAAATACTATTATTAAAGATTACATTAATATAGTACTATTGTTTATGAATATTATATGTTTCCTTTTCTTCCACAATTTTGTATTCAATTATCCAGCTCAATTCTGAAGAATTCTGGTTTCATTTCCTGTATTCTAATCATTCTAATCATTTGGTGTGGAGCGGCATATATTTGGTATCTGAAATTGTAGACTTTTTATAGAGAAATTGGTCCAAACTGAATGATTGACAAAAACCGTTATCAAGGTCTGTGGCTTCTACTGATCCACAGTTCGTCTGCATTTGGCTGGACCCTGCAAGAACAAAAAAATCAACATTTAAAGTGTCTAAAAATGCAACAATGTGTCCTATAAACAAGGACCACCTCATCCTGATAGATCATCAGTTAAAGTTTGTGAAAAATGAGACAACAAGAGGTTGGAGAATTAACACAGATGAGCTGCCAATAGGTGATAAATATATTAATTAAAAATCACTTCCACAGCAATAGACGGGAGTCCATCGACTTCACAATGTGTCCATGATCATGTCATTATCCTTCCACCCTGAATATCTTCAACACTGCATGCATGTCACGGTTATTGTGGGTTTGTGGCTGGTTTTGTCTTCAGCCTCAAGTGGCCGCTATTGTGGTGTTCCAATTCTACTCCTGTTGTCAGCTGCCTCGTTATCCTCAGCCCTTCCCTATTTAAACCTGCAGCTTATGGCAATCAGTGCCTTTGCATTGCTTTGGTTGCAGCCTGTGATAGTGCCCTGTTTCTAGTTCTAAAATTTATATATTGATTATTGATTTCCCGGTTCTGACTCCTGCTTGATTTTGACTCCGCTGTTTTCTGCCTGCCTTCGACCATTTTGCCTGTCTAGTGACCTTGCCTTCTGTATTCCTACGTTGTACTTTGTTCCTGTTTCGTGTATGACCCGGCCTGCTGACTATCCTTCTCGTCCAGTACTCCCTGTGTATCTCTGCTTCAGTGTGCGGTTGCAGTCAGTGTACAAGTCCTGGGTGGTCATTTACCTGAGGCTCAAACATAGGGTATAATACCATTCAGTTGAATAACACTGCTCTGTTTCCAAACCTGTTGCAGTAGCTACCAGTCCTGTCTCAGTTTGGTCACAGCTACCAGTCCTGTCTCAGTTTGGTCACAGCTACCAGTCCTGTCTTTGTTCCAGTCTCTGTTACCTGTCCTGCCTCAGTTCCAGTCTCAGCTACAAGTCCTGCCTCAGTTCCAGTCTCAGCTACAAATCCTGCCTCAGTTCCAGTCTCAGCTACAAGTCCTGCCTCAGTTCCAGTCTCAGCTACAAGTCCTGCCTCAGTCCCAGTCTCAGCTACCAGTGTTGTCTCAGTCCCAGTCTCAGCGCCAGTCCTGCCTTAGTTCCAGTCTGTTACCTGTCCTGTCTCAGTCCCGGTCACAGCTACCAGTCCTTCCCAGTTATGCATTGTGGGGTGCAGAAAGACCCCACACCCTGCCCTGCAACGAGGCTCCTCCCTGGCCTGTTATCCCAGGTTGTGACAATGCATTGGTGCTAAAGTATTTTTGATTGAATAAACTGTTGTGTCTATACACCATATCAAATACAAACATTATTATTTCACTGCGTTTTTCTATATATGTGTATGCCGGTCTGTTTTTAATTTGAAATCAATAAAATATATTTGAACCACTACATTAACCACTAATAAGCTTCCAATTCCATAAGATAACCTACTTAACCTCTTAAGGGTCAAGTACCCAACTTAGGAAGCTGTATATGGGAGGTACCTATATATAATAATAATTATTATATATTTGTAAAAACATATTTATACATTCCAACATACAAAAACACTTTCCTGTAATGGGGTTATAAGGAGTGTACGTGAGCTTTGGTACTAAATAAAAATTGAGCAACACAACTTTATGCTATGGTATACAAATGGTAATAATTTACTAACAAATTACAAACAACAAAAAATAAGTAAACATGGAATTGTGACACTCTATTTATTACAACTTAAATATTACACAAGGAATTTACAGCGGGGCATTTATAACAATTTAATATTAGTGTTTTAAAGTTATGTATTGCATTCTAGAGGGTCGATGTGTCTGCATTCTCCAGAGTTTCGCCTCAATCAGATCCTAATCAAGAGATAATTTCCTTGTTAGTAAAATTGTGTTTCGCCACTTTCAATTTCACCCAGTAATTATAGCCATGAGAATATCACTATATTCTCTGCAGGATTATCATGTGTATAAAGAGTGGATAATATCTAACTCTACAGATGACCTTAACTCTAAAGATGCAGGAACAATACATTCCATGTTTAATGCCATCATATCTCACAATGGAAAGAACATGATCATCTCAACTATTTGGTTGAAGTCTCCACATGACAAGAATCCAGCAGTTTCTCAATATTTGCACAAAGAAATCTCTTCAGACGGGGGTAAGTCCTGCAATGAGTTAGAACATGTATTCACATTAAATGCTATTTTAATTTTCCTTTAATCAGTTATTTATATATATATATATATATATATATATATATATATATATATATATATTTGTTGAAACCTGTGTAATTCTAATGGTTTGTGTGATATGCTTGCTTGTAAAACATGCTGGAATATCTCAATAGGTTATTTCTTTAAGCAGTTAAACTCATTATTAATGGTATTTGTTACTGCTCTAAAAAAAACGATATCCTGAATTACACTTAAATAAAAGGGTCTACCAATCATATTGTAAAAAATATATATTCTTCATGTTTCTACACTGGTGTCCATCATATCAGAAAATACTGACCATAAGTTGCTTTACAGAGGTACCTGTTCTATAATTGTTCTTACCACAGATGTAATGTATGTGACATTATTTGTGAAAGGGCCTCTTATAACTTGATGTCAACACGGACCTGCCATGTGAAGAATGATAATCGTAATTAATTTTTAAAAGAAGTATGAGGCAACCAACAGACACCCCAAAGAGGCTAAACAGTTTATTGTTGTGGGAGTAATAATATTCAATTTCATGGAAGTCGATAGATGCGATGATTGCTCTGTGTGGTCCTAAAATGGAAATAATAATAATAAACATGTCAACATGCCTACTGAATTTATTTCTACTTTGGACAGATTGATTGATTGGTCTATTGTTTGTTTAACATTTTTTTTACACATAAATCATGGCAGTGAACTTTTTTTTAACCAGTTTCCTGCTGCAGCACATATGTCATTGATGAAAAGGGAATGGCACACATTTCAACAATTTCTTTTGTTCTGAAGCTAAGTGGGTTAACTATATTTACCTCCTTGTGATTCCTGAGACATTTATCAAAACTTCACACAAAAAGATTAACACAACTTGCTGCACAAACTCAGTTATTTTCCAGTACTTGGATTTATACATGTTTTGTAATGCCCTATAATTAAAATATATAATAAAATATTGTCTTCTCTACATCCTTAGGCAATGAGTGAAAGAAACCAGACTATGGTCACCGAGATTCTTCTTCTGGGATTTCAGAATCTTCTAAAATTCAAAATCTTTTTTTTTATTTTGCTTTTCTTTTTTTACATTATGACCCTTCTTGGGAATCTTATTATTATTTGGCTGGTGGCATCACACAGAAGTCTACAGTCTCCCATGTACTTCTTCCTTACACAACTGTCTATATCTGACATAATTCTGACCACAAACATTGTCCCAAATACACTTTCCATTACATGGCAAGATGGTGGAGTTTTATCTTTTTCTGGTTGTATTACTCAATTTTATTTTTTTGCTCTTACTGAAGCCTTTGAGTGCTTCCTTCTAACCATAATGGCCTATGATAGGTATCTGGCCATCTGTTACCCTCTGAGATACACTTCATTAATGAACATTATGCTTTGCATTAAGTTGGTAGTTTTATCATGGCTGTTAAGTTTTTCTATAGTATTGATTGACACAATATCAATGACCCAACTTCAGTTCTGTGGGCCCAATGTTATTGACCATTTCTTCTGTGATTTTGATCCAATACAAGAACTTTCTTGTTCAGACACCTCTATTCTACATGTTCAAATTATTTTATTTGGTATCCCTACAACTGTTCTCCCACTCTTGGTCATCATGGCTTCTTATGGTCATATTGTCCAGGCTGTTCTTCGCATCTCAACCACCAGTGGAAGATCAAAAGCCTTCTCCACCTGCAGCTCCCACCTGACTGTGGTGTCTTTGTTTTATGGAGCAATTATTGGAATTTATATGCTTCCGAGCAAAGGAAAATCACTGAAAATTAACAAATTCTTGTCTCTGTGGTACACTGTGATAATGCCGATGATTAACCCGATTGTATATAGTCTGAGGAATAAAGATATAAAGAAAGCCATGAGAAAAATGCAGCTCACTCTAAGCTTAGATAGGTAGCTCAATAGATTAATGTTAGGGTACATTTATATTTATTGTGTTAACACTTAACATGAGTTAATTCAGAATTGGAAGAGTTAACTTCAGGGAAGGGTTAAACCCCCCTCCCCTATTGGAGGGAGCACATTCTTTGTCTGTGTCTATCACATAATCTACACACATAGACAGTCAGTCTCCTTCCTATGTAATAAACCGAATGATGCCAGACATTATATGTTTTAAGCCTAGGTTAGAGGAAAAGATGTATAGGAGAAATGACCTAGGGGTCATATCCTGTGTCTGCATCTCTGGAGTTTTGTATTTCTTAGTTGAACCATAGATAGATTACTGTTAGTTAATTATATAACTATTTGTAACATGTATGTATTCTATGTCCACTCCCCTTTTTTTTGTCCCCCAATTATGTTACGCCAGCCAACGCCTTGTTGCTTCTATATAAGTGCTTGTCTTTACAATAAACTTTAGAGTTACTTAACGAACGGCCTGTGTGTCAGACTTGAGTTACTCTCCGAACGCTGATGTGTTTCCAACTCTCACCACGTGAATCCAAATCAGAGTGATACATTGCCGTATACCAGAGACAGCTGATAGAGACCTAAGACGAATTGGTCCCTTTCAATTAAGGCACACTAAGTGTCAAAATTCTAAATAGCTTAATTAAAGTGGAGGTTTGCCATCTTTTTAATAAAAAGCAGAAAGAATAGGTAGAAGATTTTTTTTTTAAATAAACTTTTTTTTAACCTAAATGACTATGATACTATGTGCAAAACTCAACCAATTGTTGCCTAGCTCATGAAGGCTGGTTCAATGTTTAAAAATGTGAGCAGGGGTTTTCATTACCACATGTTAAGTCCACCCTTCTGTTATATGTGGACATATCTTCAACATAGTACAACATTTTTTCACTTGTGTTTCTATAAATCTTAAGCTTAAAATCTATGGGGAGTAGAGGTCAGGAGAAACATATGGTAAGTGAAAAAGTCAAAGGGGAAGTTGGTGATAGTAACAGTACTTTGGGACAGTTGAAATTAAGGTGGGGTTGACTAGTGTTTATTTAACTGTTGTTCAGATTGGATGAATAGTGTATATCCTTATCCCTAACAGTATTTGGGGACAGTGAGTGGGGGTGTGGGTTTGGCTAGAGGTTAAAATAGGTGTGTTCTATTGGAACAAATAGTAATCTGCCTTTCAGAATTGTAGTTTAAGGGGCATTTTGAAGTTTGACGATGAGTAAGGAGCTTGATGCTCTGCCTAAAAAAGTTCCAGAGACAAAGACATAAGTTCCATTTTGCAGGCTCAAATGGGAAGTGGTGATGAGGTTTAGGACAGCTTTAACCACTTGAGGAACACAGCGTTTGCTCAGGGTAGTATCGGTTAATAAAGGGGGATACATAGGGAAGTGTTGAGCAGTGGAGAGCTTTGTAGGTTAAAGATACAATTTTAAATTATATTCTAGAGCAGATAGGATGCCTGTTAAGAAACAAATGAGAAAGTTGAGCCTGGTTGCTGCATTTTAAATAGATTGCAATGGAGAAAGATTAATCAGAGCAAGGCCAGTCATGGAGTATTACAGTAGTCAAGACAAGAGAATGCAAGCCAGTGTACCAGTATTTTTACAGCTTCTTCACTGAGGAACAGGCAGATGTGCACAATGTTCCTTAGGCGCACATTACATGAAATGACAGGATTTGCCCAAGGATTGAATATTGAAGATGAAGGAGAGAGCTGAGTCAAATCCCTCTACTGAGCTGTCAGTGGGTACAACTGTAGCATCTTCAATGATAGCATTGAAGTCAGGTACAGGGATAGATTTTGAGGGAGGGGAAATTACCAGCTCCATTTTAAAGAGATCAGGTTTTAAGTATGAATCAGACATCTTGGTAGAGATGTATCAAAAAACGGAAGATGATGATCGCTCACCTATGCTCTCCACGTGGGTGCTCCAACCCGCAGACCTATGATTAAGCAGTGTAATACGCGAAACGCGTAAGGTGCAGTTTTTTGTTTGTCCATTTCGTTGTACACGTAACTCCTTTTTGGTCTCATTTTATTGTTCAATAAAGCACTTCAATGTATCGCTTACTGGAATGGAGTGTACATCATTTTTTCGTCTATCTTTGTAGTGATGCTTTACAGGCATGTGTCGTGATAGATGCACAGAGGTCAGGGGAGGAGATGTAGATCTGAATATCATAAGGTGATATTTGAAGGTGAAAATAGTAGAAACAAGTTTTTCCTAAAGAGGAATTATATAGAGAAAACAGCAGAGGGCCAAGGACTGACCCTTAAAGAAAAATAACAGAGAGTAGAATGGGTGATGATGTCACTCCAACAATTGACACAGAGATCTATAACTCAGACTGATATGGTTCAATCCAAGAGAGAGCCATGCCAACTACATACATCTAATCTGTTAATAAGTAGAATAAACAGAATAAAAAGTGCCAAAGGCAGCATATAGATCTAAGAGGATCAGTGTAGAGTAGTTAGATTTGGCAAAAACAAAGTAATTTGACACTTTAGTGAGGAGTGTAAGGGTCTAAAGCCACAGTGACAAAGATCAAAGAAATCATTAGTTGAGAGGAAGCTGGCTGAATGCAAGTGCACAATTATTTTAAAAAACATGGGCGTAAAGGAGAAAAAACAAACAGGATGGTAGTTTGAAACATGCGTGGCATGTGAGGAGGATGTTTTCTGTATATTTATGATGTCGGCAAGTTGAAGGCTGATGGTACAATTTCAGAGGACAAATGGTCTATTCACTAAAATTTGAGAATAGCTCGAGGAGGTTGACTTTGGAGACTAAGTCTGATTCTGCACCCAAACAATGTATCATCTTCATTCAATGTAATGGGAGGCAAAATGCAGCTATTTTTGAGACTAAGTGAAACTAGAGTGCCAAACTTCACAGTCTCAAAATAGCTGTGATCACACGCTAGAGGTGTAAGCAAGTGTTAAGCATTGGTGTGGTGGTGCTATGTCAATGTGGTCTAGTTTTAAATTGTCACAGAACAGATCATGAAAGCCTTCATGCCTGGGGATCCTGGAAATGCCTAGTGACCAGCCTCCTTTCAGCAGACTATGGACCTTGGCATAGGTAGAAGGTACAATATGCTATCTGCACTGGTTTGCGAAAATGCTTCCCAGGCGAAACACGCATTTTCTGGTGTGCAATGCAATACTGAGAAATGAAAAGGTGCAGAGATTTGTGATGTTCTTGTTGACACATTTACCCCCATCTTCTGGACAATTTTCACTCCCCCACCCTCATCCTCTACTACTTTGTTTGAAAAGGAGTATCCCCTTGCCCCCTGTGCCCTGTCAGCACTCCACCATTCCCAGAGTCTGACCAGGAAACAGCAGAATTCCCCTGGAACTCTTGAACAAATCGCAAATCTGTCAAGGTCCACAAAAATTATAACTAACTGCTGAGGCTCCCCAAAGTATCTGATCAAACTGACTTTTTGGAGTAGATAACTGTGAGAGGCATATGGGGATGTACTGGAAAAAAATAGGCAACATGGTATATCACAATAAACTCACACCTGTACTTCCATAGAAACATAGAATATGTCGGCACATAAGACCATTCAGTCCAACTAGTCTGCATAATTTTCTAAACACATATATTACTCCCCAGTTCCCTATTTTATATCTTGGATAGCCTTGTGCCTATCTCATGCATGCTTAAACTCCTTCACTGTATTAACCTCTACCACTTCTACTGGAAGACTATTCCATACATCCACTACCCTCTCAGTAATGTAATACTTTCATTAGTCCCTGGCCTTATCTTATATCTAGGATAGCCTTATACCTATCCCATGCATGCATAAACTCCTTCACTGTATTAACCTCTACCACTTCTACTGGGAGACTATTCCATACATCCACTACCCTCTCAGTAAAGTGATACTTTCATTAGTCCCTGGCCTTATCTTATATCTAGGATAGCCTTATACCTATCCCATACATGCTTAAACTCCTTCACTGTATTAACCTCTACCACTTCTACTGGAAGACTATTCCATACATCCACTACCCTCTCAGTAATGTAATACTTTCATTAGTCCCTGGCCTTATCTTATATCTAGGATAGCCTTATACCTATCTCATGCATGCTTAAACTCCTTCACTGTATTAACCTCTACCACTTCTACTGGAAGACTATTCCATGTATCCACTACCCTCTCAGTAAAGTAATACTCTCATTAGTCCCTGACCTTATCTTATATCTAGGATAGCCTTATACCTATCCCATGCATGCTTAAACTCCTTCACTGTATTAACCTCTACCACTTCTACTGGAAGACTATTCCATACATCCACTACCCTCTCAGTAAAGTAATACTTTCATTAGTCCCTGGCCTTATCTCATATCTAGGATAGCCTTATACCTATCCCACGCATGCTTAAACTCCTTCACTGTATTAACCTCTACCACTTCAGAAGTAAGGCTATTCCATACATCCACTACCCTGTTAGTAGTATTACCCTAAGTACTACCCTAAGTATTACCCTTACACATGTATCAGCTTTGTCAAATATACTTAGGAATGTACACTCACAGTGAATGTTGCACATAGCTACACATGTCCCAATGGCTACTCCACATGGAGCAGCTGCAAGACAGTGTGTATAAAACGGTTGCTGTGTAGAGAATATTAGCTAGAGAGAGGGTGACATGCAACAAATTTCTGCAATTAACATGTACAAGCAAATTTTGCAAGTAGCTAATGGCGATGGGAGTTGCACTCCAAAGTTGCATTGTATATCAATTTTTGTGTCATAGTAGAACTGTACAATTTATATACCTTGAAATGTGGACAAGTCACTTGAGATTAGTCCTGGAAGGGATTCACTGTCCCTTGCAAAAGCTATGTATCCCCCTGGAGGAAGCCAGACCCCCATTCCCCTGCAACTGCTTCCATGGCTCTCCCAGACTAAAGCGAGGCAGACAATAAAGGGACACCCCCTCATCCTGGCCACTTTGATGACTCTCCACAGCAATGCCCAGAAATATAAGCTCATGACTTACAACCCTGACTTCCCACCAGGGATGCAGGATGGACTGTTTCTCACTACTACACTGACTGATACCTTACCAATTGCTCGCTATTTCCAAGGCACAAATCATTGCACACTATACTTCCTACAACAAAACACATGGGCTTAAATAAATACAACTATTAATTTGGTGCAACTGTGCAGTTTCCTGAAGTCTGTGTCCCAAAAACATAACCTTTCAAGGGTCTTGACATCATTTGAGGACTTATGTGAATGTGGAACGATGATGGAATTTCTCTCCTCTATCGTTCACTTATTGATACACTAGGAGACGATCTGGCCCCATTTCAGGGTACATGGGAAGATGCTCTCCAAATATCCTTATCAGACCAGCAGTGGGAGAAGATCTATATTCTCAGCCATAAAAGCTCCTTAAGTAATAAAAAACACTGGAGAGGAATTTCAATTTGTTAACCTGGTGGTATAGGACACCTGTTCAGCTACACCACACCTTTCTTGAGGTCCCAGACATCTGTGTGGCCTCATTACACACAATTCCTACCACAACCCTTTAACAAATCTACTTGAAACAATCTGTTTAATAACATGAAACTTGCTGAATCTTTCCATTAATCAACTCATTTACATCCATTCTCATGTATCCTACAAAAAACCCTGTCTTATATCCAAAATTTCAACAACATTTAATTATCTCCTCACATGGGGTATTTTTCCTTAGATCACTTTTGTGTGAGTATGTGTATATATTTACTGTACACAAACATGTTAGAGTGCAGATGTTAGCTCTGTGTTTATTTAAAATTCTATTCTCTCTAGCTGGTAATGTGACTTTCTCTATAATTTGATCTTAACATTCATATATCAGCAATGATGTAAGTAGAGCTGCAAAAAAATCCTGTTCGTACCAAACATTTGTAAGGTACTCATGTGTTCTATTAACATATACCAATAAAGGAAAACTGACGTTCTCTTAGATACATTTTTTTTTTTTACACATAAATCATGGTAGTGAACTTTTTTTAACTTTAGAAAAGAAAAAGAAAAAACAAAAGTAAATAAAACAAGCCAGCTCCACTGAAATGCTGATAAATTTCTTTCATTCAGTGAGTATAAACCACCGGGTGCTCCATCCGTGCTGTAGCCGCAGCACTAAGTAATCCAATAAAAATGAGCAACAAAAGGACATGCACTCCGGAGTAGGTTGAATGATAAAAGATTTTATTAGATCAAGGAAACATCACGAACATCAGGGATAACAAACAGATAAAACTGATGCCTTACGCGTTTCACGTGTCTCCACGCTTACTCATAGGCTTAACTAAACACATAGATACATTCCATATAAATACAAGTAATCAGCCACTGAGTACAAACTTCACACTAATCAAAGTAATTAGAATAATTGTGAAAACATGTGTGTGCTCTGATGTAACAATCTGTTGTGCAGTGTATTGTGAGAGACCTGAATAAAATGTATGAATGAAGTGAATATGTGTGTGAGATCAAGTAAAAAATAGTGAAAAAGTAAGTAAAAACAATCGTGTCAACAAAGTACAAAAATATATGTGAAAAGTGAATGTGGAAAAGAGATAAGTTAAAAAAAAAAGTGTAAATAGCGATGATGTGAAGTGTGGTGACATATAATGTGATTATATGTGATACAATGTGTCATGGTTGGTGATACTTGTGGGCTTAGTGACAGAAAATAATAATAAAACAGCATTTGTTCACATGTGACATAGGAATGATAATCTAACGAATACATAAAATACATATAACATTATAACATTTATTTTATTTTTAAATAAAAATTGGTTTATTATTAACAAATATATGCTAAGGTACAAGAGAGAGATGGGTGGAACATGTTTTGGGTGTACATTACAAATGATAATAAACTCTTCTTCTGGTTAGGGCAGCATAATAAATAGTGTCACTTGAAGTATCTGCGAAATTGCCCATTTTTATGATGTAATACACCATGGGTAGTTTCTAGAAGGAAAAAATTTGCACTGGCATTAGATTGAGGAATATGTAATAGATACACATGTATCTTATATGAAGTCTTAATAAAAATATCCTTTATCATTCAACCTACTCCGGAGTGCGTGTCCTTTTGTTGCTCATTTTCATTGAACTTTTTTTAAACCAGTTTCCTGCTGCAGCACAAATGTCATTGATGAAAAGGGAATGGCACACATTTCAACAATTTCTTTTGCTCTGAGGCTAAGTGGGTTAACTATATTTACCTCCTTATGATTCCTGAGACATTTATCAAAACTTCACAGCTGTTATACTTTCCCATGGATCCACCATGTATATTTAACATGATGTCCACAGGAGACCCCAGCGATGGATATTTTCTAAAAACTTGATTACCCTTTTTATTACTCTTGCTGTTTTACTCAATTATTTTTACATATTTAAAGATACAATTACACAAGCAAAGATGTGAGTCAATTCAAGGACGATGCACACAGCTAGAAAAATTAATGACTATGCTCAAAAAAAAAAAACAAAACACTGTTACTTTTCTTTTATACAATAAAACAAGACTGCAGGAACTACTGTTACTCTTTTGCTAGACAAATGGCAGGACCTTTATACCTAGCACAGTCCAACACAACATGAATAAACTCATTTACTATACAAAATTCTCATTACATGGATGGGTTTTGCCCAAAAGACCGAAAATCACTCAAGCAATTATACTATAGGCATAAAGTGTCATATTTTTGGGTGAGTAATCTAGGAGAGAGGTCCTCTCTAACTCAACCGATCTAAAACACTGTCCTTTGAAATGTCTCTATGAACATTACGATACATTATCACACTCGAGAGGTAAGGTATTAGCTATTTAACTAAAACACTATCGCCCATTGCGCTAACATTAAATATTAAAATAACTTATACAAAAATGTTAACAATGAAGACAATTCTATAATGACTATATTGACACCTGCAACTACCCATTGAAATAAAAAGGCTGGTGAAAGGCCTTGTTTTGCTTGGCCTTGGGTATAGAATACTAATGAACACTTTTACTATCAGCACTAGAATATGTTATATATACACAGTGTTGGTTAAATCTTTCAGATCTTTTGTTGTGGTATTTAGGCTTTTGAATATGCATCTGGTTTCCACTGCATGGGTACTTTGAAATCTGATCACCTAATTTGTATAGGAAGCGGCAGTTTTAAAACTACCAGCTCCAATGATTTGCACAAATTTAATATTCTCTTATATTTTATATCATTTTCTTTAACAAACAACATTGTATTATACGTATACTCTAATGTTTCTAATACTTATCCTTATACTTTAAAATTGGCAACACAAAACAAGACACAGCACTTCAGAGATGATTGCTATTAGAGTTCTCAACCCCAAGACTTCACAGGAGACTTCCATGTAAAGTTATGCATTATGGGAAAAATAATAACAAAGCAACATATACTTTAAATGGTTTTTCCCTGGGAAAAACTACTAATGAAAAGGATTTAGGAATAATTGTAGATAACAAACTTGGCAACAGTGCCCAATGCCAGTCAGCAGCTGCAAGGGCCAATAAGATATTGTCATGTATAAAACGAGGTATAGATTCACGGGAGGAGGATATCATCTTGCCTCTTTACAAATCAATGGTAAGACCTCACCTTGAATATGCAGTACATTTCTGGGCACCAGTCCTTAAAAAGGATATTAAGGAACTAGAAAAAGTGCAAAGGAGAGCTACAAAATTAATAAGGGGATTGGAGGATCTTAGTTATGAAGAGAGACTTAAAAAATTGCATTTATATACGTTAGAAAAAAGGCGTCTCAGAGGGGATATGATAACATTATATACATTTGTGCAGGGCCAATATAAAGAGCTCTCCAGTGACCTGTTCATTAACAGAAAGGTACAAAGAACAAGAGGTCACCCCCTCACACTGGAAAAGCAAAGATTTCATAGACAGCAAAGGAAGGGATTCTTTACAGTTAGGACAATAAAGTTATGGAACACCCTGCCAAGAGAGGTAGTGCTATCAAGATGCATTTAAAAATGGTTTGGATGTTTTTTTAGGAAAACAGAACATACAGGGCTATTAATAATAGAATATGCATTAATAAAATAGCTTATTGATCCAAGGAGAAATCTGATTGCCTCTTGGAGTCAAGAAGGAATTTTTTCCCCCAGGAGGCATAATTAGAAATAGCTTCCTTAGAGGTTTTTGCCTTCTTTTGGATCAAAAGCTGTAATGATAGGTAGAAGGGTTGAACTTGATGGACTTGTGTCTTTTTTCAACCTAAATTACTATGTTACTATGTTACTATGTTCTACCTCCTGCTTCTCAGTATATCCCAGTATCACGACCTTTGGAGATTCCAAATCCTATACTCTATATGGGACTGTAACCCACTGTAACATTGCATATCCCAGAAACGGGTTCGGGATACACAATCTCACTGGGGGCACACAAACGCAAATGGTTCAGGTACTCACCCGGTAATGTCTGTATCCCACTTCTATACCTAGGGTTAATAGGTCTTAAAAGAGTCTTTGTTATACTGTAATAAATTACAGTAAAAAAAAAAAAAATTAAATCTGCTGCTGTGCATGATTACTCAGTGATCAGTGGCAAACAAGGGATTAAAAACTCATAAAGAGCCCTTGTTTTACTGTAATAAATTACAGTTAAAAAATGAACCACTAAAAATGTGCACAGAGCAAAACATCTGCTAGTTTGCATGATCACTGCGTATGCAGCGATCAATGGCAGGGAAGGGGTTAAATACTGGGAATGGCTTTTATAAAAAGACTTTTGTTATTAAAATGTGAATACATTTATTTGTTACATTTAAAAAATTACATTATCTGATCTGTCTCTCTCCCTCACTAAAACTAAAGTGAGGAGAGAGAGGCAGATTTTACACTTGTCAAAGCATTATTATGTAATATTTCCTTTGACTGTATGATAAGTGCTCATCAGAGAACTTATAATACTTGCCGGCACACAGATCCCACTGATCTGTTGTGTCGACATTCTGCAGCACCCCCTAGAGCAACGGAAGTGAAAAATATCACTTACATTGTTCTTGCAAGCAGCTCTCCCTTTTGCTGAGCCTATGTGGTCACTCAGGAGAGTGATCATCAACGGATCAGCGGGAGTCTTTTGGTGTTGCATAGTGTCTCACTAGCGAGGCACTTTAGCAAAACCTAAGATACTTAGGAAGCTAACTTTCATGGCACGAAGGGGTTAATGTAAAAATACTATTATTAAAGATGACATTAATATAGTACTATTGTTTATGAATATTATATGTTTCCTTTTCTTCCACAATTTTGTATTCAATTATCCAGCTCAATTCTGAAGAATTCTGGTTTCATTTCCTGTATTCTAATCATTCTAATCATTTGGTGTGGAGCGGCATATATTTGGTATCTGAAATTGTAGACTTTTTATAGAGAAATTGGTCCAAACTGAATGATTGACAAAAACCGTTATCAAGGTCTGTGGTTTCTACTGATCCACAGTTCGTCTGCATTTGGCTGGACCCTGCAAGAACAAAAAAATCAACATTTAAAGTGTCTAAAAATACAACAATGTGTCCTATAAACAAGGACCACCTTATCATGATAGATTATCAGTTAAAGTTTGTGAAAAATGAGACAACAAGAGGTTGGAGAATTAACACAGATGAGCTGCCAATAGGTGATAAATATATTAATTAAAAATCACTTCCACAGCAATAGACCGGAGTCCATCGACTTCACAATGTGGCAATGATCATGTCATTATCCTTCCACCCTGAATATCTTCAACACTGCATGCATTGGTGCTCAAGTATTTTTGATTGAATAAACTGTTGTGTCTATACACCATATCAAATACAAACATTATTATTTCACTGTGTTTTTCCATATATATCTATGCCGGTCTGTTTTAAATTTGAAATCAATAAAATATATTTGAACCACTACATTAACCACTAATAAGCTTCCAATTCCATAAGATAACCTACTTAACCTCTTAAGGGTCAAGTACCCAACTTAGGAAGCTGTATATGGGAGGTACCTATATATAATAATAATTATTATTATATATTTGTAAAAACATATTTATACATTCCAACATACAAAAACACTTTCCTGTAATGGGGTTATAAGGAGTGTACGTGAGCTTTGGTACTAAATAAAAATTGAGCAACACAACTTTATGCTATGGTATACAAATGCAATAATTTACTAACAACTAAAGAACAAAAAATAATTAAACATGGAATTGTGACACTCTATTTATTACAACTTAAATGTTACACATGGAATTTACAACTGGGCATTTATATCAATTTAATATTAGTGTGTTAAAGTTATGTATTGCATCCTAGAGGGTCGATGTGTCTGCATTCTCCAGAGTTTCACTTCAATCCGATCCTAATCAAGAGATAATTTCCTTGTTAGTAAAATTGTGTTTCACCACTTTCTATTTCACCCAGTAATTATAGCCATGAGAATATCACTATATTCTCTGCAGGATTATCATGTGTATAAAGAGTGGATAATATCTTAACTCTACAGATGACCTTTACTCTAAAGATGCAGGAACAATACATTCCATGTTTAATGCCATCATATCTCACAATGGAAAGAACGTGATCATCTCAGCTCTTTGGTTTAAATCTCCAGATGACAAGGATTAAGCAGTTTCTCAATATTTGCACAAACAAAGATATCTCATCAGAGGGGGGTAAGTCCTGCAATGAGTTAGAACATGTATTCACATTAAATGCTATTTTTATTTTCGTTTAATCAGTTATATATATTTTTTTATTGAAGCCTGTGTAATTCTGGACTTGAATATCTCAATAGGTTATTTCTTAAAGCAGTTAAACTCATTATTCGTGGTATTTGTTAATGCTCTATACATTTTTTATATCCTGAATTGCACTTAAATAAAAGGGTCTACCAATCTTGTAAAAAATATATATTCTTAGTGTTTCTACACGGGTGTCCATGGGTAGATCATATCAGAAAATACTGACCATAAGTTGCTTTACAGAGGTACCTGTTCTATTATCCTTCTTACCACAGATGTAATGTATGTGACATTATTTGTGAAAGGGCCTCTTATAACTTGATGTCAACACGGACCTGCCATGTGAAGAATGATAATCGTAATTAATTTTTAAAAGAAGTATGAGGCAACCAACAGACACCCCAAAGAGGCTAAACAGTTTATTGTTGTGGGAGTAATAATGTTCAATTTCATGGAAGTCGATAGATGCGATGATTGCTCTGTGTGGTCCTAAAATGGAAAATGAATAAAAGCCAAAAAGGGTTGGTAACTTATGGCCCATTGTGCAACTTTTCAGCCCACATGTTATCATTAGAGATTGTTACTGATAGACAAGCAAGACAGATATGCTGACAGACAGGGTACAGAGATTTATACAGATAGAGCAGTTGGTGGGTCCCATTACATTTAGACACAGTTTCCATTGACTTTTTCTACCTCACATCCAGAAATTGAAATAAGTGAATAAGGGGCTATGAAATGAAAAGTGGTACAGACCCAGACCATCAAGTCAGGTTAAAGAGCAGACTGAGGGTAATGGGTGTGATTACCTACTGACCCCTTGTCTGGCCTCCTGTGCATATTGTGTTCTCATATTCAGTGATGATATTGTATGAATAGGGGTTTCATGAAGATTTAACATGAAGTCAAATAGCTTATATGGCTTCCTCAATCACAAGCTATAAACATTGCTTGATATTTTATGGGAAGGTCTGGAATGAAGAGAGTGGAGTAGATTTTCGTCATCCATCAAATAACCAGGCTTACCTTCTTGAAGAATGGACCAATGACCTGCTTCACACAGCTCTATGTTCTGCTATTGTGTCCTCCTGTTGTATTTACTAATATTAAATGACTGTTAAACTCAGCATTTGATTAATGATCATATAAAAAAAAAAACCATGGTGAATTACTTTTTTTTATTTTTATAAAGCACTGTAAAACTCAGTGAATATAATTATATCAAATTTAGGAAGAATTATTAGAATATTTTTTTTATTATTATTATCTAAATCAGACTAATAATCTACAGTTCAAGATTTCAGGTTTAGGTGCACATTTAAAAAATAGGGCCTCATATCTAAGTTTGAAAAATAGTTATCATAAAAATTATTATAACTAAATCTTGCTGGTAAGTGGAATCTTAGCTACAAAATGAAAATACGTTTTTTGCTTTTAGTTGATGCTGAATGCATATATGTTAACTGATTAAGAAGGTAAAAAATGTTCATTTCTTTTATCAGTTTTTTTTATAGCTGAAGTGGGGCCAGATTGGTCAAAGTGGACAAATTGCAGAAATATTTGCGGACATATTTAATTTGAGGATTTCCTCGGGATTTGCCACACTCAGTATGGAAATAAATCTCCCGAAATCCATTAAAACAGCCACATTTCCCACCTTTCTATTCTCCAGTTAAACACTGGAAAATTATAATTAAAACAATGAAAAATAAAAAAAAAATTAAATTGCTCCCCTTGGTCCAGCAGACTGCCATTGGCAACATAAAATAAAAAGTAGATTTTTTCACCCTTAATAATAAAAGGGGTTGGATGCTGGGGGAGGGCGGGGGGGAGTGGGGGTTGTGGTGGATGGGGTGGCAGGGCTAGTGAGAAATAATAATAATAAACATATCAACATGCCTACTGAATTTATTTCTACTTTGGACAGATTGATTGATTGGTCTATTGTTTGTTTAACTGATTGTTCATATTGGAGATGCACAGCTCACACTCCATGTAAATTAAAAATACTTTTTAAAAGTTATATTTAAGCTACAGCCACAGTGCTTTCTAGGATGAGTGTAAAACAAGTTGAAAAGATTAAAAAAAGTTACAAAAAAAATCATATCATTGGGAGGCAGATAGATGCATGCTGGGAAATGTTATGATGTTGTAACCTCAAGACACTGGCAACATAGGTAGAAATAAACTGTTAGCATGAATTTAAAATGGGTTCAAATATTAACACAAAAAGATTAACACAACTTGCTGCACAAACTCAGTTATTTTCCAGTACTTGATTTAAACATGTTTTGTAATGCCCTATAATTTAAATATATAATAAAATATTGTCTTCTCTACATCCTTAGGCAATGAGTGAAAGAAACCAGACTATGGTCACCGAGATTCTTCTTCTGGGATTTCAGAATCTTCTAAAATTCAAAATCTTTTTTTTTATTTTGCTTTTCTTTTTTTACATTATGACCCTTCTTGGGAATCTTATTATTATTTGGCTGGTGGCATCACACAGAAGTCTACAGTCTCCCATGTACTTCTTCCTTACACAACTGTCTATATCTGACATAATTCTGACCACAAACATTGTCCCAAACACACTTTCCATTACATGGCAAGAAGGTGGAGTTTTATCTTTTTCTGGTTGTATTACTCAATTTTATTTTTTTGCTCTTTCTGAAACATTTGAGTGTTTCCTTCTAACCATAATGGCCTATGATAGGTATCTGGCCATCTGTTACCCTCTGAGATACACTTCATTAATGAACATTATGCTTTGCATTAAGTTGGTAGTTATATCATGGCTGTTAGGTTTTTCTATAGGATTGATTGATACAATATCAATGACTCAACTTCAGTTCTGTGGGCCCAATGTTATTGACCATTTCTTCTGTGATTTTGATCCAATACTAGAACTTTCTTGTTCAGACACCTCTATTCTACATGTTGAAATTATTTTATTTGGTGTCCCTACAGCTGTTCTCCCACTCTTGGTCATCATGATTTCTTATAGTCATATTGTGCAGGCCGTCCTTCACATCTCAACCACCAGTGGACGATCAAAAGCCTTCTCCACCTGTAGCTCCCACCTGACTGTAGTATCCTTATTTTTTGGGACACTGATTGGAATTTATATGCTTCCGAGCACAGGAAAATCACTGACCATCAACAAAGTCTTGTCTCTGTGGTACACTGTGATTATGCCTATGATTAACCCGATCATATATAGTCTGAGGAATAAAGATATAAAGAAAGCTTTAGCTTGGAGAGGTAGCTCAATAGATTAAGGCACACTAAGTGTCAAAATTGTAAATAGCTTAATTAAAGTGGGGTTTTTCCATCTTTTTAATCAAAAGCAGGAATGATAGGTTGGTTTAAACATTTTTATCTTTTTTTAACCTAATTGACTATGTTACTATATGCAAAACTCAACCAATTGTTGCCCATCCAATCAAGGGTGGTTCAGTGTTTAAAAATGTGATCCCCTGTTTTGAAATGTGATCAATAAAGGGGACCATAACTAGGTTTTATGTTTTAAAGGCATTTACAGTGCAGGAGTTGTTAATAAATATCTTAGGATGGCGTACACATCTTTGTTTCACTCTTTGCATAGACCTGGTGGTCTATGCAAAGAGCAAATGTCTTATAATCTGACCTAACATAGAGGTATGACTATAAGTCTAGGATCCAGGTCCCCCACAGAGCTGTTGAGGACAGACATCCTCTGATGCTGCACTCCACTTCCGCCATTACTTCTATGACAGAACATCTTGTGGTCATGGGATATCTCGGCATTCTATCAAAGAAGCCTTAACAAAAGTGATGTACAGCATCAGATGATGTCTGCACACATCACTCAGACATCCATCGGCTGCCCCCACTAGACACCAGGGAGTAAGGAGGAGCAGATCTGTCATGTCCGAGGTGGCAGATGACAAGTATGAGGTAGTAAAAGACAAGTCTGAGGGGCAGGGGCAAGTCTGGAGAAGCAGATGGAAAGTCTGGAGTAGCAGGTGGAAAGTCCGGTGTGGCAGATGGCAAGTCTGGTAGGGCAGATGGAAAGTCTGGAGTAGCAGGTGGAAAGTCCTATGTGGCAGATTGCAAGTCAGGTAGGACAGATGGTAAGTCTGAGGGACAGATTGAAAAGCTGGGGTGGCGGATGGAAAGTCGGGAGTAGCCGGTGAAAAGTCCGGTGTTGCAGATGGCAATTCTGATAGGGCAGATGGCAAGTCTGAGGGACAGATGGCAAGTCTGAGGGACAGATTGCAAAGCTGGGGTGGCAGATGGAAAGTCTTGGTAAGTCTGAGGGGCAGATTGTATTAAATATGAAAAAAAAACTGTTTGCAGTTTACAGGCCTATCACCACCCCCAAGCACAGGGACACTATGATCTTATTTAATGGGTCAATGGACATTGCTCCAGCCCATGGCACTATAGTGCCATTAATTGATTTATTAAGAGGCCACTGGCATTGTGCCAACCCATGTCCCCATGTAGCCTGTTGGGCTTTTAACTTCTGTTGTGCTATTATTATATTCCTTTCAAAAGTATTTGGCGAGCAAAATAATCTTCAAGTACACCTTTTTTTCAGTCAAGATGGAATTTTTTTCATTATACCTTTCCTTTGTATATCTTTTACTATCAATAAAGTATTGCCCACCGTCGGGTGGGATCTGCATTTAGTTATTATCTGTTTTTTATTTATCCAAGGGGCAACAGGTATAGGGACATTTAATATAATAGATACATCTTCTCATGAAGGGTCTGAGTTTAGAAATGTGAGCAGGGGTCCTACATGGAAAGGGTGCACATCTATTTTTGTTGTCGGTTAGGTTCATACTTTTTTTGTTACTTTTTTCAGTTTCTCATGTTCTACGTTGGTTCACCTACCACAAGTTAAGTTCACTGTTCTGTTATATGTGGACACATGGCTAGGCTCATGACAGCCTACAACAATAGGTCAATAATACTGTATATTCAACTTTTAAAGGACAACTACACTTTTTGTTTCACATCTGCTTCTATTATACTACAATTGATTGACAGTACATACCAGTTTATCCTCTGACCAGCAGCTGCCATGCATCCCTGGGAAGTATTAAGCTCAGTCAGGTCAGGTCTCTGCTAGTTTAGAGAGTGACCCTTGTCAACAGATCAACAGAGGGGGCCTTAACTAGGTTTTAAGTTTGTGGAGAGGCCACCACTGAATGCAGACCCTGATTAAATGAGGCATAGCAGAGATTACAAACCTCTTTATTGTATAAAGCAATATATTTGGAATCTGTAACAGCTTCACCTGATTAGTGTTATACAATCGCCTCTGTTTGGCAAAGGTGTGTAATTTGCTGATATGCGCAACAAATGGCTATTGCACCATTATTTTACATTTACCGACACTGTAGAGTGCTGGAATTTTTATAAACAAACCCTTATATGTTTACATTTGAAACATCGTAGAATTGCACACACATCTTTGGTGACTCTGGTTCACGTTCTGCATAGATCTGGTGGACAAGTCATAAAAACAATGTAAATCAAATCCTTTAACCTCTTAGTGACAAGACAGTTTTACCTTGACTTTCCCTTGGTGACAATGGCTGTTTTAACATTTTGTCATAAGAAGGGCTTTCATTAGATACCATTATGTTCATTATATCTTATAATTTACTAAAAAAAAAAAATCAGAAAATATGATAAAAATGTTAAAAAAAACCTTTTTCTAACTTTAACCTAAAATATACTTTACACAAATACAATCACTAAAAAAGACCCCATCTAAATAGTTTCTAAATGTTGTCCCGAGTTCAGAAATATGCTTGTTTCCATATTTTTCAGTATTATTTGCGAGTTATGGGGCAAAAACCAAAAAGAGTGTTTTTTGTTTTTTCCCTATATTGACCTTTTGACCCCAACCTGAAACCTAAATATAACCCTAACACTAAATTTAACCCAAACTCTAACCCTTATGCTATCCCTTAATATATTTTAATTTTTTATTAAATTTTAACCCTATCCCTTCTGTATAGGCTAATATATACCAGTTTTAAGCAAAAAAATGTTAACATTGCTATGGTGATTGCTGCCTCTAGGGGCAGTCAAGCAACATATTCAGAGCGACGGAAGTGAATTTACTTTCACTTCCTAAGCTCAGACCACAAGAGGGCATAGCCATATTGATGGAGCATGCTGCTCCGTCAATATGGTGCCCACAATTGCCCCGCGGAGCCCCAGAGAGGAAGTTTTGCTGCTGGCTATTGCCTCAACATCGAGGCAATATACCAGCACTGTTAAAGCAGTTATCACGAGTGTTGATCTTGAAAACTGTTTGCTTCACTGCAGGACGTACCAGGTACGTCCATTGTCGGGAACGGAATTCGCGGCAGGATGTGCCTGACACGTCCATTGTCGCGAAGGAGTTAATTAAAATAATAATAATAATAATAATAATAATAGTAATAGTAATTCAATCAAGATTTCTTATGTTTTCTTCTTCCTTTACATTTTATTAACATTTATTTATATAAAACCAACAATGTACATAGTGCTTGGTACAGGAGAAGTGGGGGACATGACATGCAAAGCAAATATTACTAATAGGTGAGTTGCAAATCAGGTGAAATAAAGTGAGTTTATGTGAGATGTACATTTAATCTCCCCAGTATATATATTTTGCCAGTACAAACCAGGTCAGTTTTCCCGCTAACCAAACTCACCAGATTTGTCCCTCCACAATGTATAGATAAATTGGTGAGAAATATTTATCTTACCTGACCATATTGTGAGTAAAAAAGGTCAAAGGGGAAGGTGGTGTTAGTAACAGTATCTGGGCACACCAGAGGTTATGAAATTAGTTAGATCAATGGTAAGCATCCTTATTCCTAACCATATTTGGTACAGTGGAAATAAAGTATGTTTGGCCAGAGGTTATTTAATTAGTGTTCCTGTGGGATGAGCAGTAAGCTTCCTTATTCCTACCAGTATTTTGAGACAGTCAGAACTAGGTGTGTTTGACGAGAGGTGAAAGGGACAGTCTAGTCATCAAACTCATTTTGGTGCAAGTTGAAGGCTGCTACTTGTTAAGTGAACCAACTTTTTTCCCAGTGTGATTTGATACATGCATTATGCATAAATCACATTTTTAGTATCAAGCCCTCCCCAGTGATTACTCTGTACGTTAACTGCAGGAGCGGCAGCATTATATATATATTATTGTATAGACACTGAGCATTTCATTTTTTTTTATTTAGTCATTTCCTATGGTGAGGGAATAGAATACATTATGTGGAATGTAATAGCTTTGCTCTTGTACTCATGGGATCTCTTCAGAGTGCAACACATTGTCTGATGACAACACCAGATAGACAGGAAATTCATTTTAAATAAATAATTCTCATTGTTTCCTACAGCAATAAAAGAATGGGCTTTTACTCAGCTAGTGTGGGAAGTCCTGGCTTCTTGCAAACTGTTGTAATCTCACAATTTCATCAAGCTGAAAGTATTTAATATTATAAGCAATGCAAAATGTAAAACATGCATTTTAAAGAACTTTTAAAGCATATATATTGTTTTAACATTTGTAAGATGCATTCTGGGCACCAGACTATAATTAATGAGTGTTCTAGTGGTAGTATAGTCGGTGGTGTTAGTAACAGTACTGGGTTTGCAAGAGGTTATTCAATTAGTTAAATAAATAGTAAGCTGTCTTATTCCTAGCAGTATTTGGGGACAGTGGAACTAGGTGGGTTTGGCTAAAAGGAAGTTAGTAATCCTTGCACAAAGGTGTATACACAGGAGATGAAGAAATTGTCCACATTAGATGAATACAAAATGCATTTTTATTATTTTAAAGCTAAACAGGAGGAGGTAAAGTGACAATGAGGGCAGCTGGAAAAATGAGAAAAATCAAAATTATAGATAACATGTTTTTAGAAAGTGTCAAGAATACACCATATATATAAAACCAAAAAGAATACTTATACATGTGAGGACCCGAATACGAATAAAAACTGTCAAATGAACATTTTACATTAATATATAGACAAATTAAAAAATATCAGAGGAAATATAGCAAAAGTCTAGTTGGATTACCAAATACAGATCAAGAAAGTAAAAAAAGAAAGGCAAAATATCTATTAAGACATAGGGCCTTTAATTTGTTGATCCACTCTGCCTGCAACATGCTAAACCCGGACTCCAGTGAGACAGCAAACCATTCAGTTGCTGCGATCAGAGCTGCAGATTATCCTATCTACTCTGCTAATAATAGAGTCCCCAACCACCACAACCTGTCTCATCTTCACAAGCTTCTGGATCCGCTCTGTGTTAGAGTAGCTGTCATCCCGACTGTTAGGGAGAACAGTTTTCTCCAGAAAATCCACTTCTTTCCAACATCTTAACTCTAGTGAGCAAATTTGACTCATGACTGGCTGCCCTCTTCCTCTTCCCTCCCCCACTGCAACCACGTCTAACGGTCACCCAACTATGTGCCAGTTTCCCTTCTGGCTGGCTGTATGCCCCCTAATCTCCAATTGACAGGGGTTGGCCAAATGCCTCTAGCAAAAATGAATACTACTATATCATCACTACGTAATCACTACTACCTTACCCCAATGTGGGGGGGGGGGGGGGGTAATTCCCCAAATTTATAAATAACAAAAACATATTTGATTGCAATTGAGCAAAAGACTCCTTTCAAGGTTGTCAATATCCCTCAGAGTTGCAATATGCCTTTCCAGAGCTCCAATCTGAGCTTCCAGAGAAGCTGCTTGCTCACACTTTCCAGAGTGATATGGACCTCAGAATTGCTGTTCCAAGTTTTCATACATGTAGCAAGATGTGCACTGAGTGAGCCCTTCAATGTACAGTCCAAGTGGGAGTTATTAAAAAATTGGAAAACTGGACTTTCCTCTCTTTCTCTATTTTGTCAGCCAGAATTGTGCCCCTGGAGTCCAGACATATTCATATCACATTGGTGGGAAGAGAACACCCACATTTCATGCTACTCAGATAACTCTAATGTGCCTCCGAATACATCTACAATTCAGAAATAATAAGCGACCCAACATAAATATCTCCCAACACCAAAATCAACTGAAATGCACCAAATCAAAGCGGTAGCTTCAGTCCTATATAGTTCTATGGGGAGAACTATGGCCTATTTCGTGGGGCCATTTTAGGAGGACCCCAGCTATTAAGAATATAGCCAAATTCCTCCCATACAAGTCAGTGGGAGAACTTTGGCTACAGACAATCTAGCTGAAGTCCATCAAAAATGGGTCAACATGTAATAAAATTAAATCATTAAAAAGAATAATATATAAGTGATCCACTGTTTTCCTGCATTTGGCTGGACCCTGCAAGAACAAAAAAATAAATATTTAAGTCTATAAAACAACAAAAAGGTCTCATATAAGGACAACCTTTCCTGATAGGTTATCAGCTGAAGTGTATGAAAAATGACACATCCATAGGTCGGAGAAATCAATAAGTGATAAATATTTTAATGGAAAAGATCATGTCATTATCCTTCCATCCCAAATATCCATAACACCACATGCATTGGTGTTAAATTATTTTTGAATAAATTAACTTTTTTGTCTATACAGGGAGTGCAGAAATATTAGGCAAATGAGTATTTTGACCACATCATCCTCTTTATGCATGTTGTCTTACTCGAAGCTGTATAGGCTCGAAAGCCTACTACCAATTAAGCATATTAGGTGATGTGCATCTCTGTAATGAGAAGGGGTGTGGTCTAATGACATCAACACCCTATATCAGGTGTGCATAATTATTAGGCAACTTCCTTTCCTTTGACAAAATGGGTCAAAAGAAGGACTTGACAGACTCAGAAAAAGTCAAAAATAGTGAGATATCTTGCAGAGGGGTGCAGCACTCTTAAAATTGCAAAGCTTCTGAAGCATGATCATCGAACAATCAAGCGTTTCATTCAAAATAGTCAACAGGGTCGCAAGAAGCGTGTGGAAAAACCAAGGAGCAAAATAACTGCCCATGAACTTAGAAAAGTCAAGCGTGCAGCTGCCACGATGCTATTTGCCACCAGTTTGGCCATATTTCAGAGCTGCAACATCACTGGAGTGCCCAAAAGCACAAGGTGTGCAATACTCAGAGACATGGCCAAGGTAAGAAAGGCTGAAAGACGACCACCACTGAACAAGACACACAAGCTGAAACGTCAAGACTGGGCCAAGAAATATCTCAAGACTGATTTTTCTAAGGTTTTATGGACTGATGAAATGAGAATGAGTCTTGATGGGCCAGATGGATGGGCCCGTGGCTGGATTGGTAAAGGGCAGAGAGCTCCAGTCCGACTCAGACGCCAGCAAGGTGGAGGTGGAGTACTGGTTTGGGCTGGTATCATCAAAGATGAGCTTGTGGGGCCTTTTCGGGTTGAGGATGAAGTCAAGCTCAACTCCAAGTCCTACTGCCAGTTCCTGGAAGACACCTTCTTCAAGCAGTGGTACAGGAAGAAGTCTGCATCCTACAAGAAAAACATGATTTTCATGCAGGACAATGCTCCATCACACGCGTCCAAGTACTCCACAGCGTGGCTGGCAAGAAAGGGTATAAAAGAAGAAAATCTAATGACATGGCCTCCTTGTTCACCTGATCTGAACCCCATTGAGAACCTGTGGTCCATCATCAAATGTGAGATTTACAAGGAGGGAAAACAGTACACCTCTCTGAACAGTGTCTGGGAGGCTGTGGTTGCTGCTGCACGCAATGTTGATGGTGAACAGATCAAAACACTGACAGAATCCATGGATGGCAGGTTTTTGAGTATCCTTGCAAAGAAAGGTGGCTATATTGGTCACTGATTTGTTTTTGTTTTGTTTTTGAATGTCAGAAATGTATTTTTGTGAATGTTGAGATGTTATATTGGTTTCACTGGTAAAAATAAATAATTGAAATGGGTATATATTTGTTTTTTGTTAAGTTGCCTAATAATTATGCACAGTAATAGTCACCTGCACACACAGATATCCCCCTAAAATAGCTAAAACTAAAAACAAACTAAAAACTACTTCCAAAAATATTCAGCTTTGATATTAATGAGTTTTTTGGGTTCATTGAGAACATGGTTGTTGTTCAATAATAAAATGAATCCTCAAAAATACAACTTGCCTAATAATTCTGCACTCCCTGTATATTTGATACTACATGCTAGTCAATACTCTGACCGACAGCTGCCAAGCTTTCCTAGGCAGTAGGAAGCTCTGGTCAGGTTGGTGACTCTCACACTGTGCTAGTGCAAAGAGCATCCCCTGTTTTGAAATGGGATCAATAAAGGGGACCTTAGCTAGGTTTAAAGTTTTAAAGGACTTTACAGTGCATGAGTTTGTATAAACATCTTAGGATTGCGCACACATCTTTGGTGACTCTGGTTCATGCTCTGCATAGACCTGGTGGACAAATCATAAAACAAATGTATGCAAATGAAACCCTTTAATTAAATAATAATAATAATAATAATAATAATAATAATAATAATTCAATTAAAATGTTTTCTTCTTCCAGCTTGTATATCACATGGAATTAACATTTATGTATATAGTGCCAACATTTTACGTAGCACTTGGTACAGTGTATAGAATGATGTAGAGAGCCCTGCTCACAGAAGCTACGATTTAGAGGGAGTAGGGGACAGGAGACACATAGGGTGAGTGAAAATGTCAAAGGGACATAGTAACTTGGGGTTCTGTGACTATGGAAATGCACTAGCACCCCACATATAAATATATCTCTTCTATTCTGGTTCAACTAAAAATTTGATTTAATAAGCCTAATAAAATGCTAAGTGCAAAAAAAAGTTAATCATCGCTTAAGGTTTGTGTATTACCTTTTCCAATTCTCTATTTCAATATATATATATATTTTTTTTTACATTCCAACTTTCTTAATCTTTTACCATCCATAAAAGTAGAAAAATCATAGACATCTAACTCCACAGAGCCAGCATCAGTATAATCAGACTTTCTAACAAACACAACCCACAGACTAAAAACAAAACCACACATCTTGGAGAGCCAGTTTAGTCCAAATTGACAGAAAAAAAGAATAGCCATGCTTGGCTATATAAAAGCTCCAAAAACCCTCCTCCCAGTTTCTAAGGCTCACATTTATATATTGTTTGTCTTATTCTCCTTTACTGGATTTTAATATCAGATTTTCACATTCCTTACCCCCCAAAACCATAAACCATGGCTTTCATTTATCCGTTTTAGAGGTATCTCTGCCCTGGGAGGTTGATACGAGATCTTCAAATATACATATTTGTTCCACTTTAGAGATCCCCTCTCTAAATGTAGGAGCCTTGGAGGATCAATGCCTAGGTATCAATACTTATCAAGATAGCTGCATTTAATAAATGGACTGCAAGAGAATTTATATATGCCTTCATTTAGTATTATGCAGGAGCACTGTTAGTGGGTCCGTCGGAATCCCTTTATCAGAGATCAAGTGGATAGTATGTAAGATTGGTACCAAAAAATCCTGTGTCTCCGGGCAGCTCCAACAGATGTGGAGATAGTCCCCTGTCACTCTGTTGCACCTCCAGCAAAAGTCCAAAATGGATGGGAAAATCCTATGTATTGCAACTGGGACTCGATACCATTGTGTCAAGAGTTTCTAAGCATTTTCATTGGAGCCACTTGCAAATGAACACAAATGTGCCAAACACGCCATCTTTGTCCGCTGCTGGAGAGGCAGCTCAGAGGCCGTGTCATTCTCCCATAGTATGATAAAATATGGTTTCTGATCATACTTTAAGCCCATGAGAAAATCATGTATAGATGTTATCAGTTTTGGAACTGAGTCTCCTCCACTACATAGAGTTTCAAAGGTGGTCAGTGAGTCAGGGAAAACTGACCCGCCCCCACTGCTCTCAAATAGTGCACCAACTGTCCATATAGGAAAGAATTCCCTCCCTGGATCAAGCTATTTTCCCTTATCTGTCAGGCTTTAATTTTGCCTTCCTATAGGAAGTCTTGGAGGCATGACATAGGTGCCACATTCCACTTATTTCTAATAAATAAACCTGGGTGGTATCCTGGTATAAAATATGTATTATATGAAAGGGAAGTCAGAAAAGAAGGGGAATTAACCAACCCTGGTTTCTTTGAAATTCTCTTCCAAATATCCATCTTTCGACCAATGATGGGGTGCTCTTTTAATGTCTTCTTTAAAGATCTTATATTTGTCCATGATAAAATAGATTATGGGACATCCGAAGACTCTTGACCAATAGACTACTCTTGCTAGTTAAGTCTCATTATAGTATGTTTGGAGGTCAGGCAGCACCAGAACCCCTTTGACTTTCTCTTATTATAGATTGATATCCTAGTCTAGGGGATTTTGCCCTCTATATAAATCTAGTGAATATTCCCCTCAAGTCTGTAAAGATCTTCCTTGGGAATCTTATGGGGAGTGTCTGAACAATATACAAAACTTTTGGAAGCACGTTCATTTTTACCACTCATCTATAGACATGGAGGTCTGTCTATCCTGTAAGGCCTTTTAAAGCATTTTGTCTGGTTTGTCTTTATTTAAATAAAACTTGTTTTTTGTTGTCTGAAATGATCTTATTGTTTTATTATTACTAGTGTTGAGTGAACCCGAACCGCACTGTTAGGGTTCGTACCGCACAATATGGTGTTCGGACCCCGGACCCAAACACAGACATTCCACTGTATGTTCGTGTTGGAGTTCGGGGTTCGGCAATAAATCGAAAGTCTATAGACCGAAAGACATTCGGTTTATAGACTTTTGGTTTATAGAATAGCAATATCATTACATGTATTCCATAAACTGAAAGTCTATAAACCGAATTTCTTATGAATGGGGACTCTAGTTCGGTTTAAAGAAAGCCAATACTATTACATGTATTCCATAAGCCGAAAGTCTATAAACCGAACGACGTTCGGTTTATAGACTTCCGGTTTATAGAATAGCAATAGCATTACATGTATTCTATAAACCGAAAGACTATAAACTGAACGTCGTTCAGTTTATAGACTTTTGGCTTATGGAATACATGTAATACTATTGGCTTACTATAAACCGAACTAGAGTCCCCATTCATAAGAATTTCTAATGAATGGGGACTCTAGTTCGGTTTATAGAAAGCCAATAGTATTACATGTATTCCATAAGCCGAAAGTCTATAAACCGAACGTCGTTTGGTTTATAGACTTTCGGCTTATGGAATACATATAATACTATTGGCTTTCTATAAACCGAACTAGAGTCCCCATTCATAATATTTTCTTATGAATGGGGACTCTAGTTCGGTTTATAGAAAGCCAATAGTATTACATGTATTCCATAAGCCGAAAGTCTATAAACCGAAAGACATTCTGTTTATAGAATAGCAATAGCATTACATGTATTCTCTAAAACGAAAGTCTATAAACCAAATGTCTTTCGGTTTATAGACTTTCGGTTTATGGAATACATGTAATGCTATTGCTATTCTATAAACCAAAATAGAGTCCCCATTCATAAGAATAGGTCAATTGACCTATTCTTTTGAATGGGGACTCTATTTCGGTTTATAGAAAGCCAATAGAGCCAAGAACGGAGTGCAAGTAACAGACCACGGAGAGAGCTGATCGCTGAAAAATGTCCCAAATGGGACATGGGTGCAAGTTTTCTGCATGTCAGAATTCCACGTTGGAAAACCAAAAAGCGCACCTCTCAAATGTGGCCTTTTAACCCCCAAATAACCTAACCAACCTATACATGGGTGGTATCCCATATTGAGGTGTTGTTTGGCACTGACATACAACAGGATCTGTGAATTCATGCGCAAAGTACAATGTATGTGAAAAAAAATTACTACCCAAAACATTGACATATGCTGGTAGTATAATTAGTGCATGGAAAGTGTTAAAATACTACCATTTGAAATACCATAGGGTGTCTTGTTTTAAAAAATACATGGCTTTGTGGGGAAGAATACACTTTCTGGCTTCAAAAATGTCCCAAATGGGACATGGGAACAAGTTTTCTCCATGTCAGAATTCCAAGTTGGAAAACCAAAATGCGCACCCCCTAAATGTGGCCTTTTAGCCCCAAAACAAACCAACAAACCTATGCATGGGTGATATCCCTGTACTGAGGAGATGTTGCTGAACACATATTGAGGTGTTATTTGGAAATACCCCTTCACATTTTAAGGTAATGTTTACCTAAATTGCAATCTATGTGAAAAATTAAAAAAAAAAAAAATTTGCTGCAAACTTTGGCAAAGATTGGTGGTAAAATGGCTACATGAAATGTGTCAAAATACCCCAAGTTAAATGCCCTGAGTGGTCTAGTTTTCAAAAATATGTACATGTTGGGGGTCATTCATGGATTTAGTACAGAAATCAGTGTTACAATGTCACTATCGCTAATTTTGAAAAAAAGGATTTTAAAATAGCTTTGCATTACTTATAGATCTGGCCCTGTAACATGAATAAAAAAGCACAAAAAAATAAAACATGGGCTATTTCTGAACTCAGGACATATATTAGAAACTATTTAGCAGTGTTTTTTTGTTGTCTCTTGTACATGAGTATACGATTTTTCAAATAAAAGTCATAAACATTTTTTTTTACATTTTTTTGCCATATTTTATTATTTTTTTTACATCAAATTATATGCTATATAAGCAAAACAATGGTATCAAAAGAAAGCCCTTCTTATAACAATATAAACGATATATAGTTTGTGCGGATACACTAAATGAGACAGAAATAAATTACAGCAAAACACAAGCACCTCAGAAATGTTAAAACAGCCCATGTCACCAAGCGTCGGACAAGCCAAAAAAGTCATGTCACAAAGGGGTTAATAAACAATAGTTTATTCATGTAATCCCCCTAAACCCTTCTTTCTGTTAACATTTACCATAACCCTCAGTATACATTGTGAATCAAAATATTTTAACTATCCCTGCTCCCCTTTTTTTTATTTATCTTTTCCAAAATATTGATTTTCTTTAACAAAAGCTGTGGGTGATCCTATACCCCTAAACCATATCTTCTTATGTACTTTAAATATATATTCCCCCAGGAACCCCACCCCCATTCCCAATAATTTACACTTATTTTCCTTACCCCTATCTACTGACAGCAAACGTAAAAAAAAATGAAAATTAAATTAAATAAATAAAATGGAAACAAAATTTAAAAAAAATGCTCCCCTCTCGGGTTTTATACACATCTTGTCACTCTGACCCCATATATACACATATAGCCATTAGCAGTATCTCTATCTAACCTTTCACAAATTCCTTCATCTAGCATGTGATTTATATCCTCAACAGGCCTAAATTATGTAACCTCCTGTGACCAATATATACATTCCTAACCATTTGTCATGGCCCCCTCTTAACTGGGGGTATAGAAGGGGAAGAATTAAAGAGACAGAAAGTAAGAGAAGTAGGAAAAAGTGGGAGTAGTATGTATCTCATACATTTTTATGTTCATTTTATGGAAACAAAAAAAAAGTGAGGATTCAAGAGAACCCAATTAATAGTCATTCTCCTAGTTAATGGTAATTCCACTTACCCTGGTGTTTGGCGCAGTCTCTTATTTTGACGTGTCCTTGGAGGGATATGTTGCCACCCTGTTTTTTTTTTATTTGGGTAGCCAAATTTTCCTACTGAACCTCAAGACCCTATTGCTTCAACTTTAGATAGTCAATTCCCAGCGTAGCACAAAATGTTGAGATGTCTTCAAGAAACTGAGCCACTGGAGATCTGCTTTCCTTTCTCACTGTAATCCTCAGAGGAAATCACCAGGGGAATGGTATTCACACCTTTCTGAGTTTATCCGTGAGTGATTTAATGGCTTTTCTTGCTTGTAGTGTGCCCCATGCAATGCCCGGAAAAAAACTGTATAACATTTTAATTTTCACCCCATCGAAAAGGGCCTCTGAGCTCTCAATGCAGCCAATACTTCTTTTAGTTTATACCAATTAATACAGCATATATGGTCCCTGGGAGCTGAAGCTTCCAAGTCCTTTGGACGAAGGGCTCTGTTTGCCCGATAAAATGCTGTGACAGTGTGGGAAATACATCTTCTTGTTCTGAAGACTCTGAGACTACACAAATCCTTAAATTATTTTGTCTTCCCCGATTATCTATCTCCACAGTGTGAGCTGTTAGTTGTGCAATCATATTTTTTTGTTGGAGCACTTTCTGTTCCCCTCCGTACATTCCTTCATGTCTTTTGTTCAACCTCCACTTCCTGGAGCTGGAATCCTTGTTGGTGGATATCTTCCTTAGATCTGTAAGTTTGTCTCTGATGGCCTCCTTCATTTGAGAGATCACCTGTGACAATTCCACATGCATTTGTGCAATGGCCTCATTCACGTCTTCCTTAGTTGGCATACCCTTAAGCTGCTCCTCAACATCTGGGTTTAGAATGGTGTTCTGGTCCATTATTTCACCCTCCCGTGAATTAGGGCTGCTCTCTGCAGAGATGTAACCTAGGAAATTCTTTGGGATGCTCCTCGCCTCCTTGTATCAGCGGTTCAGACATTTGGAGCTATGCTGTGTTGGGGATCTCACATTCCTGCGTCCGTTTCCGGTCACGCTTCTTGTTAACTTTCATTATTTTCATTGAAAACAAACAATTTTCATACAACATTCTTCCTCTAAAAAGGATATAAAAAAACAAGATTATTTTTCATGAAAATACCCAATAAAAAAAAAAAATACAGCTCACTTGTGTAGATACATAATTCATGGCATTAGTTTATATAAATATTAATTAATATTCATAAAAACATTATGTTTTCTTAGTACAGTTCTGTCATGAAGGCTATTCATTGTGATCAAACTGTAGAATATTGCCAGTCTAGCATTCTTCAAACATAACATCTGTTAACTATTATTTGTATTGCTTAATTTAACTTCATTATAGAGTGAGTTATTGTTTTATTCCAATACATTTGAATTAACACTGCATTCAAAAGAAGTATAACAAAATTATTTTAATATTTTGTTTTGGAATAGTAGTATAATGCAATTAATGATGTTATCAATGACATATGTCAATATGCCTGCTGAATGTTCAAAACAATATTAATTTAAAGTTATATTTAAGTTACAGACACAATAATCTATAATGAGGGTATGCAGACTCCAATCATAGTTGAAAGACACCACTCAGATAATTAATACCCTTAATGTTCTAAAATGGGCGAGCAATTGCATTCTTGTTACTGTAGATGTCAGCTCCTTGTACACAGTGATTTAACATCTACAAGGATGTGAAGCAATACAATACTCCCTAGTCAAATACTCAGACCTTCAAAACAATAAAATTTACTTTTTGGTAAGGTGTGTTGGTTTTATATTATCACATAACTATTTTTGGTTTGCCAAAAATGTTTACCTACAATTGGAAGGTACAGCCAAGGGGACTCGGTTCACATCAAGCTATCACAACTTTTTTATGGGCAAGTGGGAAGATTAATTAATCTGGGCCCAATGCCCTCTAGATGCGAACCTGGTCCTCTGGCGCAGATTTATCGATGACTGTATTTTTGTGTGGGAAGGATAAACAAACTCCTTGGAGGATTTTATTACTTATCTAAACAACAACCCTTAAAGTCTTAATCACCCATGATTACTCATACAGCTTGATATAATTCCTAGATTTAGAGATGTATATCAAATATGGGCTATTGCAGACTAAAACTTTTAGGAAAACTGTGGACTGCAATGGGTTTATAGCATTGGATAGCCACCATCAGACACCTTGGCTTAAAAACATATCTTTAAAACGCAGTTTCTCCGATGTCTGTCTTACCGACTCAAATCCTGGAGATGAAACAACAGTTTTTATTTTTTTAAAAAAAATCACTTTTGAGATCAGCTCGTAATAAAGTAGATGGGCAATTACAAGAAGATATACTATAAACCAAGATTTTGAGCTGAAAGCTTTTACTAAAAATTCATGATTCGTATTAGTTGCTTGCAATCCCACTTACATCTTAATCCCATTTTTTACTTATTAAGGTAGAACAAACCTCCTCTTATTATTAAATACAAAACATATTCATGTTCATGACACATTAGCTTTTATGCAATATTTTTTCTGTCTTAAAGATTTTTAGCAGAACATATATTAATTATACTACTAAATTATCTTTACCTATTCTGATCAAGATGTATCTGTCAGCATTTTTATAAATAAAATGCCCTTAACTCTTTTCTTCACTTATTTGTTCTATCTCTTTATTTTATTGAGATTTTTCTCTAAAATGTATTGGTTTTAGTTCATTGAAATTTGTAATGAATAAAATACAATGATATACTATGTGTTTTTATTAGCTCTTTGATGGACCTTTCTACTATATATATATTATGATGCTATACCTTTAACAATGCCAATCGCTGATTACAATTTTTAGTGCAATAAATTATTTTGCTGCCAAATGTTTTTCCTTTTTTTCTTTTTCTTTACTTAATATGGGTAAATTTAAAAACCCATTATTTTTGGTTAGGTCGTCAGATAACTATCAAGTTATATGAGACTTCTTTCACGTAAATTTTCTGGAAGAGGAAGTGATGCAGTCCTGGTCATGAAACGCGTAGGGTGGAAGTGTTTTGTTTCAGCCCGGAAGACTCCCAAGTGCCATACTACACCCAACAGGAAACTGGAACTCCATTGCGACAATACCATTGGAGTCCCGAAGAATGGCTACTGCGCAACGAGCTCTCCGTAGCTGAAAAGACTACAATTTTATAAACAGTATACACTTTGCTGTTTTTTCTCATTTGCAGAATACAAATTTGAAGTCTCTATCATGGACTCTTTGTAAATGGACATTCTGTTTTGCACTATTTGAGACTATTTTGTGATAAATATACTGTACAATTCTGAAATAATTTTACAATACTTTTAGCAGACATTGCTTCATTACTTATTACTCAGTCTACATGCCTACCTGTTTGCTCTCTAGCATTTTATATACATGTATGGCTAGTATTAATGGTCGTTAGAGATTATAGGACTTTTTGCCTTGCAGATTCTTCACCTATTTGCATCATTCTTTACTATATGCAACATTCTGCTTACATTCTGCTCTTACTATCTCTTGCTCTTTTTCTGTGAATTTGGGAGTGTGTAAATAAGTGTAAATTTATTTTTATACTGAAATTTTGCTATTTTTTAAGGTATCGGTAGTATACCAACACACATTTCTAGTCAGGTGATCTAACCTCTCTCCCCAAACATTTGTACTTTGGCCATAAGGCCAAGTAATATCCGCTTTGTTTATAGAAGCACATGTGACCTTTTGTACTAAATAAAAATTAAGGAACACAAATATATGCTATGGCTTAAAAATTGTAATAATTTACTAACAACAAAAAATTTGAAAACATTGAATTGTGACACTCTATTCATTACAAATTTTAAATATTGAAATAATAATTTGCAATTAGGTAATTATATCTATTCAATGTTTGTGTGTAATAGTTTAGTATCTCATTGGAGAGAGTCCATGTGTCAGCATTCTCCAGAGATCCACCTCAATCCAACCCAAATCAATTCACCTGTTTCTTTTTCACCCAGTAATTATAGCCATGAGAATATCACTATATTCTCTACAGGGTTATCAAGTGTATAAAGTGTGGATAATATATAGATCTGAACTCTAAAGATGATCTTAACGCTAAAGATGCAGGAACAATACATTCCATGTTTAATACCATCATATCTCACAATGGAAAGAACATGATCTTCTCAGCTCTTTGGCTTAAATCCTCAGATGACAAGGATCAAGCAGTTTCCCATTGAATCGACATTTGCACAAACAGAGACATCTCTTCAGTGGGGGGTAAGTCTTATAGTGAGTTATACAATGTATTCACATAGAATGCTATTTTTATTTTCCTTTAATCAGTTATATATGGGGTTTTTTATTACAACCTGCATAATTCTTATTTGTGCATGACCTTCTTGCTTGTAAAACACTCATGTTTGTAAAAATATGTATTCTTTACATACAAAAAAATAAACCTTTGCTTCCCCTTATAATAAAAGGGGTTGGGAGCTGACCAAATGGTTCTAAACCCCAATAATATACTTTGGGAGGACAGGGCTAGTGACCTAACATCCCCAATCAGAAATGTTTCTGAAAACTTGAAAAAGGCATAAAACCTCTTATTTCATATATAAGGAGCCAAGGATAGTAGCCCTGAACCCACTATCAAAAACAGAGCTGGGGGCTGGACAAATATTCCCCTGTATCATACATGTCCTTGCCCCCTGATGATTGTTGGGGCTAAGAGCCACCCATATGGCTCCCAGTCCCACATTAAATACATGGGGGGGGGCAGGACAAGTAGCCCTGATCCCCAATAATATTCAATGATTCCCCCAGCTTCAGAGGGCTTCCCAAATGCCTATGACATCATATATAAATATATATGCCACATAGGCTTGGGCTTGGGGTTCAGTGGCTAGAGAAATGATCCGGAATCCCATACATAATTATATATCTTCTATTCTCATTCAATTAAATATTTGCTTTAAACGAAAAGTATAATAAAATACTAAATGCAATAAAGATTCATCATTGTTTAAAATCTGGGTATTATTTGTTTCAGTTCTTCATAATTTCCATTAAAGAAAAAAAAAAAATTCATACAACATTCTTCCTCATAATAGGATTTAGAAAACACAAATACATTTTGTGGAATCTAATCAATCCCCACTACAAATAAATACTGCTCACTTATGTAGATATATCATTCACGTCATTCGTTAATACAAAAACAAGAACTGTAGATAGACTGAAGCCGAAAATTCCACCAATTCTCCGAAGTACAAAAATCTCCAATAAATGCCCAGCACACTGGATTGGGAGAATGTAATGTTTTGGTTCTCAGAACTTGGCTTGAGAAAGCTTCTAGGAACCGAAATGTTACCACGTGTGTTGCAATAAATGTAATTCTCACAATACAACGTGGAGGACATTTATAAGTTTATATACCAATTAGTCATTATTCATAATATTATAATTATTTCTTAGTACTGTATTTTAGGTCATAAAGGTTATTAACTGTGACCACTTTACATAGTATATCCCTCTAGCATTCTTCAAACAAAATATTCCATAATTTATTTTTTTGACCTTTCTTAATCCAACTCCAATATAGAAAAAGGTAATGTTTTATTTTAATAAATAAGAATTCACATTTTTGTTGCATTCTTAAGATCCCAAAATTATTTTTATATTTTCTCTTTAAAATTTAGTATAATGCAGTTAATGATGATATAATAGGCCTGCTGGATTTATTTCTACTTTGGACAGGTAGATTGAACTATTATTTTTTAAATTGATTACTCATATTGGAGATACACAGCTGCCATTCCATTTTTTATGTAAATTAAATATACTTTTTAAAAGTTACATTTAAGCTACAGGCACAGTACTTTCTATAATGAGTATAAAACAAGCACAAACAATTTCAAAAAGTAAAAAAATAACTGTCCAGTCATGGGGAGGGAGAGAGGGGAGGGAGAGAGATGCTGATAAATGTTAGGATGTTGTAATCACAAGACACTGGTAACATGGGAAGAAATAAACTGTTAGCATGTATTTAAAATGTGGTTAAATTTGAACAAAAAAGATTATCACAACTTGCTGTACAGATTAAATTATTTTCCAGTACGTGATTTAAATTTGGTTAAAAACGTTTTGCTTTGAAAGATGCACTGTACATCAATGTAATGCACTAAAATTAAAATAAACAGTAATATGATACATTATTTTCTTCAGGAAATGGGTGAGAAAAACCAGACAATGGTCAGCGAGATTCTGCTCCTGGGATTTCAGAATCTTCAAAAATTCAAAATCTTTTTTTTTATTTTTCTTTTATTTTTTTACTTTGTAACCCTTATTGGGAATCTTATTATTATTTGGCTGGTGGCATCCAATAGACATCTACAGTCTCCCATGTACTTCTTCCTTTCACAACTGTCTTTATCTGACATAATTCTCACCACAAACATTGTCCCAAACACACTTTCAATTACATGGCTAGATGGTGGAGTTATATCTTTTTCTGGTTGTATTACTCAATTCTATTTTTTTGCTCTTTCTGAAACATTTGAGTGTTTCCTCCTTACCATAATGGCCTATGATAGGTACCAGGCCATCTGTAACCCTCTGAGATACACCTCTTTAATGAACATTGCACTTTGCATAAAGTTAGTGATTATATCATGGCTGTTTAGTTTTTCTATGATATTGATTGATACAATATCAATGACCCAACTTCAGTTCTGTGGACCCAATGTTATTGACCATTTTTTCTGTGATTTTGCTCCACTACCAGAACTTTCTTGTTCAGACACATATATTATTCAAATTGAAATTATTTTATTTGGTATCCCTACAGCTATTCTCCCACTTTTGATCATCATGACGTCTTACGGTCATATAGTCCAGGCTGTCCTTCGCATCTCAACCACCAGTGGACGATCAAAAGCCTTCTCCACCTGCAGCTCTCACCTAACTGTAGTATCCTTATTTTTTGGGACACTGATTGGAATTGATATGTTTCCAAGCAAAGGAAAATCACTGACCATCAAAAAAGTCTTGTCTCTGTGGTACACTGTGATAATGCCTATGATTAACCCGATCATATATAGTCTGAGGAATAAAGATATAAAGAAAGCCATGAGAAAAATGTAGCTCACACTAACTTAGGTAGAAGAGGCAGCTCAATAGATTTAGGCACACTAAGTGGCAGCATTCTAAATAGCTTAATTAAAGTGTCTTCTTAACCCCTTAGTGACTTGGCCTTTTGACCTTCTTTTTCCCTTGGTGGCATGGACTGTTTTAACATTTCTGGGGTGTTTTGCTGTAATTTATCTCTTTCTCTCATACTATACCCACACACATTACATAGTGTTTTTATAGTCCTAAGAAGGTCTTACCGTTATACTTTTAATAACATATAATTTACTACAAACAAAATCATAAAATATTATGAAAAAATAAAACAACAACACTTTTTTTACCTAAAAAAATATGTAAACAAATACAATTATAAAAAAGAACCCATCTAATTAATTTTAAATATGCTTGTTTCCATGTTTTTCTGCATTTTTTTTGCAAGTTATAGGGCAATAATCAAAAATAGTTTTGTTTTCCACCTACAGTGAACTCTTGACCACAACCATACCCTAAATTTAACCCTAACCCTAAATTTAACCTAACTCTAACCCTTATGCTAACCCTTAATTTATTCTAATTTTAATTTAATTTTAACCCTTATGTTAACCCTAATATAAATGTAAACCCAGGCACAGGATTTCAGGGATGTTTAATGCCTCAACCTCCAGGCATTAAAGCATCACCTGACTAGGTACATCCAATGTCGACAGCGCTTTGCCTGACAGGACGGACCTAGCCCGTCCAATGTCGGCAAGGGCTTAATCAAAATCAGAAAGGATATGTAGAAGGGTAACATTTTACGTATTTTTTTAAACCTAAATTACTATGTTACTATGTTCAAAATGCAATCAGTTGTTACCAATCGCATGGAGGGTTGGTCAGGGTTTAAAAATATTTTAGCAGGGGGTTTCCCAATCACATGTTAAGTCCACCATTATGTTATATAAGGACACATGGCCAGCACAATACAACACATTTTTTTACTTGTGTTAGAGAAAATAAATGTATTGTTCCTAGTATGTGTAAGGAATTTGGTTCTTTGCTCAAGATAACTGCTTACGCACTGATTTTGAGGCCGCGGACTCAGGGTTCGATTTTGACCCTGGTCAGCTTTCTGATATATCATCTAGTGATGTATCGGTGGCTACTGAGCCCTTGTCACAAGGAGTGATGGGGGTCTACCGTTAAAAAAAATATATGGTTTGGTGGGGGTAAATTACATTGGCTGTCTTGAAAGATATATCCCACATAGGACACGGACGCAGGTTGACTACATGTCAAAATTCCAAGTTGGAATTTTGAGATGCGCATCAATGTTGCCTTTTAGCCAAAAAACAAACCAACAAACCTATGCATGGGTGCTATCCCTGTACTCGGGAGATGTTGCTGAACACATATTGGGTTGTTGTTTGGCAGTGACATATACCATAATCTGTGAATTCATGCCTGAAGTACAATGCATGTGGAAAAAAAACTCCCAAAAAAGTACTACCACAAACTTTTACAAAGGCTGGTGGTAGAATTAGTACGTATACAGTATTAAAATACCACCATTTGAAATACCTTAGGATGTCTATTTTCCAAAAATATATGGTTTGATGGGGTACAATTCATTGGACGGCTTCAAAAATGTTCCAAATGGAACATGGGCGCAGGCTGACACATGTCAAAATTCCAGGTTGGAATTGCGCACCCCCTAAATGTGGCCTTTTAGCCCCAAAAGAAACCAACAAACCTATGCATGGGGGGTATCCCTGTACTCAGGAGATGTTGCTGAACACATATTGGGGTGTTGTTTTGCACTGACACATAACAGGATCATGCTCGAAGTACAATGTACGTGGAAACCAAACATTAAAAAATTACTAACCTAAAATTTGACAAAGGCTGGTGGTAGAATTAGTGCATGGAAAGTGTAAAAATAGTATCATTTGAAATACCCTAGGGTGTCTAGTTTGCTAAAATGTATGGTTTTGTGGGGTAAAATATACATTCTGGCTTCACAAATGTCACAAATGGAACATGGGTGTAGGTTTTCTGCATGTCAGAATTCCAAGTTGAAAAACCAAAAAGCGTACCCCCTAAATGTGGCCTTTTAGCCCCAAAACAAACCAACAACCCTATGCATGGGGGGTATCCCTGTACTGAGGAGATGTTGATGAACACATATTAAGGTGTTGTTTGGCACTGACACATAATGGGATCTGTGAATTCATGCCCGAAGTACAATGTATGTGAAAAAAAAAATACTATCCATAACATTGACATAGGCTGGTGGTAGAATTAGTGCATGGAAAGTGTTAAAATACTACCATTTGAAATACCTTAGGGTGTCTAGTTTTAAAAAATATATGGCTTTGTGGGGTAGAATACACTTTTTGGCTTCAAAAATGTCCCAAATGGGACATGGGCGACGGTTTTCTGCACGTCAGAATTCCAAGTTGGAAAACCAAAAAGCGCACCTCTCAAATGTGGCCTTTTAACCCACAAATAACCTAACCAACCTATACATGGGTGGTATCCCTGTACTCAGTAAATGTTGCTGAACACATATTGAGGTGTTGTTTGGCACTGACATATAACAGAATCTGTGAATTCATGCCCAAAGTACAATGTATGTGAAAAAAAATTACTACCCAAAACATTGACATAGGCTGGTAGTAAAATTAGTTCATGGAAGGTGTTAAAATACTACCATTTGAAATACCCTAGGGTGTCTAGTTTTAAAAAATATATGGCTTTGTAGGGTAGAATACACTTTCTGGCTTAAAAGATGTCCCAAATGGGACATGGGCACAAGTTTTCTGCATGTCAGAAGTCCAAGTTGGAAAACCAAAATGTGCACCCCCTAAATGTGGCCTTTTAGCCACAAAACAAACCAACAAACCTATATGTAGCGGATGGCACCAGGTAACCCTACAAAAATACTGTATAAAGCTGCATCCGTGTATCTGTTGTATTTTCTGTGTATTAAAGCCTTCCATTGTTTAGTTATGTCAGCCACCCAGTCTGACTACCTTGCTTCTGGCTCCAGATTAAAGTGGCTAGATACTGCTTTACTGGTGATGTGTTTAAGGTTTCTATTGTTTAATCAAGTGTTATCTGATTGCAGTTTGGTGTATATAAGTCTGTGTTGTTTGTCAAATAAAGTTGTTCAATCTTGCTGTAAAAGGCTTGTCAGTTATGCTCCTGAAACTGTGTGTCGTCCAGTTATTGGGATTGCTGTTGGGATATTGCTGTATTTGACCTGCTGGAAACCCTGCCTTTGGATTTACTATTTACTTGTTCCTGAGTCTCACTTGGATTATAAGCGGAGATAACCTGGGTAAGATTGCATCTCCGCTACATTGGTTGGCAGCGCTGGGATCCAGACTCACAGAGGAACAAGCCTAAATGGAGTACGGATGGAGATTGATTTTGCCACACTAAAACGCTCCACGCTAAAAGACCTTCTGGAGGCAAAGGGTATACAAGCCAGCAATAAGACAAAAGCGGCACTTATCACTGAACTGATGGCGGAGTACCAAATGGAAGGCGATTCGGTTCCCGAACAGGGGAATTCGGGAGAAACACCGGAACAAAGGGAGTTCCAGAGGCAGGTACAATTTCGACTGTCTTTCTATGGGGAACACCCTCCAACAGAGATTGTTTCCAAAACAATAACGGAGGTCCAGGAATTTATACTGAGGAGTCAAACAGCGGCCCCGGAACGCAGCTCTGCAGTAAATATGCCACATGAAGGTAAGCCGAAAATACCGTACCAGGCTTTTAAAACATATGTGGAGGCAGAGGAAGATATAGACGCTTTCCTGCAAGATTTCGAGAGACTGTGTGCACTGCATAGAATCAGCACAGAGGACTGGGTACTTATTTTGGCAGGGAGGTTAACTGGGAGGGCAGCTGAGGCATATCGGACTGTACCGAATGATGAAATACGGAATTACCACAAAGTGAAAGAAATTATATTGGCCAGGTATGCTATAACACCAGAAGCATACCGGCGGAGATTCAGGGATTTAAAGAAGGTGGAGAAAGACTCACATGCTGAGTGGGCATGCAGACTGCAACGAGCAGTCTTGGGGTGGGTGCAAGCGAGCAAGGCACGGTCTATGGAGGATGTATTGCAAATGGTATTGCTGGAGCAATTTTATGAAGGAGTAACCAGCGAGGTACAGGAGTGGTTAAGAGACAGAAACCCTACCTCCCTTACCGAAGCAGCCAGGAAGGCGGACGAGTACCTGGATGCACGCAGGCAGCAAAAACCTGCAGCTCCAAAAGTACCTTTTAAAACCTTTGGGGGAAATAACTACACGCCAGCTCTACCAAGGTCACTGCCACCACCACCACCACCCGCTGCACAGCCACGTTTCCGCCAGCCCACGTCGGGCCCTTGCCACCACTGCCAGAAGTGGGGACATTATAAAAGGGAATGCCCCCAGCTGCGGGACCGTTCCACCTGGATTCGACCCGGTCCGCCACCACCACCGAGAGCCGCCGCAGCCCATCACTACCAGGACATCGTGACCACACCGTATGGTTCAGCAGTTCCCATCACAACAGTAGAGCAGTGGGAGGTACTGCACGAGGCAGATCCCGTCCAGGCTAACGCAGACAACCGCCAGCATCACAGGCAGACCGTGTATCTGGAGGGTAAAGCGGTTCAGGGCTACGTGACTCAGGAGCCACCATCACCCTGGTAAAAAGTCACCTGGTCTCAGACCAAGCTAAACTTAATAAGACTGTGGCCGTCAGGGTAGCCGGGGGAGCAGTATACCGGCTACCCACAGCAAGGGTACATTTGCATTGGGGAGCGGGGGCAGGGCATGTGGAGGTGGGGTTGATGCCGCAGTTACCGGCGGAGGTTTTATTGGGGAACGATCTGGGGAGGCTCACATCTGCTTTTGAGCCCCAGACACCCCCCACAGGAGAAGCTCACCCTGTGGTCACTCGACAACAGGCCCGCACCCAGGACTACAACACACTCCCGGAGGTTCAGGTAAGAGATCCTTCCCCTTCCCCTGACTGTGTCCCCTGGGCCCCTCCTAACGAATTTGCAGCTGAGGTAGTGACTGACCCCACCTTGCAGGTGTATAGGGACAAGGTGACAGCAGACACGCCTGGGGGGGAGGGCGAAAGGTTTATTTGGGACAACCAGCTGTTATATCGGGAGACGGATAAGCAGGTATCCGGGTCAGACCCGATTGTGATGAGGCAGTTGGTGGTACCTCAGCGGTACCGGGCGGAGTTACTACGGATAGCCCATGACATTCCGCTATCTGGACATTTAGGGGTCAGCAGGACCCGATACAGGTTAACCCAAAGTTTCTTTTGGCCGGGAATTAGCCAGGAGGTGCGCAGGTATTGCAACACGTGCGATACCTGTCAAAGGGTGGGGAAAAGGGGGGACCGGCGCAAGGCCAAGTTACATCCCCTCCCCATAATCGAGGAACCCTTTAGCAGGGTAGCAGTTGACCTAATAGGACCCCTCAACAAAGCAAGCCCGTCAGGTAAAAGATTTATCCTGACAGTAGTAGATTATGCCACCAGATATCCAGAGGCGGTGGCCCTGACGAATATACAGGCTGAGACAGTAGCCGAAGCCCTGATGAAGATATTCTCCCGGGTGGGACTCCCCAGGGAGATTGTCTCCGATCAGGGCACCCAGTTCACCGCCGAAGTCACGCAGCGCCTCTGGAAGTTTTGTGACATTAAGCCGGTCATTAGTTCCCCTTACCACCCCCAGACGAATGGGCTCTGCGAACGTTTCAACGGTACATTGAAACAAATGCTCCGAACCTTCGCAGAGACCCACAAGGACTGGGAGAAGTTCCTGCCACACCTCCTCTTTGCTTACCGGGAGGTGCCGCAGGAATCCACTGGGTTCTCCCCATTTGAACTATTGTTTGGCCGCAGGGTACGAGGGCCTTTAGATTTGATCAGAGAGCATTGGGAGGGAGAACGGAGCACTGACGGCACCCCCATCATACCCTATGTGTTGGCATTCCGAGACCGCCTTGAGGCCTTAACTCAGACGGTACGCGAGAATTTGCAGGCGGCTCAGACACGCCAACGCACATGGTATGATCGGGGCGCCAGGGACCGTAGCTTTCAGGTCGGGCAGAAGGTGTTAATCTTAAAACCTGTCCGACACGATAAGCTGCAGGCCGCCTGGCAGGGCCCTTATAAGGTGGTGGAACAACGGTGTGACACCACTTATATAATCGGCTCGTGCGTTGGTACTGGGGGGCGACGCATGCTCCATGTGAACATGATGAAGCCCTACCAGGAGCGCTCGGAGGAAGTGACCGCTATATGTGCGCCTAACTCCGAGGAGTTTGACAGTTTACCTCTCCCGGATCTGCTGGGAGAGGGTCAGTTATCCGGGGACTTAGGGGAGGTCACCCTGGGGGATCGGTTGAGCCCACAGGAGCGGAGCGAGGTACAACAGCTGTTGAGGGAGAAGCAGGATATCTTCTCTAATGTACCTGGTTACACTCCTCTGGCCACTCACCGAGTAAACACCCCAGGGCAACTTCCCATGCGTCAGACCCCGTACCGCATCCCAGAAGCGGTACGGGCGAACATGCGCAAGGAGATAGATGAGATGCTCCAGCTGGGGGTGATTGAGCCCTCTGACAGCCCCTGGGCATCTCCGGTAGTGCTAGTGCCAAAGCGGGACGGCACGACCCGGTTCTGTGTAGACTACCGGAGATTAAATGAGAAGACGGTATCGGACGCCTATCCTATGCCCAGGATAGACGAACTCCTGGATCGGATGGCGAGGGGGCACTATCTCACCACAATTGACTTGTGTAAAGGGTATTGGCAAATACCCTTGGCACAAGACGCCATCCCTAAGTCGGCCTTTGTCACCCCATTCGGCTTGTACCAATTTAAGGTCATGCCGTTTGGGATGAAAAACGCCCCGGCTACTTTTCAGCGGATGGTGGACCGCCTCCTAGATGGGTTCCAGGATTATACCTGCGCATACCTCGACGATATTGCCATTTTCAGCAATACCTGGCAGGAACACCTGACCCATATAGGAGCGGTCCTAGACAGGATTAGGGCCGCTGGTTTAACGCTGAAACCAGCCAAATGCAGCATAGGAATGGCTGAAGTACAGTACCTAGGTCATCGGGTAGGATGTGGCAAGCAAAAGCCGGAACCAGCCAAAGTAGAGGCTGTAGCTCAATGGCCCACCCCTAGGACTAAGACCCAAGTGTTAGCGTTCTTAGGAACGGCCGGATACTACCGGAAATTTGTCCCGAATTACAGTGCCCTGGCCAAACCTCTCACCGACTTGACACGTAAAAACCTACCCCGCCAAGTAACCTGGACCCCGGAGTGTGAACAGGCATTTCAGTTGTTAAAAGATGCATTGACAAATGCCCCTGTCTTGGCAGCTCCCAATCCAACTAAACGTTTTCTTGTCCACACAGACGCTTCTATGTTTGGATTGGGAGCAGTATTAAGCCAAGTCGGGGCCGATGGCGGAGAACATCCCGTGGCTTACATCAGCCGGAAACTGTTACCTCGAGAAGTAAGCTACGCCGCCATCGAGAAAGAATGCCTGGCTGTGGTGTGGGCCCTGAAGAAATTACAGCCATATTTGTACGGACAAGCTTTTTCCCTGCTCACGGATCACAACCCGTTAGTATGGCTAAACCGGGTGGCTGGGGACAATGCCCGGCTGCTGCGCTGGAGTCTGGCGCTGCAGCCCTTTGACTTTAATATCCAGTACCGCCCGGGTAAACAGAATGGAAATGCTGATGGGTTGTCTCGGCAAACGGACCTAGAGAAATGATCCGTGAGCCTCCCCGGACATCCCCAAGCCGATCCGTGTTGGATCAGACTGTGTATGCCGGCTTGTGGGCAAGGGGGAGCAGTGTAGCGGATGGCACCAGGCAACCCTACAAAAATACTGTATAAAGCTGCATCCGTGTATCTGTTGTATTTTCTGTGTATTAAAGCCTTCCATTGTTTAGTTATGTCAGCCACCCAGTCTGACTACCTTGCTTCTGGCTCCAGATTAAAGTGGCTAGATACTGCTTTACTGGTGATGTGTTTAAGGTTTCTATTGTTTAATCAAGTGTTATCTGATTGCAGTTTGGTGTATATAAGTCTGTGTTGTTTGTCAAATAAAGTTGTTCAATCTTGCTGTAAAAGGCTTGTCAGTTATGCTCCTGAAACTGTGTGTCGTCCAGTTATTGGGATTGCTGTTGGGATATTGCTGTATTTGACCTGCTGGAAACCCTGCCTTTGGATTTACTATTTACTTGTTCCTGAGTCTCACTTGGATTATAAGCGGAGATAACCTGGGTAAGATTGCATCTCCGCTACACTATACATGGGTGGTATCCCTGTACTCAGGAGATGTTGCTGAACACATATTGAGGTGTTATTTGGAAATACCCCTTCACATTTTAAGGTAATGTTTACCTAAATTGCAATCTATGTGAAAAATTAAAAGATTTTTTGCTGCAAACTTTGGCAAAGATTGGTGGTAAAATGGCTACATGAAATGTGTCAAAATACCACAAGTTAAATGCCCTGAGTGGTCTTGTTTTCAAAAATATGTACATGTTGGGGATCATTCATGGATTTAGTACAGAAATCAGTGTTACAATGTCACTATCGCTAATTTTGAAAAAAAGGATTTTAAAATAGCTTTGCACTACTTATAGTTCTGGCCCTGTAACATGAATAAAAAAGCACAAAAAAATAAAACATGGGCTATTTCTGAACTCAGGACATATATTAGAAACTATTTAGCAGTGTTTTTTTGTTGTCTCTTGTACATGAGTATACGATTTTTCAAATAAAAGTCATAAACATTTTTTTTTATATCAAATTATATGCTATATAAGCAAAACAATGGTATCAAAAGAAAGCCCTTCTTATAACAATATAAACGATATATAGTTTGTGCGGGTACACTAAATGAGACAGAAATAAATTACAGCAAAACACAAACACCTCAGAAATGTTAAAACAGCCCATGTCACCAAGCGTCGGACAAGCCCAAAAAGTCATGTCACTAAGGGGTTAAAATCCTAACTGTCATATTCTTAGACCATAACATCTTCTCTTTCTACATATTTGCAACATGACCTCTCACCTTCTACAACATACAAAAACCTTTTATGTCCAGCAATTGCCATTTCCATGGCCCACAAAGTCTTCAACAGCTTATCTTTACAACACAAAATTCACACCTTAACCTTTATTACGAATAAACGTTGCTCAAGTCTTTCTCTAGTACCAACTCTGAAATTCTGCTTAAATCTAAAACACATCTGTATCTGTGCATACAAATACAACCTTACAATGAAGGCATCTTCACTTATCTAATTACTTTATCTAGAGTCTTGGAAAATGTGATATCTTATCTTGGGAAATATCCAAATTAAAGGGCTTAAAATACAAAAAGGAAGAATGTACCGTAAATAAATAAACATTTCTAATAAATAACATGTAAAACCAGTTAAAAAGATAGTCTGTGTCTTTAAATTAGCATCATGCAAGTTTTAGATTGTTTTTGCCAGAACATAAAACTGTCTGAATAGATTTTAAAATATTTTATAGCTGTTATACTATCCAATGGATTCATCACGTATATTTAACATGATGTCCAAGAGATACCTCGGACACTATATGACTCTTGCTGTTTTAAACACAAATATTTCTAATTTACTTACTTACAGCAGCAAATTAATTCAAAAAACGATGCTTACCACTATTAAAATTACTTACTATGAAACTTCTTATCACACTGATGAATATAGCTCAGAAGACCGTTACTCAAAAATCATTCAAAAATTATTACACTAGCGGCATAACGTGCCTATTTTTTCATTGAGCGCTCGATTTTGAGTGATTCAGGAGATATGTCCTCTCTACTCCACTAAATATAAAACACTTACCACCTATAAGAGAATACAGTAAATACAGTAAATTTCCTTAGACGTACACTTACCACCCGTCTATGGTTTCTTATGACTTTATAATTGACCTTATATATGTCAAATATACAATTAATATGTCAAACCAAGAATAGTCTAGTCTCCCTGAGACTGTAAATTTTAGTTCATAATACCCCTGGTATTAATACTAAGGATCTCCCTGAGATCTGTGTATGTGTCCCAGACACGTAAATATAAGGGTCTCCCTGAGATCTGTGTATGTGTCCCAGACACATGAATATAAGGATCTCCCTGAGATCTGTGTATGTGTCCCAGACACGTGAATATAAGGATCTCCCTGAGATCTGTAAGTTAGCCTCCCTGAGACTGTAAGTTAGCCTCCCTGAGACTGTAAATATAAGTTTATAATACCGCTGGTATTACTGTGAAAGATCTCCCTGAGATCTGGTTATGTGTCCCGGACACAAAACCAAAAAAAAATTGTAAGGATGTATGTCCCTGACACACAAATATAAGGATCAGGATTTGTCCAGTGCCCTCAGTCCGATAGATAAACCAAAAAAAAGTAAATCTTACCGGACAAAGGATGACCTTCCCAATCCCGGACGAGCCCCCAAAATTGTAAGGAATTTGGTTCCGTCCCTTGTAATACGACTGTCTTGGTTTGACATACTGGATCCAGGAGAGCTATCTCACAGTGAATAACCGAGACCGACACCAAGGCAACTGTGAAACAACTCTGATTTTAATTGTTTAAACAAGCATATATAAATGAAGATAAAAGCATTAGTTACCACGATATAATTGGTTATTCTAATATTCTAATATGCAGAAAGGCGTGTTTTACAAGAAAATGCACTTAAAACGTAATATGTAAAATAGTGTAACAAAAGTCGTTCTTATGGAAAATTACAGAACTTTCAGAGACAATATGTTGATGTACCAGAAACCTCTGTTCTAGCCTTGGAATAGTAAGATAAGACCATTCTAAAAACAATTACGCTACGGGCGTGATCTGGCCTTCCAGAAGCTGCTGCAGACATCAGCTTTTTTGACAAACTGTCGGCTTTTAACCCTCACAGATCCAAATTAATCCTTTCAGTATGAGTATAAGATGTATTTTTGATAGAACATGCAAGTGTATTCTCTGACCGACAGCTGTCAAGCTTCAGTAAGAAGAAGGGAGCTTTGGTCAGTTGGTGACTCTCTCTTTATCTATTTGATAATGCAAAGAGAGCCCCCTTTTTCAAAATAGGATCAACAAAGGTTTAAAATCAGCTTTAAATTAAAATCCTTAACATCTTAGGATTGCTCACACATCTTTTGTGACTCTTGTTCATGCTCTGCATAGAACTGCTCGACAAATCATAAAACAAATGTATGCAAATTAAACCCTTTAATTAAATAATTTAAAAAAATCAATTACAACTTCAAATTTATGTAGCGCCAACAATTTACGTAGAGCTTGGTACAGAGTATAGACTGATATATAAGGTAAAGAGCCCTGATCACAGATATTAAAATCTAGAGGGACTAGGGGGCAGGAGTCACATAGGGTGAGTGAAAAGGTCAAAAGGGAAGTTGGTGATAGTAACAATAAATAATAATAAATATTGTTCAGGTTCGATGAATACTAGATTTCCATATTCCTAACAGTGTTTGGGGACAGTGAAAGGTACAAGGATTTGACTAGAGGTTAATTAAAGTGTTTTCTATTTGTATGAATAGTAATCTGCCTTTAGGAAGTAATTTTGAAGTTTGAGAATGAGTAAGGTTCTTTTTAAATAAGTTCCAGAGAAAGAGTAACGTTTTGCAAGCTCAATTGGGAAGTGGTGATGAGGTGAAATATGAATCAGAGGAAGGCCAGTCAGGACAGTATTACAGTAGTCAAGACAATAGATGACACGCCAGTGTACTAGGATATTGGCAGCCTCTTCACTGAGGAACAGGCGAATGTGCACAATGTTCCTTAGGCTCAATTTACATGATTTGCCTAATAATTTATTATATTATTTATCATATGCACATGCATTACCATATTTTCTTAACTATAAGACAAGATTTTTTTCAGAGCAAATGTCTTATCAGACCTAACATAGAGGTATGACTATAATAATAGGATGAGCAAAAAGCGGGTTGGGTGCACGAGCTCCTGAGAACAGATGGCATAACAATAGTCCGTCCTGTAGGATAATACCTGCTCGGGAGGGCAACTCCGTTTTTTGCTTGCTTACACCATTACAGAGGAACCACTCCATTAGCATATCAGAATAATCCCACCCATGAGGGCAGTCCAGATCCAAAATGCATGGCTAGTACCCTCTGCACGAGGAACACAGCAGTAGGTACTATCCTACAGGACAGACTATTGTAGTGGTGTCTGTTCTCAGGAGCTCATGCACCCACCCCATTTTTTTCTCACCTTAGGTTTCAGGCTTGCTTGCACCTGGATGATCATCAACCATACCCCACTGACGAGGCCATTGTAGGATGAAACGTACGTCTGTGGTTTGCTGTGTTTCTCGTGCAGAGGGTACTAGCCATGCATTTCTGGTCTGGACTCCCCTTATGAGTGTGATTAGTCTGATATGCTAATGGAGTGATTCCTCTGTAAGGTTTTAAGCAAGCAAAAAACGGTGTTGTCCTCCTGAGTAGGTACTATACTACAGGATAGACTATTGTAGTGCTGTCTGTTCTCGGGAGCTCGTGCACCCACCCCCTTTTTTGCTCACCTTAGGTTTCAGGGTATGCCCATGGCCATGGGTCCCTGGCTTGCTTGCATCTAGCGGATCATCAGCCATACCACACTGACAAGGCCATTGTAGGCTGAAACGTGCATCTGTGGTTTGCTGTGTTCCTCGTGCAGAGGGTACTAGCTAAGCATTTTGGGTCTGGACTGCCCTTATGAGCTGCCCTCTACTTATATGACAGAACATCTGGTGGTCACTGAATTCTATAAAAAATAGCCTCAGCAATAGTGATGTACTGCATTGGATGATGTCTGCACACATCGCTCACACATCCACCGGCTGCCCACACTAGACACCAGGGAGTGAGGAGGAGCAGATTGTCATGTCTAAGGTGGCATATGAAAAGTATAAGGTAGTAAATGACAAGTCTACTACCTCATAATTGGGGGTGGGGCAGAAGGTGGGGCAGATAGCAAATCTAAGCAGTAGATGGCAAGGCTGCGGTGGCAGATGGAAAGTCTTTCAAAGACTGAGGGTGTAACGGTCAGAGTTGAGGATCCAAGGTGCAGGAACTTAAAATACTGGATCTTTAGATCTAATTGTACAAATGGTCACCAGGTCTTTGAGAGGTAGTAGGAGGTCTTTGTTTCAAATCAGAGATATCTTTGGTTGAGTTGCGGGCACTGCTGAAAAGGTAAATTGATGTACCTGTACCTCTCTCTGAACAATGGATAGGAAAATATGAGTATGTGACAGTAGATTCACAAATGAATGAACTTTGGAAACTGGACAAACAGACACTGGTACTGAGATACTGAGATACTGGATACCAGAAAACCTTGAATTATGAGACTATTTATTAAAACTTAAATATTGAACTAAGAATTTGGAATTGGGTATTTATAACAATCCAATGCTCTCAATCCCACCTCAATCTGCCCTAAAAAATACATAATTTCTTCATTAGTAAAATAGTGTTTCACCTCTTTCTATTTCACCCAGTAATTATAGCCATGAGAATATCACTATAGTCTCAACAGATTTATCATGTGTATAAAGTGTGGATAATATATTGATCATAACTCTTAAGATGACCTCAACTCAAAAGATGCAGGAACAATACATTCCGGGTTTAATGCCATCATATCTCACAATGGAAAGAGCATGATCATCTTTAAATCTCCAGATGACAAGGATCATGCAGTTTCCCATTGAATCGACATTTGCTTGAACCTTGATGGAAAGGTCTGAAAGGAAGAGTGTGGAGTGGATTTTTCTTCTTTAAGAATTTTCCAATGTTATACTACACACAGCTCAGTGTGTGTAGTATAACTGTCTGGGCCTTACCAGGCCAGGTAGGAGTTTTAGTGCAGGGATAGTGGAGGTGTCTGGTGCAGGTTGAGAACAGATAAAGAAACAAAGAGCTATGGATTGGAATAAAGAATGAAGGAGAGACAAAAGGGAATTTAGCAAATAACTGCAGAATAAGAAAATGGTTTGAGTAGGAACAGCAGTATGAACAATGAGCTATAGACAATGGACTGTAGACAAAGCAAAGGTAGGGGTAAAGAGAGATACACACGGGGTGAGACATGAGGTAAGGGTGAGTCCTGTAGTAAGGGTGAGGCCTGTGGTAAGGGTGAGGCCTACAGTAAGGGTTTCAGGAACATCCAAGAGAGGGTGAGGTCTGCAATGAGTAGCTAAATAGGAACACCCGAGAGAGGGTGAGATCTGAGAAGGGTGACTTTAAGGGAGCAACTTAACTGAACAACATCTTGTTGTAGAACCCTGTCACAATTCAATGTTTTCCATTTTTTTGTTGTATGTGAATGGCAGCATTTCAAGAAGTAATAGTCTGAAGGTACAGGGCTACACTTTATAAAGTTTGATGATTTTGAATATATGTCATAAATATGTTCTCCTATTGTGTCCTCCTGTCGTGTGTACTAATATATAATGACTGTTAAACTCAGCATTATATTAATGTATCATAGAAACAAACATGGTTAATCATTTTTTTGTTTTTATACAACACTAGAAAGCTCAGTAAATGTAATTATATGCATTTTAGGAAGAATTATACAAATTTTAGGTTTAGGGGAACTCAAAATATTGGCGAAAATATCAAGATTTAAAAAAAAATAGTTAAGATAGAAAATATGTCAAGCTCAAGTTTTGTTTTGCAACTTGTTTGCAGCCCACCACAATTTCCTGAATTAGTGAATAATAAATAAATCCTTCCAGTAAGTGTAATCTTTGCTACAAAATGAAAATATGTGTTTTGCATTTAGCTGATGGTGAATTCACAAATGCTAACTGATAAAGAAGGTATACAATGTTTATTTTATAACTGAAATATGTATTTTATATAATATTTTAGTTTAAAAGTGTCTAATATATTTTTATTTGAAACAAGCCTCATTCAAAACATAGTTTTTCTTTTAAGTTACCTAATAAAACTGGAGGTTATACTTAATATAAATCAATCAGGCCTGAAATGGGGCCAGATTGGTGAAATTCCAGAAATCTCTGAAATTCAGATATTTAATATAGCACAGTTTCTTCTGATTTTGGGATGATTTTCAGACATATTTGTTTTGAGGATTTCCTTGGAATTCGCCCCACTCAGTATGGGAAAAAATCTCCAAAAGTCCACTAAAATAGCCGCATTTAAGATCTTTCTATTTTTTAGTTAAAAACTTGAAAATTACAATTAAAACAATAAAAAAAAACTTTTAATTGTAATTGTTTTAAATGTTATGTTTTAACTGTCCCCTCCCTCCCCGGGTCCGTTAGACTGCCACTGGCCCCATGAAAAAAAGGTAGCCTTTGCCAGCCTTAATAATAAAAGGGGTTGGAAGCTGATCAAATGTTTTTCAGACAACATAATATACTTGTTGGCCTGACACCTCCTATCAAAAATGTATCTGGGAGCTGGTCAAATGATTGCAGGCTCCTATAATATATATGGGGGCCAAGGCAAGTAGCCCTATATCACCTTTCAAAAACATTCTGGAAGCTGGACAAATGCTCCCAGTCCTCTGTACATGCCCTTGCCCTCCATGATTATTGGGGCTGGGAGCTTACCGTAAGATGCCCTGACCCCCCAATAATAATAAATGATTCCCCTGGTGTCAGAAGGCTTCCCAAATGGCTATGACCCCATATATAAATATATATGGCCCAGAGGATTCAGGGGTTAACCATATGCCACCAAACACCCTATATACTCTTGCATGGGGTTCGGGGGTTAGGAAAATGATCCGGAACCCCATAAATAAATATATCTCTTTTACTCTCATTCAACTAAATATTTAAATTAAAAAAACAGCCTAATAAAATACAAAATGCAATAAAGTTTCATCATTGTTTAATGTCTAGGTATTATTTGTTTCAGTTCTTGTTTTAATTATTTTCATCAAAGACAAACACATTTCATACAACATTCTTCCTCATTAAAGGATATATATACATAGTGCAAAACAGTACAAAAACAAAGTTTCAGTTGGTAAAGTTTAGTTGTCACCCGCAGAAGCAAAGGAAGATATCAGGCTCATCAAAGTATAAATTCTTCTGGTTTATTTGCACAATCTAAAAAATATATAAAATATCCATTGCACAGTATTCCACAATTAAAGCCCATTATAAAAATGGTATACACGTACAACAAATAAAAGCACATAAAGTGCAACTTGCATGTAATGTCCTGATAGATAGTCCAACTCCGTTCCTGCTGCTGCCAGGATAGGGTAATCTGGTACTAGAACTCTGAAATAGCTGAAATCTCAATGTGTTTCACCGGCTCTGATGTAGGCTTCCTCAGGAGACATATTCTTTACTTTAAAGTGATGATCCATATTGTCAGGAATACCACTCGGCCCTAACTTATGACGCAATAGAGAGAACAAGCTCTATTTTGCGCCATCAGGGAGAAGCTATCACGTGATCCGGACCCGGGACAAGACACAGAATTAGAAAAAAAGAAAGAACAAGAAAAAATGATTATAATGATAAAAAGATAATAAAAGTCGAAAATAATAAAAAACAATAAAAAATAAGTAAATAGAAACAAAGAAAACAAATCAACGAAAGTTAGTGGAGCAACAGTTTGGTGCGCTTACAAAGTGGTGATGAGAGGTCAGTGCATTAAATTAAAGAAGAGTATGATACAAAAATCTGCTCTCCAGCTGTCAGCGCTCTATATTAAACTATTTAGTCTATTTAAAGAAAATAAAAATAATAAATCAAAAGAACTGCAAAGGAAAATAGGAAATACAAAAACACAAGTTAAATAGAAAATCATTGATAGAAAGAAATGTTATCATCGACCAAACAGAGCAGACAAACTATTAACGAACAAAATTAAAAAACAGAGGGTGACAACCGAATAGAAAAAATAATAGAGGGAGGAAAAATAAATAGAACACCAGAGGAAATAGGAAGAATATTTAGCAACAATTATAAAAATGTATATAATTTATCAGAAACTAAGAAAAAGCAGGATATCAATGACAACCTGTCCGAAGTAAAACTTCCAACTCTGACAACAGAATTACCAAGCTCCATAAATGGAGAGTTCACTAGAGACAAATTAAGTAGAGCCATACATAGACTAGCTAAATTTAGCCCGGATGGCTTCAGTAACAACTTCTTTAAGATAATGAAGCCTAATATTATTAGCCACTTAACTGAAACCTTCAATGAAACAGCAGGCAAAGGCCAATTTCCTCAAGAAATGTTAAAAGCAAACATCCTGCCAATATTGAAGCCAGGAAAAGATCCAACAGAAGTTCAAAATTGTAGACCTATCTCCCTTATAAATGTGGATGTAAAATGATTTGCCTCTTTTATCTCAGAGTGAAAACCATTCTCCCGGGCATGATACAACCCGACCAGATCGGGTGTGTGCCCGGAAGGATGGTAAGTAACAATATAAAAGGGTTAATAGATATGATTGATTCTTCAACAAAAGAAGATAAGTACCTCTTGACAATGTCGTTGGACGCAGAAAAGGCCTTCGACAGGGTCGACTGGGAATTTATGGTGGAGGTGATCACGGCCTTTGGAATCCAAGGATGGATGTATAAGGCAATTGTGGCACTTTAATCATCACCATCTGCCATAATTGTGGGTCCAAACTAAAGTTCTGAGTGGTTTGAGGTAAGAACCACTCCTTTACATAATGACAATGGAAATATTACCCTCAAAAATAAGACAAAACAATCTAATAAAAGCATACTCAACTATACTATATATATATGCTATACTATGTTATACCCTAATATATGTACTTAATCCTACAGACATGCTACAACACTTAATGAGCGAAATAGCCCAATAAAGTTTTGTATCTAACTACAAACTAACCATCTCAAAATCAATAGCAATGTATATCAATGTAAATCAAGAAGAAAAAGATATAATACAAAATATATACAATTTCATCAGTCTGAGAGAATTTACATATTTGGGGATAAGGATCTGCAAAAAGGCAGGAAAGATAATTTAGATACATTTTTGTCACTTATTACAATCTATGAACAGAGATTTCAGAAACTGGCGATCACATGAGGTGTCATGGTGGGGTAGAATAAATATAATAAAATCCTACATAATACCAAAATGGATCTACATATTCTTGATGTTGTCATTGACAATATCCAAAACATGGCCAACAATGATTCAATCCGCCATGGCACATTTCATCTGGCGAGTAAAAAAGCCAAGGATCAAAGCAGGGATATTGGCCGAGAGCATCAATAAGGGTGGAGTAGGCTGGAATAATATCACATGTGGTGTTGATGGGTAAAAAATCCAGTAAAACAGCGGGGTGGTATAAAATTAAAGGACAAAATATCAGAATCGAGTTCTAAGGTAATAAACCTAACTTCATCATCTATACTAAACTAAATTATCCTAATGTGGGAAAAAATAAAAAAAAGGTTAGAGTTAGAAACAAGATAATGGACTTCCAAAATCTAGACACTATAGAACAAGAAGTAGAAAATGTGTCACTTAATAATTAGAAGATTAAAAATATCAATAAAATTGCCTACCTGATAGGAGGTGTTCTCACCCTATTGAGAGTGTGCCTTGACATGGCGGGTGAGCTTAATTATGCTTTGGCCAATTCATATAAACAAAACCTCTCATTTATATTATATTTATATATTTTTTGCCAACTTTATTAGGTTGAGAAGCGCAGACAGTTTTTGTTTTTTGTATACATTGTACAGCCAATCACACTGTATTTGCAGCATGCTCACACCTGTTTGGTAAGCATAATTTTTACATTTATATTGATTGAGCCTGTGACTAGCTTAACGCACCAACATTTTTATTTTCCTTGCTTGCACATATTTGAGGTTGTTGGCTCCTCATTGTCTGGTTGCAGCTTGCTGTTATAGGGTTAATTGGGAGGAGGTTTAATTGCACCACTTCCAACACATTTACAAGGTTTTGGTAGCAGTATAAATTGCTTTGTGTGCCCACTAGATAGGAGGTTAGAGTAGGTTCTCACCCTATTGAGAGTGTGCCTTGACATGGCGGATGAGCTTAATTATGCTTTGGCCAATTAATATAACCAAAACCTCTCATTTCTATTATATTTATATATTTGTTGCTAACTTTATTAGGTTGAGAAGCGCAGTCAGTTGTTTTTTTTTATATACAGTGTACAGCCATTCACACTGTATTTGCAGCATGCTCACACCTGTTTGGTTAGCATAATTTTTACATTTATATTATTTGAGCCTGTGACTAGCTTAGCGCACTGAAATTTGTCTTTTCCTTGCTTATGTCTATTCTTCAAGTTGAACTGATCACATATAATGTGACCCTACATGTGTTTTCCCACTCTTGGTCACCATGGCCTCTTACAGTCACATTGTCCAGGCAGTCCTTGGCATCTCAACCACCAATGGAAGATTCAAAGCCTTCTCCACCCGTAGCTCTCTTCTGACTGTAGTGCTCTTCTTTCACGGGACCCTGATTGTAAGCTTGCAAGCTGGGTTCTCTAACTCATGTACTAGTCTGTACTAGTTTGTCTAACTTAGTGTGTTGCAAGAGAACAAAGGAACAAGAAATACCCCAAGAGGTAAGCCGGCTCAACTGCTATTAGTTAGGAATCTCATTGCGGATGTCGGATTATGGGTGCTTCGTCTTTTAGCTGTAGAACTGTAGAACAACACAGGTAATAAAATAACAAAACAGAGAAGGGGAATTTGCCTTATGCATTTCGCGTGTAAGAACCACGCTTAATCATAGGCTTGTCCAACAGTGAGTTCAGCAGCATTTAAACAAAATGATACTGGGAAGTGAAAAAGGTCAAATCAATTAGTGTAGTTTGGAACATCTGATCAACTATATATCTTCTGTAGATGTGATGGTGTTTGCAATGCAAGTGATAGAGAAAAATGAAAAAGAGGTAGCGCAGTAGTTTAAGATACAGTGTGTAGAGCATGTTTATTATACATTGCTTATCATTTGTTTATTGATATACATTTCAAATGTTAATAATTTCTATATTCTATTTAGCTCAATTCTTTCTCACTATAACTCACCAGAAAAAAAATGACCATGATAACCATTTTATATCATAGAAATACATGTATAAAGAGTGTACCTGTATGATGGATCATATAAAGAGTGTACCTGTATGAGGGATCATATAAAGAGTGTACCTGTATGAGGTCTTATATAAACAGTGTAGCTGTATGATGGATCATATAAAGAGTGTACCTGTATGATGGATCATATAAAGAGTGTACCTGTATGATGGAATATATAAAGAGTGTACCTGTATGAGGGATCATATAAAGAGTGTACCTGTATGAGGGATCATATAAAGAGTATACCGGTATGATGGATCATATAAAGAGTGTACCTGTATGAGGGATCAGATGAAGAGTGTACCTGTATGAGGGATCATATAAAGAGTGTACCTGTATGAGGGATCATATAAAGAGTGTACCTGTATGAGGGATCATATAAAAAGTGTACCTGTATGAGGGATCATATAAAGAGTGTACCTGTATGAGGGATCATATAAAGAGTGTACCTGTATGAGGGATCATATAAAGAGTGTATCTGTATGATGGATTATATAAAGAGTGTACCTGTATGAGGGATCATATAAAGAGTGTACCTGTATGAGGGATCATATAAAGAGTGTACCTGTATGAGGGATCATATAAAGAGTGTACCTGTATGATGGATTATATAAAGAGTGTACCTCTATGAGGGATCATATAAAGAGTGTACCTGTATGAGGGATCATATAAAGAGTGTACCTGTATGAGTGATCATATAAAGAGTGTACCTGTATGAGGGATCATATAAAGAGTGTACCTGTATGAGGGATCATATAAAGAGTGTACCTGTATGAGGGATCATTTAAAGAGTGTACCTGTATGATGGATCATATAAAGAGTGTACCTGTATGATGGATCATATAAAGAGTGAACCTGTATGAGGTCTTATATAAACAGTGTACCTGTATGAGGGATCATATAAACAGTGCAAGAGTATGAGGGATCATATAAAGAGTTTACCTGTATGAGGGATCATATAAAGAGTGTACCTGTATGATGGATCATATAAAGAGTGTACCTGTATGAGGGATCATATAAAGAGTGTACCTGTATGAGGGATCATATAAAGAGTGTACCTGTATGATGGATCATATAAAGAGTGTACATGTATGAGGGATCATATAAAGAGTGTACCTGTATGATGGATCATATAAAGAGTGTACCTGTATGATGGATCATATAAAGAGTGTACCTGTTTGATGGATCATATAAAGAGTGTACCTGTATGAGGGATCATATAAAGAGTGTACCTGTATGAGGGATCATATAAAGAGTGCACCTGTATGAGGGATCATATAAACAGTGCACCTGTATGAGGGATCATATAAAGAATGTGCCTGTATGAGGGATCATATAAAGAGTGTACCTGTATGAGGGATCATATAAACAGTGCACCTGTATGATGGATCATATAAAGAGTTTACCTGTATGAGGGATCATATAAAGAGTGCACCTGTATGATGGATCATATAAAGAGTGCACCTGTATGATGGATCATATAAAGAGTGTACCTGTATGAGGGATCATATAAAGATTGCACCTGTATGAGGGATCATATAAACAGTGCACCTGTATGAGGGATCATATAAAGAGTGTACCTGTATATTGGACCATATAAAGAGTGTACCTGTATGAGGGATCATATAAAGAGTGTACCTGTATGAGGGATCATATAAAGAGTGTACCTGTATGAGGGATCATATAAAGAGTGTACATGTATGAGGGATCATATAAAGAGTGTACCTGTATGATGGATCATATAAAGAGTGTACCTGTATGATGGATCATATAAAGAGTGTACCTGTATGATGGATCGTATAAAGAGTGTACCTGTATGATGGATCATATAAAGAGTGTACCTGTATGAGGTCTTATATAAACAGTGTACCTGTATGAGGGATCATATAAACAGTGCACTTGTATGAGGAATCATATAAAGAGTTTACCTGTATGAGTGATCATATAAAGAGTGTACCTGTATGAGGGATCATATAAAGAGTGTACCTGTATGAGGGATCATATAAAGAGTGTACCTGTATGAGGGATCATTTAAAGAGTGTACCTGTATGATGGATCATATAAAGAGTGTACCTGTATGAGGGATCATATAAAGAGTGTACCTGTATGAGGGATCATTTAAAGAGTGTACCTGTATGATGGATCATATAAAGAGTGTACCTGTATGATGGATCATATAAAGAGTGAACCTGTATGAGGTCTTATATAAACAGTGTACCTGTATGAGGGATCATATAAACAGTGCAAGAGTATGAGGGATCATATAAAGAGTTTACCTGTATGAGGGATCATATAAAGAGTGTACCTGTATGATGGATCATATAAAGAGTGTACCTGTATGAGGGATCATATAAAGAGTGTACCTGTATGAGGGATCATATAAAGAGTGTACCTGTATGATGGATCATATAAAGAGTGTACATGTATGAGGGATCATATAAAGAGTGTACCTGTATGATGGATCATATAAAGAGTGTACCTGTATGATGGATCATATAAAGAGTGTACCTGTTTGATGGATCATATAAAGAGTGTACCTGTATGAGGGATCATATAAAGAGTGTACCTGTATGAGGGATCATATAAAGAGTGCACCTGTATGAGGGATCATATAAACAGTGCACCTGTATGAGGGATCATATAAAGAATGTGCCTGTATGAGGGATCATATAAAGAGTGTACCTGTATGAGGGATCATATAAACAGTGCACCTGTATGATGGATCATATAAAGAGTTTACCTGTATGAGGGATCATATAAAGAGTGCACCTGTATGATGGATCATATAAAGAGTGCACCTGTATGATGGATCATATAAAGAGTGTACCTGTATGAGGGATCATATAAAGATTGCACCTGTATGAGGGATCATATAAACAGTGCACCTGTATGAGGGATCATATAAAGAGTGTACCTGTATATTGGACCATATAAAGAGTGTACCTGTATGAGGGATCATATAAAGAGTGTACCTGTATGAGGGATCATATAAAGAGTGTACCTGTATGAGGGATCATATAAAGAGTGTACATGTATGAGGGATCATATAAAGAGTGTACCTGTATGATGGATCATATAAAGAGTGTACCTGTATGATGGATCATATAAAGAGTGTACCTGTATGATGGATCGTATAAAGAGTGTACCTGTATGATGGATCATATAAAGAGTGTACCTGTATGAGGTCTTATATAAACAGTGTACCTGTATGAGGGATCATATAAACAGTGCACTTGTATGAGGAATCATATAAAGAGTTTACCTGTATGATGGATCATATAAAGAGTGTACCTGTATGATGGATCATATAAAGAGTGTACCTGTATGAGGGATCATATAAAGAGTGTACCTGTATGAGGGATCATATAAAGAGTGTACCTGTATGATGGATCATATAAAGAGTATATGATCCATCATACAGGTACACTCTTTATATGATCCCTCATACAGGTACACTGTTTATATGATCCCTCATACAGGTACACTGTTTATATAAGACCTCATACAGGTACACTCTTTATATGATCCATCATACAGGTACAAAGAGTGTACCTGTATGAGGAATCATATAAAGAGTGTACCTGTATGAGGGATCATATAAACAGTGCACCTGTATGAGGGATCATATAAAAAGTGTACCTGTATGAGGAATCATATAAAGAGTGTACCTGTATGAGGGATAATATAAAGAGTGTACCTGTATGAGGGATCATATAAACAGTGCACCTGTATGAGGGATCATATAAAGAGTGCACCTGTATGAGGGATCATATAAAGAGTGTACCTGTATGATGGATCATATAAAGAGTGTACCTGTATGAGGGATCATATAAACAGTGCACCTGTATGAGGGATCATATAAAGAGTGCACCTGTATGAGGGATCGTATAAAGAGTGTACCTGTATGATGGATCATATAAAGAGTGTACCTGTATGATGGATCATATAAAGAGTGTACCTGTATGAGGTCTTATATAAACAGTGTACCTGTATGAGGGATCATATAAACAGTGCACCTGTATGAGGGATCATATAAAGAGTGTACCTGTATGATGGATCATATAAAGAGTATACCTGTATGAGGGATCATATAAAGAGTGTGCCTGTATGAGGGATCATATAAAGAGTGTACCTGTATGAGGGATCATATAAAGAGTGTACCTGTATGAGGGATCATATAAAGAGTGTACCTGTATGAGGGATCATATAAAGAGTGTACCTGTATGGGGGATCATATAAAGAGTGTGCCTGTATGAGGGATCATATAAAGAGTGTACCTGTATGAGGGATCATATAAAGAGTGTACCTGAATGAGGGATCATATAAAGAGTGTACCTGTATGAGGGATCATATAAAGAGTGTACCTGTATGAGGGATCATATAAAGAGTGTACCTGTATGAGGGATCATATAAAGAGTGTACCTGTATGAGGGATCATATAAAGAGTGTACCTGTATGAGGGATCAAATAAAGAGTGTACCTGTATGAGGGATCATATAAAGAGTGTACCTGTATGAGGGATCATATAAAGAGTGTACCTGTATGAGGGATCAAATAAAGAGTGTACCTGTATGAGGTCTTATATAAACAGTGTACCTGTATGAGGGATCATATAAAGAGTGTACCTGTATGATGGATCATATAAAGAGTGTACCCTTTATGAGGGATCATATAAAGAGTGTACCTGTATGAGGGATCATATAAAGAGTGTACCTGTATGAGGGATCATATAAAGAGTGTACCTGTATGATGGATCATATAAAGAGTGTACCTGTATGATGTATCATATAAAGAGTGTACCTGTATGAGGGATCATAGAAAGAGTGTACCTCTGTGATGGATCATATAAAGAGTGTACCTGTATAATGATGTCAGGGTTGGTACCTGGGAGCGTAGCACAGGGGTGTTGGCACTATGTGGTGAGCACTCTAGAAAATTCCAGAGTGGCAGTAGTATCAAGGGGTAAGACAGAAAAGCGTCAAATACAGTCCAAGGGTTCAGTAGCCGGGAGATCAATAATCACAGGGTAACAAGGTACAAAGGTATGGGTAGGAATCACTGTAGAGGGACTAGTCACACAACAAGCTTGAATGAACAGTGCTTGATATTTAAATAGGGCGCCAAGACCTTTGCTCCACCCACCATCCTGCAGGTCACCGCCCCCTCAGGCTTTAGGCCTCCCGTGTAACCTCCAATGGGAGCACAAAACTGGTCGACAGGCCATGCCCCCTTCCATCAGATTGACACCTGCACTAGCGTTGCGTGAGGCAGGTTGTACTACAGGGCGGGGCTGCGGCCTACCCGGCGTGGTGCACGGTACCTGGAGTCTACTGGACCAGGTAGGGGGTCCCTGCAGGAGGCATGGGGTGGAACTGGGGTCTGACAAATTAACTTGTACATAGTTGATGCTGTTGGCTCCTCTTTGTTTGATACAACTTTCTTTCCAGGAGTTTATTAGCAAAAAAGTTAAAGGACAACTGTTACCCCTTTAACATTTAAAAAAAAAAATCCTCTAACCTTTATTAATTTCACTGCACCTTTACAATTAAAGCTTGTATATATACAACGTCAAGTTGTATTAGCTTTTGGAAGCACTTATGTCTCCTGTCATGGTGTCCCTTCACTTGGGTTAGACCTCTGATTATCTAACCCAAGCTTTTGGAAGTCCTTCCGTCATGTGTTATACTCAAAAGAGAGTCCACAGAAGGGCTACTAAAAAGATTCAAGGTATCCAATAGAAAATTGTTTAGGTCAAAGGCCAAAATACCTTGACATGTACAGCATGGAGGAAAGATGACAGAGAATAAATATGCTATAAACATATGCTAAAAACACTTAAAACCTTACAAAGGAACAACATGGTATTGGAGAAGAGCATATTTAAGAGGCAGAAAACTACAAAGAGGGCGTTTGTAGTGAATTGACAATGGAATTTCCAACTTAAGGCTTAAGTAGGTGAGAACGAAATATTATACAGTTCAACTGCAAGTTCCTGAGTTTAGTCCTTATTCTGAAATGTAAAAAGTCAATTTAAAAGTAACACCAGCCAGGTAATTGGAATATTTCATGTGAAAAAATATGAAGCCTTGGAGAATTAGTCTTTATTAGTAAATGTATACCCCAAGGAACATTACACTTTGCATAAGACATAGCTCTATTCTCAGTAGATTTAATTACCAAAGAGAACTCCACTATACTCTCTAGGATTGGAAAGTATATATACGATGGCTGAAAATGTATCCTTGCCCTAAGAATATCTTAGGTGCGTGGATCACACAACATGCAACAACTTTGTTTGACCTCAAGCAACAGTGGATGAATGTAATTAAGGAGTTGCCTGACATTACTACTTTATGGTCAAGTTTCTTTGCATTGGAAACACAGATCATTTAATATCCAAGAAAAAGATATTCAAATCAACAGTTTTTTTTTTTATTTTTTTTTTAAAGAAGTTCCTAGATTCTAAGGTGAGTTATATTTTATGGATTAGTTGAGTATTGCAGACTAAATGATAAAATATATATATCCCTCCAGTACATAGTAAGTATGAGGTGAGTTGCATTTTATACTCCACATTAGTTGAGTAGTGCAGACTAAAAAAAAAAAAAAATGACTGTCCCATTACCACAAATGCTATAATAATTCTACAACTGTTGGCAAAAAAAACAGTTTTGATTTAATTAAATTTTGTAGGCATTCTAATTGAAATTCTATATCTCCTTCATCTGACCAAAGGTTCTAAACTATATGTATTCTTCTTGACAGAGCTAAAAGAGCAAACAGGGTTCAATAACTTGCTTTATGTATTTTGTTTCATTAAATAATATTGATTTTGTAGTGTATTAATGCACAGCCTGGGAAATACATTAATATGAATATTTTGCTCTGATATATAGAATAATGCTCAAACTGAAGCTTATTTGTACTTTTGGATTGTCAGGGCCTTTACCAGGTCAGGTAGGAGTTTTAGCGCAGGGATAGTAGAGGTGTCTGGTTGCATGTTAAATATTGTGCAGAGGGAGAACAGATAAAGAAACAGAGCTGGGTATTGGAATAAAGACTGAAGGAGAGACAAAAGGGAATTTAGCAAAGAATTGCAGAAAAGGAAAAGGGTTTGAGTAGGAACTGCAGTATGAACAAAGAGCTATAGCAGGGACTGAAGACAAAGCAAAGGTAGGGGTGGAGAGAGTTAAACAAGGGGAGAGGCCAGAGGTAAGGGTGAAGGCCAGAGGTAAAGGTAGCTAAGCAGGAACACCCAAGAGGGGGTGAGGTCAGAGGTTGGTAGCTAAGCAGGAACACCCGAGAGGGGGTGAGGTCAGAGGTTGGTAGCTAAGCAGGAACACCCGAGAGGGGGTGAGGAATGAGAAGGATAGCTAAGCAGTAAGGAACACCCTAGTGAGGGTTAGAAATGAGAAGGGTAGCTTTAAGAGAATAACTTCACTGTAGAGATCTTGATGTAGACAGAGGGTCTCAGGAGATGCTGAAAATCATCTACTGAGATGGTTGAGCCACTCAGGTTCAGATTCCCAGTTCCTGGACAGGGTCACAATACAAATTTGCTTTAAGCAGAGGATCAGGAACAGAAGCAGCAGCTCTCAGAAATATGGCATCCAACTTCAATGCAAAAGCACTTTTTGCCAGAAACTGCAGCTATTTAAACTGGGTGTGAGCAAAAGGTAACCAGCCCACCTGACACTTAACAGAGGGGAAGGAATACAAGCAAAGTAAGGTAGGCAGGCCTCTAGAGGAGGCAGGAGGAATATAAGCACATAAATAATGCCTTTTAAATGCATGAGTCAGAAGGTCAGTGTTGAACCCTGACAGGGAAATGAGTTCCTTACACATTCTTTTAATGATGATTGTTCTAGACAGCTGATAGTAACACAGAATGTGTCGGCAGAATGTGTTGGCAGATTTAACCATTTGGCCCACTTAGTCTGAAAAAGTTTCTAAATACTTTCATTAGTCCCTGGCCTTATCTTATAGCTAGGATAGCCTTATACCTATCCCATGCATGCTTAAACTCCTTCACTGTATTACCCTCTACCACTTCTACTGGAAGACTATTCCATACATCCACTACCCTCTCAGTAATGTAATACTTTCATTAGTCCCTGACCTTATCTTATATCTAGGATAGCCTTATACCTATCCCACGCATGCTTAAACTCCTTCACTGTATTAATCTCTACCACTTCTACTGGAAGACTATTCCATACATCCACTACCCTCTCAGTAAAGTAATACTTTCATTAGTCCCTGGCCTTATCTTATATCTAGGATAGCCTTATACCTATCCCATGCATGCTTAAACTCATTCACTGTATTAACCTCTACCACTTCTACTGGAAGACTATTCCATACATCCACTACCCTCTCAGTAATGTAATACTTTCATTAGTCCCTGGCCTTATCTTATATCTAGGATAGCCTTATACCTTTCCCATGCATTCTCAAACTACTTCACTGTATTAACCTCTACCACTTCTGCTGGAAGACTATTCCACACATCCACTACCCTCTCAGTAAAGTAATACTTTCATTAGTCTCTGGCCATATCTTATATCTAGGATAGCCTTATACCTATCCCACGCATGCTTAAACTCCTTCACTGTATTAACCTCTACCACTTCTGCTGGAAGGCTATTCCAAACATCCACCTGCAGTGATAACGTGACCTGTTGTCAATGAGAGCATGTAATGATTGCAAAAGGCAGCAGAGAAACTTGTATTTACACCTGGGGAGCACACATACTCCATGCTGCCTGCCACTACACCACAGGGAGCTGTGGCTGCTGGCCAGGACAAGTCCTGGTGTGCAATGTGGGTATTGGGTCATGTACTGTGGTGAGTCCTAGGTGTGTAATGTGGATAATGGGGGATGTAGTGTGGTAAGTCCTGGTGTGTAATGGGGGATGTACTATGGTGAGCCCTAGGTGTATAATGTGGATTATGGGGGCATGTCCTGAGATAAGTTATGGATGTGCAATTTGGGTGATGGGGCATATCATGGGGTACTGGGGTAAGTGCTAGATGTGCAATGTGGGTGATGGGGCATGTACTGGTATAAGTCCTGGGTGTGCAATGTAGGAATGAATTGGCAAGTCTGGGGGCAAAAAGGCAAATATGGGGGCAGAATGGCAAGTCTGAGAGTCAGGGTGGCAAGTATAGGGATGAATTGGCAAGTGTGTGGGCAGATTGGAAAATATCAGTGCAGAATGGAATTTTGGAGGGGCAGAGTGGCAAATAAAATGAATTTTTCAATCATAGCTTTTATAAAAAAATGAAAAAAAAAACTGTTTACATGTGAATTCATATTTACTAAAGAAACAATTTCTTCCTGTAGGATCATCTTATAATTAGGATTTTTATTTTTTACCCTAAATTAAAATCCAAAATGTATACAGTACTGCAGATTTTACCCTGATATGCCATGTTTATACGTTACTGCTGATATTACCCTGATATGCCATGTTTATACATTACTGCTGATTATACCATGATGTGCCATGTTTATACATTACTGCTGATTATACCATGATGTGCCATGTTTATACATTACTGCTGATTTTGCCTTGTTATGTCATGTTTATGCATTACTGCTGATTTTGCCATGTTATGTCATGTTTATACATTACTGCTGATTTTGCCTTGTTATGCCATGTTTATACATTACTGCTGATTTTGCCATGTTATATCATGTTTATACATTACTGCTGATTTTGCCATGTTATACCATGTTTATACATTACTGCTGATTTTGCCATGATATGTCATGTTTATACATTACTGCTGATTTTGCCATGTTATGTCAAGTTTATATGCTATTATAAGTCCTGTGAGTGCAATCTATGTGCTGATAAAAGTTTTCTTCAAGTATACTCAATTGACTACAACCTTCTGTTTACTGTCACTAAACCATTGTCTAATCCATTCAACAATATTGAAATTCAAACTCAAATGTGGCTATTTACTAAAAGGTGAGTTGAGGTGAGTAGCAGATGAGTTGAAGTGAATAGCAGGTGAGTTGAACATTTCATCTCACCAATTCAGCTATACATTGTGCAAGGACAAACCTGGTGAGTTAATTTAGCAGAGAAACTAACCATATTGGTTCCTGCACAACGTATAGCTAAATTGGTGAGATTAAATATTTATCTCACCTCAACTCACTTGCTATTCACTTTTTAGGGAATAGCCCCAAACGATTTCAGTTTGTTATATATTCTGTCTATGTGCGACAGTGTCAAAAGCCTTCATGAAATCAAGATAAGCAATGTCTACTGCACCACCCTGATCTATTATTTTAGTAACCCAAATGAACAAATCATCAAGATTAGAAGTAAACCCATGTTGTCTTTAAATCCATGTGATTTAAGATGTTCAACAATCCTATACTTTAACATGCTTTCCATTATTTTCCCCACTACTGAAGTTAGACTTACTGGTCTATAGTTGCCAGTCTCCTCCCTACTACCTTTCTTGTGAATGGGCACAATATTTGCTCATTTACAATCTTCTGGAACTACTCCCGTTGTAGCAATTTGGTTAAATAAATCTGTTAAGGGTTTTGCTAGTACACCACTAAGTTATTTTAATAACTTAGGTTTTATCCCATCAGGGCCCATCAACTTATTTGTCTTTACTTTAGACAGCTGAAGTAGAACCTCTTCCCCTGTACAACTGATGAAGACTTGGTTGTGAGTCACATCATGGGATTAAAATTCTTAAACATCTAACAATAATAAAAATAACTTATTGCATTAATTATGATGTTTTGTTCATTATTTATCTGTTTAAATGCCCCTTGGCTACCATATTGAAAAAAAAGACTCTTCATGGGGTATGAGGGTTGCTGAAAGTCCCAGGTCACATAATAAAATAAAACAATGGACCCCCTGGAATCTGGGACCCACAATTAAATAAAAATGATCCCCCAGTAGTCTTACCTTCATAATAACTACAATAAATAAAAATGTACCCTGCCTACCCCCCTACCTTTACCTTGTTGGGGGGGAGAGCAATGATTCACCTGTAAATAAATTAAACCTTTAAATGAAAAAAAACAAAAAAGAAAAAGGTATTTTTTTTTAATTTTTTTAATTTTTCAATTAGCCATGAAGATAGAAAATGGTTTCAAATATTGTTAAAGTGATGTATCAACCTTTGAATGCATATTTACTAGATTTATCTTAATTCATCTTAAGTTACCATGCCTTGTGAACAATCTCACTCTAATTTTGAATGTTTTTAAAGCATAGGTAAACTTATACATTTAATAAAATGTGTATTTTTACTTAATTCCTATCATTAAACATTCTCATTGATATTTAGCATTTAATTTAAAAACATCTAAGTATTGCTTAAACTTTTTCAAGGTTACACTGTTTATAATATCAACTTACAAGCACATTTGCATCTCAAACACCTAAAAAATATATCCTATGAAATAAACTATTTTACTTTGAAATGCTAAAGCACCTCAAGCTAAAGATGCACATTTTCCGGGTATATTGAGAAAACAAGGCTTTCAATGGACAGAATGATTCCACATAGCTGAACTGTCAGATCTGTCAAGATAATATTTCCTACTGTTAGCAAATTCTACAGTAAAAGTTTAATTGAAAAAAATATCAAAATACTTCTTACTTGCAACAATGTGACATTTAATTTAAAAACTTGTTTGCCTTTATTCCCACTTAGAATAAGATCTTGTTGTTTTCTAAATAAAATTGAATATAATAAAAAAAAATGATATAGCATTTTAGGATAACAAATTGATTTCAAAATTTAATTATTTCAAAGTTTCAAGAAGTTATAATAAAAATTATGTTTTATTTTATTGTTTATGTTTATTTGCAGACTCAGTTAATGGAGAACCATACAACAGTAAAAGAATTCCTGCTTCTCGGGTTTCGAGATCTTCATTACTTCCAGATCCCTGTCTTTCTCTTACTGCTTGTTATTTATTCTGCAACAGTAACTGGGAATCTATTAATATGTACAGTAGTATCCAGAAGTCACCAACTCCGTTCTGCAATGTACTTCTTTCTTGGTCATCTATCAGTCTCCGACCTCATAATCAGCTCCACCATTGTCCCCAACACTCTCAAAGTCACATTGTCTGATAAATGCACAATATCTGTCAAAGAGTGTGCACTCCAGCTGTACTTTTATGGTGCCTCGGTTATAGTTGAGTGCTGTCTCCTAACAGTGATGTCCTATGATCGTTACCTCGCCATCTGCAAGCCATTACACTATACTTCAATCATGAGCTTAAAGCTTCCTCTTTACCTGGCTGCTTGGTCTTGGCTGGCTGGTTTTGGTATATCGATGGCTGCTCATATTCTTGTACTGGGTCTAGACTTCTGTGGTCCTAATGTCATTGACCACTTCTTTTGTGATGTTGCCCCTCTACTTGAGCTTTCCTGTTCAGACATCACAAATGTGCAAATTGAAGTTTCAGTTGTTACCATAGTCTTGGGTCTCTTTCAATTGTTCTTCATCTTTACAACTTACATTTGTATCTTCAAAGCCATCTTTGGAATCTCTTCGATAACTGGAAGGCAGAAGACCTTTTCCACTTGCAGTGCTCACCTTACCATTGTTTCCATATACTATGGGACACTTTGTATTCTTTACATGGCACCCACCAAAGGCTCCTACATGAATTTCACTAAAGTCCTATCCTTATTGAATAGCATTATAACTCCACTGTTCAACCCCATTATATACAGCTTAAGAAACAAGGAGATCCAAAAGGCCATGGTTTCTTTTTTTAAAGAGAAGTATTTCTAAGAAAGAATTAAACATACGTACTATATGTGGTTATTAATTTAGGTATTAATTTTGAAAATATCTTGCCAAGAGGAAAACAGCCAAGTGCTTCTGGAGTTAGCGTTGGATGTTGGTGCATGGTAGGTATTATTATAGGGTGATGCTTATTTTTACAATAAATTCAAGCAGATAATACAGAAAGAACAACAGCACTCACAGGATACGGGGAACAAATAAGGTAATTTAATGTAGGTAGCAGGTGAAAATACCCTCACAACAAATGGTGGGAAAAGTGATAAAAAATAGCTCACAGTTTTTTATAACAGGAAATAGAATCATGACAATTACAGGTAATTACAGGTCAATTATACACCTAAGGTTAAACATGAATGGAACTATAATGAAACAAAACTTAATTAAACTTCACTCTGAATACCAGACAGTCCAAATGTCAACATAACCTTGATTTTGTTTTTACCAGACTAAAATACATAATAGAACAAAAAATGGAATCTACATGCCAAAAAATCGTATGCATGAAGCTGAGAATGAAGCCAGTTTTAAAACAGAAAATAACACCTGTTTAAAAAAATTACATTTTCCATTCTAACAAGGGGGCAGAATGTTATTTTCACCGATTACACTGAAGATTTGTAATACAATCTGATTCCAACATTTAATTAGTTTAAAGTGCTAGTAAACTCAAAAAAGTTTCCTAAATAAAGGGGCCCAGTAAGATAAATGAAATGATGTTTGATTTTACTTCCTATCGTAAAACCTTCACAAGATTATTTGATTTTTATTTAAGCACTTATTTTGAGTTAACCCCAGCTTTATTCACCTCATGAAAGTGTACCTCCCATCTTGTCATTCAGATCCACAGAAAGCATACAAAATGAGTACTCACTAAAAATCTTGGGGTGCCAAATTGTCAGATCAAGTTTGAAAAAAATATAACTTCTCTCAGCTTGGCTACTCTAATGCTAGGAAGTCTCATTATTTCCGATTGGGTGGGAAAATGCCTTTTTTTAAGTCAAACTTGACATCCTCTGTTTTTCCCTTGAATGCCAAGGCTGAGAACACAACATGCTTTGGATCATCCCCAATGAAATTAATGGGAGTCAAACTTGACCTCCAATCTCGAGGGTCGAGTTTGACTCGGTCTCAAATCAAAGTCAACCTCCTCGCCATAGCTTATCTCGACTCCTCACATCTCAACCTCGCAAAAAACATTAGTGAATACCATTTTGTGAGATCAAGATGAGGTGTTAGAGAGGGGTGTGAGTCTGGTTGGGTTTGGAGGGGGAGATCAGTGCTAATCTGGACCTCCAAACTCAGACTTTAGGGACTTCAATGTAGACTATAAAATAAGCAATTTTTCTTTGAATCTTCCAGCTAAAGGTGTACATTTTCAGTAAGAGACTATACTGTCGATGGACATAACATAACATTCCACACAGCTCAGCTGTCAGATATGGCAATAGAATAACCTCTACTGTTAGAACATTTTGCAGTAAAAGTTTAATAAATTGCTAGTCACAATTCACGGAAAGAAATCTGAAAATACATCTTACTTGCAATAAAGTGATATTTAATTTAAGAGCATTTGTTGATTGCATTATTCCCTCTTTAAGATATTGCTGTTTTCTAAACAATCAAATATAATATAAAAAATATAGCATTTTGTAATAATTAGAGTTGAACAAACATGAACTGCAAAGTTCGGGTTCGTACCGCACATTACGATTTTTGGACCTCGGACCCGAACAAGGACATTCCACTGTATGTCCGGGTTAGAGTTCTGGGTTTGGCGATTCATATAACCTAAACAAATTTAAAATTACAAGTGGCTGCACAGCTATTGCTGCCCAGTCGCTAGTGCAATAAGGGGGGACCTGGCACAGTTCCCCCATGGTGGGGAACACAAAAGTTCCCCCCCACCTGGCCAACCAATCAAAGCCAACCAATCAAAGTGCTCTGACAGGTAAATGAAGAGACTGACAATCAGAGTGCTCTGTGTCATTTTACACAGCGTGGGAAAGTTCTTTAGAAATTTCCCACTCTTTTTAAAATGGCTAGCACTCTGGTTGGTTTATGTCAACCGAGGGCATTGTGGAGGGTTTAAACTCCTTTTTATCAATATGGGGTTCCTATTGACCCCCATATTGATTTACATTTTGTTTTATGACAGCGAGCAAACACTGAATTACATAGAAGTAATTTAGATCTAAATAGCTACTTTTTTCCTATTGCAACATTGTTATAGTTTTACTATAACAATTTGTTACATGTACTCTTACCGTATCTCTCACTCACTTCTATGTAAAATACTGTTTGAAATGACAGCGATCAGCCGCTGTTTAGGTGACATACCCCTACTGCAGGAAGGGGGGGGTGGGGGGGGGTGGCACAGGTGGGGGCAGCAGGATTTTACCTGTGCCAGCTCCCCCCCCCCCCTTATTGCACTAGTGACTGAGCAGCAATAGCTGTCCAGTCACTTGTAATTTTAAATTTGTTTAGGCGATATGCCCCTACTTGCGGCCAGGGGCGTTGCTAGGTCTCCAAATGATCTGGGGCTAGAGCCCAGATGGGCTCTCACACACAAACACACACCTAAACTCTCACACACACACTCCTCTTCTCTCTCACACACACACACACACACCTCTCTTTTTCTCACACACACACCTACCTCTCTCTCGCACACACTCTCTCTTTCTCCCACACACACTCTCTCTCCCGCACACACACACTCTGTCTCCTGCACACACACACACACTCTCTCTCCCGCACACACACACACTCTCTCTCCCGCACACACACACACACTCTCCCGCACACACACACACACTCTCTCTCCCGCACACACACACACACTCTCTCCCGCACACACACACACTCTCTCTCCCGCACACACACACACTCTACCGCATACACACACACTCTACCGCATACACACACACTCTCTCGCCCACACACACACTCTCTCCCGCACACACACACACACACTCTCTCCTGTACACACACACACACACTCTCTCCCGTACACACACACACTCTCTCCCCCTCACACACTCACGCTCTCCCCCTCACACACTCACGCTCTCCCCCTCACACACACATACTCTCTCTCTTTGTCCCACTGTCTCTCTCTCACACAAACATAGACTGTCTTTGTCACACACACTCTTTCACTCACACACAATCTCTGTCACTAACACACACACAATGTTGGGGGAAAGATTCTTACAGGCAAAAAATTGAACCTAGTAAAGTAATATATCTGTATTGTGTTATAATACTGCATGTACCCATCTCAGGAACAATGCTTTTTTAGAAAAGAAAAAAAGTTAGATTGCAGAAATCATGCTACTTAATGTTACCAGTAGTGACTAGGCTACCCAAAAAACTTTTTGGTAAATAACGGTGTTTGGTGGGTTGGACAGTATAGACATATCTGGTTCTATTGGCTGGAACTTACGTGCACTGACGACTTTACCCGCATTTTGAGTGTGACTTGATGGCCCACCTGTAGATTTTCTCAGTTGTTCTAGAGACATGGACAGATTCCCCCTATGACATTAGTGACTTGATAAAACCGAAAACCCCCCTGTATCCATTTCCACTCTACTGTAATCCATTTTCTACCTGAGAAATGTATTTTCCAAATCTACCCGCATGTATGACTTCACCCTACAAGATTCTTAGTACAAAACAGCACCATTTGCTAGATTTTCATCAGTTTCAGTGCTGTATTAATCCGCTCCCACCTCCCTTTTAATTTTTCTGAAGCCCCCATTGCCTTTACGGTTTTATTCCTATGTGAAAAAATTAATAAACACTTATATTCTAAAAAAAAAAATATGAGAAATTAATAATTAAGTCAGCTACCAAAATAAAGGTTTACTTTCACTGACATTTCAATCCTAGCTCTGCAGTTTGAGTGAATGTGCTTTTCAATACAAAAAATAATAATCATACACACAATCACACACCCAGACACTGTCAGACACACACACACACACTGTCAGACACACACAGACACCCTCACTGTCAGACACACACAAACACCCACACACACACAGACATTCACTTTACCTTCTAGGGCACCCATCAGCAGACATCATTGGCTTTTCTGAGCTCTGGGATGTAACGTGAATCCCGGAGCTCTAACCGGAAGTCAAGCAGAGGAGGCGGAGCCGGAAGTTCAGTAACATGCGTGCGGTCCAGGAGAAACACAGGACCGCACGCAAGAAGCAGAAAACTAAAAATTGCAGCTGCAGTGAGGGCGGCATGCCGCTTCTTAAAGTGCCGGCTCTGCTCTCAACCCCACGAGAGCTTTAGCCTCCATTCCCGGAAGGAGGAAGTCTCAGCGTGCGCGGGGGAAAAACATTTACATTGATAGCCCTGGAGTCTCGGGGCTAAAGTATACTTTAGCCCCAGAGTCTCCATTCGGGGCTATGGAGGTGGGTTTCGGGGCTATAGCCCCAGTAGCCCACCCCTAACGACGCCACTGCTTGCGGCAATGCCGTGAGTAGGGGCAATAGGGAGGATTTACCACCCTGTTATCAATATGGGGGTCAGAGTGACCCGCATATTGATTTATAATTAGTGTTTAATGACAGTGAGCAGCCACTGGCTGCTCGCTGTTTAGGTGACATGCCCCTACTCATGGAAGAGTAGGGGCATTGAGGTGGATTGAGCCTCCAATTTGTTAATATGGGTGTCTTAGTGACCATTTTACTTCCGTTTGCAGCCCTCTAGCCCTTTCCAGGACTTTTTTAGAGGCATTTTAGTTCCCAAAAGTTCGGGTTCCCATTGACTTCAATGGGGTTCGGGGTCAAATTCGGGCTCAAGTTCGAGCCCGAATCCGGACTTATTTTCGAAGTTCGACTGAACCTGCCACACTCGAAAATTCAAGTGTCCGCTCAACTCTAATAATAATAAAATCCTTTTTTTTATTTGTTTATTTTTGTTTAGGTTTATTTTTCCACATGTAGATTCAGTTCATGGAAATATTAAGCCACTGGAGAATTTGTTTTTATAAGTAAAGCTAATTGTGTTACCCCAAGGAATATTACACTGTGTAAGACTTAGCTCTATTCTCAGTAGATTTAATTACCAAAGAGAGCTCCACTATAGTCTCTAGGATTGGAAAGTATATATACGATGGCGGAAAATGTATCCTTGCCCTAAGAATATGTTAGGTGCGTGGATCACACAACATGCACCAACTTTGTATGACCTCAAGCAACAGTGGATGAATGTAATTAAGAAGGTGCCTGACATTACTATTTTATGGTCAAGTTTCTTTGCATTGGAAACACAGATCAGTTAATATCCAAGCAAAAAAAATTAACAGAGATAATTGTTTTAAAGAGGCTGCTGGATTCTGAAGTGAGTTATATTTTACACTCTACATTAGTTGAGTATTGTAGACTAAAATGTAAAATGTCTGTATCCCTCCAGCGTGTAGAGAGTATGCAGTGAGTTGCATTTTATATTCTGCATTAGTTGAGTAGTGCAGAGTAAAAAATAAATAAATGTCACATTACCACAAATACATTCTACAACTGTCAGCAAAAATATGAGCCTCAATAAAGATCTGGGCTCTGTAGATATTGAGAAACACATATTACATTTAGATTGGCCTACCATGACCCCAATGGAAGTGTACCTAGTGTTGCATAATTTGGTGGCAGCAAAGATGCTAATAGCTAGAATATGGTGAACTAAAAAACTGTCCACTTGGCCCCATTTGAGAGCTCAGCTTTCACACCAGCTGAGGATAGAAATAGGTCTTGAGAAGGGGAGGCTCTTTGGCAGAAAGGGTATGGGAAATATGGGTCCCGGGGAAATATAGTGAACCTAGGGCTCAACTGGTTTATAGGCTTTTTATATGATAATGGTAGAAGGACTAATCAGACAGAATTAAGGCAAAGTATATGACATACCAGAATATTTTGTTGGTCTTCAGCTATATCCTGAATAATAAGCAAGATACAATATTGAGATAGGACAGCAAAAACAAACAAACATGTTTTTAAAGTGATACTCAATTCAACATCATGCTAGCTTTTTGATGTATTGCCAAGTTGTATTTGCTTCAAAATCAACCATCTATTCATATCAATTTTAAATTAGGTCAAGATGTAGATTGTATGTAAGTTTGATATTTGTATTTTTGTATTACATTAAATATTACCTCAAGTGTAGGCATTCAACAGATTTCCATATGGTCTAGCCTTTAGGATTCCTGGTTTTCACCCAGGCGGCCCGGGTTCGACTCCCAATATGGGAACAAAACATCCTTTTCAATGCAATAGAGCAGCAGGAAATGCTAGCAGAATGCTTGGTTGCATAGGGAGAGGTATTAGCAGCAGGAAGAGGGAAGTGCTCATGCCATTGTACAGAGCACTGGTGAGACCTCACTTGGAGTATTGTACGCAGTACTGGAGACCGTATCTCCAGAAGGATATTGATACTTTGGAGAGAGTTAAGAGAAGGGCTACTAAACTGGTTCATGGGTTGAAGGATAAAACTTATTAGGAAAGGTTAAAGCATCTTAACATGTATAGCTTGGAGGAACAGGGGGGATATGATAGAAACATTTAAATACATAAAGGGAATCAACACAGGGGAGATATGATAGAAACATTTAAATACATAAAGGGAATCAACACAGTAAAGGAAGAGAGTATATTTAAAAGAAGAAAAACTACCACAACTAATGGACATACTCATAAATTAGAGGGGCAACAATTTAAAAGTAATATCAGGAAGTATTACTTTACTGAGAGGGTAGTGGATGTATGGAATAGACTTCTAGCAGAAGTGGTAGAGGTAAAGACAGTCAAGGATCTTAGGCATGCGTGGGATAGACACAAGGCTATCCTAGCTATAAGACCGGGAACGGGGACTAATAAAAGTACTCCAAAAAAAAATTGGGCAGACTAGATGGACCGAATGTTTCTTATCTGCCGACAAATTCTATGTTTCAAATAGAAATTCCATGATGAAATAATTGACATGGCACTAGGGTTAAATAATTGACATGGCCTGCATGCCTGTAAAAAAAAAAATGGCTTGAGGTTAGTGATGAGTCTATGGAGACAAGCGGATAGCCAGTATTTTTCTGAAGAAAAGGTGACAACTGTATTAGACACCAACATTGTTTATGGTGAACATGTTAATTGCCATTTAGGTGGACAGTTTAGCGATGTTCTATGGACCATCACAGACCTTGCATGTACAGAGATATGTTTGTATGGACACTATGCTTATCCCTGCTCATTGAACCATGTTTGCTAATTTTTTTAAGCTATCAATGGAATGCCATTTTGTTTAGAATCTTGGGTCAGAAAGGGAAAATTAAGGAAAATCTCCTTCACCTGACCAAAGATCCTAAACTATAAGTCTCCCTCTTGATAGAGCTAAACAGCGCAAACAGAGTAATTAACAAACAACACTAAATCTACCAAGGCCTCTAAAAAGGGAATTCTAACCTGTTTAATTACTGTAATAAGTTTACATTCACTAAATATTTACCATTTTTTTCCATATTCAGCTTATAATTTGAAACGGTTCCAGAGAGAGAACATGCAGCATGGGAGTCAAAGGGCATCCCTGCCACGTACCATTCCCTGTCTGAAACTACTCTGAGCTAAAATCCTGGCCCTCAATTCTCATCAAGGGGGGTGTGTATAAAGCCATGACTGAGCCAACGAGGGCCTCCCCAAATAAGAAGGTCCTAAGGACCTCCTCTAGGAAACCCCAGTTGACCAGGTCAAAGGTCTTCTCTGCACCCAATGCCAATACTGCCATTGTGATGTTATATGAAATTATGTAATCCATAAAAGCTATTATTTTGTGGGTATAGCCACAAGTCTCTCCTTAATAAAGCCAGTTTGGTCATAGTGTATAATAGAGGGTATGGTATATTTCATTTGTTCTGCAATAACTGGTGAATATAGTTTAGTATCAAAATTGATAAGGGAAATAGGTCTGTAATTACTCACTTAAGTCTTATCTTTCTCTGGATTTGGAATTGAGGAGATCACTTCCTGAATCATCTCCATAGGGAGAAAGTTATTTATCTGAATTGTGTTGAAGGTGTTAGTAAGATGGGAAGGGGGGGGGCAATAAGATAAGCCATTTTCCTATAAAATATATTTGAATAACAATCCTGTCCTTTGGCTTTCTTAGTTTTACATTTTTCAATGGCCCGTTTAATTTCCTCTCTCCTCTTTGGGGATTCAAGCATTTCTCTCTGTTCTTTAGAAATATGCCCAAGATTGAGTTCTCTTAGATATTTCCTAATTTCTATATTTTTTATGTTTCTTTGGGATGTTGTATAAAATAGAATAAAACCTTTTAAATGCATTCACAATTTTCACCATACTCACACATGATCTACCATCATCCTTTATCTTAAACATTCTGGAGTCTAGACTCTTAATTTGTCTAGAGAGAAGCTTATCAGCCAGGTTGCCTTAGTAATGCCTCTTTTGCTTATTTTTCAACATTGTCTGATTTACTCCAATTTAAGTGTTCTCGTATCTCTCTCCGGATCTGATTTATTTATTTTATATTGTCTGGATCTACCTTTATTTTATTTTGCCTCGTCAAGTTTGCCAATCACGTGTATAGTATTATACTTATAATTGGGCTTGCATCACGCTTTTGAATGTACACCACACTATGGGAAGGCAATGGGAATTTTCCCTAGTGTATTTTGAATAGGCTAACCCCCTAGCATTAGAGTCTGAAAGATGACTCTTCAGTCCTAGCCTATCTATGTTGGGATCTCCTACACAATTAAAATGAATTCGAATAACTGTAAGGTTTGCAATGGATTCTTAGGAACACAAATGCAGGTGGCTAAATTGAGTATAACTCTTTAAGGATTTACAGGCAAATGTAACAGCTTTCAGCAAGTAGGTTTTGCAAGAGATTAGCATGCAGGTTTTGCAGGTAATTATCAAATAGGTGATGCAATAAAGGTTTGATCAGACTGAATACTTTATGCAACAAATGTATAAATGGAAATGATTACCTTGACATGCACAGGATGATTATGTTGGTTGAAATATAAATATAAAAAAAAAAAAAGTCCATAAGTAATCCAAATCAAAATGGGTTGGAGATTAAAGCAGAACTGTTTAAGGAAATTCCTGGTCCAGAGCAAAATAGAGGTCTGTAAGAATGGTGAAACAAATCCGGGTCCAAGGGCAATAGAAGTCAGCAGTAACGGGTAACAGGCAGAAGTCGGTACACAGAGGATCTTAATAAGTAATAATCTGGAGCTAAGCAGGCACTTGTACTGTTCAGGACAAAATAACTCAGCAACTAACTTGTGGAGCGAGGGAAGATTGTGTCACAGAAAGAGGGTGGAGTCTGTGATGAATGAAACAGTCAAGGAGTTTAAGCATGCGTGGGATAGACACAAGTCTATCCTAGCTATAAGAGCGGGAACGGGGGACTAATAAATGTATTCAGAAAAACTGGGCAGACTAGATGGACCGAATGGTTCTTATCTGCTGACACATTCTATGTTTCTATGTTAAACCTGGAAGCAACTCTAAGGGAAAATGGATTGGTAAGTCCTGAAATTAACCAAGAGTTCTGTCTTGTATCTGAGTTAACACTCTATTTTAAAAAAATCGATCTGCCTCTTTTTGGGTGTATAAAAGTTCAGAATGGAGTACACTTTATCATTTAGTCTACAGACCACAAAAATGGATCTCCTTGATCTATCCTTCATCTTAAAAATGGGTTTCTATTTAGTACCCTTTGAAGTCTTCCATAGAGGATGACTCACTCACTACATATTTACCAAAATGGAAGCATGTGTTATCTTAAAGCTTCCAGTACATTTCTTGAATTGCAGCCACATCATTTTTTTTCACTATATAACATATTCCTAATAAATTACTTAAATCCTTTATGCCCCTCGGTGCTCCATATTAAATCTAGGGACAATTCTCTCCCCCTGGCTAATCGTAACCTCTCCTAACTATAAAGATTTTTGGACAGCCATTCCTTTGCTTTTTCTATGTTATAGATCACTTTTTTATTTTCATGACATAGGGCTTGATTAATGAAAGAGGAAAATGCAGAGAGCTGAGAAGGTAATGTCAAAGTTAAGGCCAAAGCAGCCAAGCTGAAAAAATCTGTGGAATAGGATAATTTTTTCCAACTTGGACAAACTGGCCCCAAACTGTTAGTTCTCTGAAATTCCCTCTCCCACTAATAGAGCTGTGGGTTGGCAGTTCCATGTATCCACTACACTTCCAGAATGTGTACTGTCACAGATTGTGGCCCGTGGATACTGTTAGCACAGCTATAGAAGGATAACAAAATTAATAATAAAATGAGATATATATCTTCCTGTATTTAAAATCCACTTTATAAGCTGTATTAGTAAACAGTATATATTTTTTCCAATTATACTTTATTAATATTTTCTTTTACAATTCACTTAACTTTGCACATAGAAAGTGAAATACATATATATTAAAACACATATCTCTTGCCATTTGCTCAAATGTATATCCAAATAAATCATTGACAGTTAATCTGTTACACACACTTATCAGTGATGTAAGAAACTCACCCCCCCCCCACTTATATATAATTAATAAGAACATGCGGTTCATTCTGAAAAGAGAGAGAGAGAAAAAAATCCATTTGCTCAATAAAAAAGAAAAAAACACATCAAAGTGAAAAAAACTTCACCATTTCACTATATCTTTATGTTTTTACTTTTCAGGCCCCCCAATTTCCCCTTTCAATTTTTTACTATCTCATTTGAAACATTTTTATATCCTCATAGTATCTTCCCTCCCCTCTGAATCTCTTACTATCAATTCATTTCTCCCCTTCCTCCTCCTCCTCTCTCTTGTTCACTTTATTTTTCCCCTTCTTCCCATCATCCCAAATATTAATTTATTTATTTCAATATTCAATAACATTCTTTGTCCAGCTGCTTAAACTATTATGGTGACCGGAAAGCCCCATCCAGATCTCACCCACACTTCATCAGGATAACTCCTAACCCATGTCTGCTTTAATCTAGAACCAGGAAAGAATAGAGAGAAGTGAGAGATAGGGGGAGTGGTGGTCTCTACCTAACTTGTAAAGTTATTGAATTACCTAATTACCATGTCAAAGGGTAAAGCTTATCCCTCTGTAAGAAAGGTTTACATGAGCTTGGTCACATGACCAGTGATCACCATTAGAGTTGAACGGACACTTGGATGTTCGGGTTCGAGAAGTTCGAGCGAACTTCGGAAAAAGTCCAGGTCCGTGCTCGAAATTGACCTCGGACTTGACCCCAAACCTGAACCCTATTGAAGTCAATGGGGACACGGACTTTTGGCCACTAAAATCCCTCTAAAAAAGTCATGGAAACCCCTAGAGGGCTGCAAAAGGAATTCAAATGTGGGTAAGAGTGGGACAAGTGCCTTGCAAGCAAATGTGAATAGGGAAATAAAATTAAATTAAAAATACAGCTGAGCCATAAAATAGCACTAGATGGAATCTTTGATTTTATCTTTGGAAGAACATAAATCTAAATCTAAAGCATGGCTGCCAGGAGGATCAACAGAATTATCCATTTAAGAGAGGGTTGGAGTGCAGAGTATTCTCTTTCAGTTTATACTAAGTGACCCATAGGTTGAGGAGGCGGTGACCATGGCTGTGTAGGTGTAAGCAGTGCTGGAGGAGGAGGTGGTTGCCCGAAATTTTCAAAGTGCGCTGTAAGCACAGTATTGGACTGTTCTATTTGACTCTCGGGTATGAAGTGCACCGCAAGACGCAAATGTACTATTTACCACCCAAGACAATTAGAATTTTTCAAAGTGCGCTGTAAGCACAGTATTTGACGGTTCTATTTGACTTTCAGATATGAAGTGCACCGCAAGACACAAATGTACTATTTACCACCCAAAACTATTAGCATTTTTCAAAGTGCGCTGTAAGCACAGTATTTGACGGTTCTATTTGACTCTCAGATATAAAGTGCACCGCAAGACGCAAATGTACTATTTAGCACCCAAAACAATTAGAATTGTTCAAAGTGCGCTGTAAGCACAGTATTTGATGGTTCTATTTGACTCTCAGATATGAATTGCACCGCAAGACGCAAATGTACTATTTAGCACCAAAAACTATTAGAAGTTTTCAAAGTGCGCTGTAAGCACAGTATTTGATAGTTCTATTTGACTCTCAGATGTAATACATGAAATGCTATTGTAGACATGTGCATTCGTTTTCGGACGAATGCATTTTTGTCCGAAAATAGCATTTTCGTCCATTATTCCGAAAAACGAAGAACGAAAATGCTAAGCTAACGAAAGCCGAATGAACGAATGGTTAATAAACGAAAATCATTTGTTCATTCGTCCATTCGTAGTACTATTGCATTCTAAAAGCCGAAATAGAGTCGGTTTATAGAATACAATAACATTTCACTACACAGAGACAAAGTCTCCATTCATAAATTTATGAATGGAGACTCTGTCTCCGTGTAGTGAAATGCCGACAGCCTATAAACCGAACGTTCGGTTTATAGGCTGTCGGCTTATGGAATACATGTATTCCTATTGGTATTCTATAAACCGAACGTTCGGTTTGTAGAATAGCAATAGGAATACACGTATTCCATAAGCCGACAGCCTATAAACCGAACTTTCGGTTTATAGGCTGTCGGCCTTTCACTACACGGAGACAGAGTCTCCATTCATAAAATTATGAATGGAGACTTTGTCTCCGTGTAGTAAAATGCCGACAGCCTATAAACCGAACGTTCGGTTTATAGAATAGCAATAGGAATACATGTATTCCATAAGCCGACAGCCTATAAACCGAACGTTCAGTTTATAGGCTGTCGGCATTTAACTATACGGAGACAAAGTCTCCATTCATAATGAATGGAGACTCTGTCTCCGTATAGTTAAATGCCCACAGCCTATAAACCGAATGTTCGGTTTATAGGCTGTCGGCATTTTACTACATGGAGACAAAGTCTCCATTCATAATTTTATGAATGGAGACTCTGTCTCTGTATAGTTAAATGCCTACAGCCTTTAAACCGAACGTTCGGTTTATAGGCTGTCGGCTTAAGTAATACATGTAATCCTATGGCTATTCTATAAACCGAACGTTCGGTTTATAGACTTTCGGCTTATAGAAAACATGTAGTACTATTGCATTTCTATGAACTGAACGAGAGCCCCATTCATAAGAATTTCTTATGAATGGGGCTCTTGTTCGGTTTATAGAAAGCCAATAGTATTACATGTATTCTATAAAACGAACGAATACAAATTAACGAAACGAAAATAATGAACAAATTTCATCTGAAATGAATGCAGTAATGAATGAAATTCGTTTTAGACTAAATAAATAACATTTTCGTCCGAATGGACGAAAACGAAACAAAAATTTTAGTTTTGCACATGTCTATGCTATTGCTATTCTATAAAACGAAATAGAGTCCCCATTCAGAAGAATAGGTAAATTGACCTATTCTTATGAATGGGGACTCTATTTTGGTTTATAGAATAGCAATAGCATTACATGTATTCCATAACCCGAAAGTCTATAAACCGAAAGACATTAGTTTATAGACTTTCGTTTTATAGAATACATGTAATGCTATTGCTATTCTATAAAAAAAAAGTCTATAAACTGAATGTCGTTCGATTTATAGACTTTCAGTTTATAGAATAGCCAATAGCATTACAGGTATTCTATAAAACGAAAGTCTATAAACCGAATGTCTTTCGGTTTATAGACTTTCGGCTCATAGAATACATGTAATGCTATAGGCTGTTCTATAAACTGAAAGTCTATAAACCGAATTACTTTCGGTTTAAAGACTTTCAGTTTATAGCCGAACCTCGAACTCCAACACGAACATACAGTGAAATGTTCGGGTTCATGGCACGGACAACGTAATGTTCGGTACGAACCCGAATAGTGCGGTCCGGGTTCGCTCAACACTAATCACCATTAGTTGGATGACAGAATGTGTCCACACTGAAAAAAAAAAAAAACTATTACATCTCTCGGAATGTTAGGTGGAAGTCTATTTAGTTTGTACATCCTATGAAACTGATCTAAGACAGATCTCCTTATTATCAAATGTTAGTCCCAGACTTTCTAAATACTGTTAGGTTATTTTCCTTTCCATGCTCGTGATTTCATGGAAGGCTAGTGAGAGGAGTCCATTTCATTTTCCTACACCCTCGAGTACTCGCACACTCCACCCATCAGTATCATATGTCATGAAGCTCCGACCACTATACCGAAATATCATGTTGTAACAATGACCCCCTACCTTGACCTTGTCCGAGATTGGTTTAAGGAAATCACCTGTAAACAAATTAAACCTTTGGGTGCCAAACAGATATTAAATTATTGTAGTAAGATAGATAGAAAAGAGTTCATCTTAAGTTATCCTGCCTTGTGTATTATCTAACTTTAAATCTGAATTTATTTAAATGCTAAGTAAACTCAAGACATGTTTCCTAAATAAAGGGGCACAGTACGATGAATAACATGTGTATTTTTACTTAAATCCTATCATTAAACTTTCACAAGATATTTAGAATTTTATTTAAAAACATGTATTTTGTTCACATTTTAAGTATTACTTTAACTTTTTCAAAATTACAATGTTTAAAATAGCAACTTACAGGCATCTCAAAGACCTATGCAAAGTATCCTATAAAATTAACCTATTTCCTTTGAAATGCTGAATATGATTATTTTCACAGTTCATTTACAGAGCATCTAATGTTAGAAAATCCTGCAGTTAAAGTTTAATACATTGCTGGTCACGAGTCATGGAAAGAAATCTCAAAATGCTTCTAACTTGCAATAAAGTGACATTTTATTTTCATACAAATGTTTCCCTATAAATATTGCTGTTTTCTAAAAACAAAAAATTGATATCATAAAGAAAATATAGTATTTTAGGAAGCAAATACATTAATTCAAAGTAATGATAAAAATCCTATTTTTTGTTTGTTTATGTTTATTTGCAGACTCATGACTCAGACACAATTCATGGAGAACCATACAACAGTAAAAGAATTCCTGCTTCTCGGGTTTCGAGATCTTCATTACTTCCGGATCCCTGTCTTTCTTTTACTGCTTGTTATTTATTCTGCAACAGTAGCTGGGCATCTATTAATATGTGTATTAGTATCCAGAAGTCACCAACTCCGTTCTGCAATGTACTTCTTTCTTGGTCATCTATCGGTCTCTGACCTCATAATCAGCTCCACCATTGTCCCCAACACTCTCAAAGTCACATTGGCCGGTAAATGCACAATATCTGTCAGAGAATGTGCACTCCAGCTGTACTTTTATGGTGCATCTGTTATAATTGAGTGTTGTCTCCTAACAGTGATGTCCTACGATCGGTACCTGGCCATCTGCAAGCCATTACACTATACTTCAATCATGAGCTTGAAACTTCCTTATTACCTGTCAGTTTGGTCTTGGCTGGCTGGTTTTGGTATATCGATGGCTGCCCATGTTCTTGTGCTGGGTTTGGACTTTTGTGGTCCTAATGTCATTGACCACTTCTTTTGTGATGTTTCCCCTTTCCTTGAGCTTTCCTGCTCAGACATCACAGATGTGCAAATTGAAGTTTCAGTAGTTGCCATAGTCTTGGGTCTCTTACAATTTGTCTTCATTATCACAACTTACATCTGTATCTTCAAAGCCATCTTTGGAATCTCTTCAATCACTGGAAGGCAGAAGACCTTTTCCACCTGCAGTGCTCACCTGACCATTGTTTCCATATACTACGGGACACTTTGTATTCTGTACATGGCACCCACCAAAGGCTCCTACATGAATTTCACTAAAGTCCTATCCTTATTGAATAGCATTATAACTCCACTGTTCAATCCCATTATATACAGCTTAAGAAACAAGGAGATCCAAAAGGCCATGGTTTCTTTTTTTAAAGAGAAGTATTTCTAAGAAAGAATTAAACATACGTACCATATGTGGTTATTAATTTAGGTATTCATTTGGAAAATATCTTGCCAAGAAGGTTTTAAATACCATTGAAAGGAAAAGTTTGATTTTCTTTTCTTCTCCATGTCTGTAGGATATCAATGTTCAATATTTCTGACTTTGATTGGGTAACTTTTTTCTGCAGACTAAATGTATCCATTGAAAAGCATCTGGAAACTGGTCTATATTATTTGGCACATTGAGCTACAATGTATTACAGTGTTTGTTAGTGTATCATACACACGATCTTGATATTACACAGTGTTTAACCCCTTAGTGACATGACTTTTTTGGCTTGTCCGACGCTTGGTGACATGGGCTGTTTTAACATTTCTGAGGTGTTTGTGTTTTGCTGTAATTTATTTCTGTCTCATTTAGTGTACCCGCACAAACTATATATCGTTTTTATCGTCATAAGAAGGGCTTTCTTTTGATTCCATTATTTTGATAATAGCATATTATTTGATGTAAAAAAAATAATAAAATATGGCAAAAAAAATTGAAAAAATTATTTTTTTATGACTTTTATTTGATAAATCGTATACTCATGTACAAGAGACAACAAAAAAACACTGCTAAAAAGTTTCTAATATATGTCCTGAGTTCAGAAATAGCCCATGTTTTTATGTTTTTGTGATTTTTTTATTCATGTTACAGGGCCAGAACTATAAGTGGTGCAAAGCTATTTTAAAATCCTTTCTTTCAAAATTAGCGATAGTGACATTGTAACACTGATTTCTGTACTAAATCCATGAATGACCCCCAACATGTACATATTTTTGAAAACTAGACAACTCAGGGCATTTAACTTGGGGTATTTTGACACATTTCATGTAGCCATTTTACCACCAATCTATGCCAAAGTTTGCAGCAAAAAATCTTTTTTTTTAATTTTTCACATATATTGCAATTTAGGTAAACATTACCTTAAAATGTGAAGGGGTATTTCCAAATAACACCTCAATATGTGTTCAGCAACATCTCCTGAGTACAGGGATACCACCCATGCATAGGTTTGTTGGTTTGTTTTGGGGATAAAAGGCCACATTTAGGGGGTGCGCATTTTGGTTTTCCAACTTGGAATTCTGACATGCAGAAAACTTGTGCCCATGTCCCATTTGGGACATTTTTGAAGCCAGAAAGTGTATTCTACCCCACAAAACCATATATTTTTTTAAACTAGACACCCTAGGGTATTTCAAATGGTAGTATTTTAACACTTTCCATGCACTAATTATACTACCAGCCTATGTCAATGTTTTGGGTAGTAATTTTTTTTCACATACATTGTACTTTGGGCATGAATTCACAGATCCTGTTATATGTCAGTGCCAAACAACACCTCAATATGTGTTCAGCAACATCTCCTGAGTACAGGGATACCCCCCATGTATAGGTTGGTTAGGTTATTTGGGGGTTAAAAGGCCACATTTGAGAGGTGCACTTTTTGGTTTTCCAACTTGGAATTCTGACGTGCAGAAAACCTGCGCCCATGTCCCATTTGGGACATTTTTGAAGCCAAAAAGTGTATTCTACCCCACAAAACCATATATTTTTGAAAACTAGACACCCTAGGGTATTTCAAATGGTAGTATTTTAACACTTTTCATGCACTAATTCTACCACCAGCCTATGTCAATGTTATGGATAGTAATTTGTTTTTCACATTCATTGTACATCGGGCATGAATTCACAGATCCTATTATGTGTCAGTGCCAAACAACACCTTAATATGTGTTCAGCAACATCTCCTGAGTACAGGGATACCACCCATGTGTAGGTTAGTTAGATTATTTGGGGGCTAAAAGGCCACGTTTAGGGGGGGTGCATTTCCGACTTGGAATTTTGACATGTAGTCAGCCTGCGCCCATGTTCCATTTGTGACACTTTTGAAGCCTGTAAAAGTATTTTACCCCATAAAACCATATATTTTGGAAAACTAGACATCCTAGGGTATTTAAAATTGTGGTATTTTAACACTTTCCAAGTGCTAATTCTACCACCAACCTATGTCAAAGGGTTGGGATGTCATTTTTTCCCCACACACATTGTGGTTCAGGCAGGAATTTTCAGATTCTGGTATTTGCCACTGCCAACCAACACCTCAATTTGTGTTCAGCAACATCTCCTGAGTACAGGGATACCCCCCATGCATAGGTTTGTTGGTTTGTATTGGGTCTAAAATTCCACATTTAGGGGGTGCGCAATTCCAACCTGGAATTTTGACATGTAGTCAGCCTGCGCCCATGTTCCATTTGGAACATTTTTGAAGCCGTCCAATGAGTTTTACCCCATCAAACCATATATTTTTGGAAAATAGACATCCTAAGGTATTTCAAATGGTGGTATTTTAATACTGTATAGGTACTAATTCTACCACCAGCCTTTGTAAAAGTTTGTGGTAGTACTTTTTTGGGAGTTTTTTTTCCACATGTATTGTACTTCAGGCATGAATTCACAGATTCTGGTATATATCACTGCCAAACAACAACCCAATATGTGTTCAGCAACATCTCCCGAGTACAGGGATAGCACCCATGCATAGGTTTGTTGGTTTGTTTTTGGCTAGAAGGCAAGATTTGTGAGATGCGCATCTCAAAATTCCAACTTGGAATTTTGACATGTAGTCAACCTGCGTCCGTGTCCTTTATGGGATATATCTTTGAAGCCAGCCAATGTAATTTACCCCCACCAAACCATATATTTTTTTATCGGTAGACCCCCATCACTACTTGTGGCAAGGGCTCAGCAGCCACCGATACATCGCTAGATGATGTATCAGAAAGCTGAATAGGGTCAAAATCGAACCCTGAGTCCGCGGCCTCAGAATCAGTGCGTAAGCAGTGATCTTGAGCAAAGAAGGGATTAATAGCTCTTAGAAGAGCCTATCTAGTACTGTAATACATTACAGTACAAAGAAATTAATCCATAAAACAGTGCAGACAGCAAAACATACTGTTGCCGTGCAAGATTACTGCTTACACAGTGATGAATGGCAGGGAAGGGGTTAATACACAGTGAAAGACTTTCATAAAACCTGACAATTTTATAAAATGTTATTTTATATCACTAATACTGATCTGTCTCTTACCGTCACAAAAATGTAAGTGAGGAGAGGGAGGCAGATCAATATTTGTGAATATTGATCCGATTAATTTTGATCTGACCAGGGCGAATGGTGAGCTTAATTGAGAGATCACCAAACCGCCTTTGCCACTAATTCGCTGTTACTGATCGCTATGCGCTCAGGCAGCTTAAAAAAAAAAATCTCAAATATTTTTACTTTACATGTAATCCCCTAGCGGGTATGTGTAAAAAAAATAAATAAAATAAAAATATGCAGACAGATAAAAATTGCTTTGGCGTCAATATCATTGCGTAAGCAGTGATCGACGGCAAATAAGGGGTTAATAACTCTTAGAAGAGCCTAATAAATTACAGTACAAAAAAAATTAACCCCTAAAAAATGCACAAACAGCAAAAATAAATGCGCTGATGTGCACGATCACTGCTTATGCAAGATCAGTGGCAGGGAAGGGGTTAAACGCAGGGAATTGCTTTAATAAATTTTTTTTTATTGTTTTATTATTTGTGTGTTGTGTATTTATTGTTTTTTTTTAACTTTTACTTACTTTTATAACTTTGATCTGTCTCTCTCCCTCACTAAAAAAAATGTGAGGAGAGGGAGGCAGATCATAACTGGTCAGATCAATATAGGGTTAATATTGATCTGACCAGTCAGTGGGGATGTTCAGCAGAACATCCCCACTGCCTGTCAGTGTGCCTGGCAGTCACTGATTGCCTCTGTGAAGAGGCAATCGTGTGACAGCCAGAGAGCACAGGAAGCAGGTACTTCCTGCCTCCTGTGCTCTTGCCCTTAGAAGGGCAGCGCCATCTTGGTCACTCAGTGACCAAGATCGTGAATTTTTTTTGTGTGTTTCTGATTGCATCGACTTGCGAGGCAATCAGAAACACTTTCTGAGCATAGGAAGCGAAAGATTCGCTTCCTATGCTCATTTTTGAAATGCCCGCGTTTTAAAGGCACTGTGCCTTTAAAACCGGCATTTCGATCGCTCTCCGGAGCGATCGAAATGCCGACGGGCATTTTTTTTAGTATTGTACGATGCTTCCACACGGAAGCATCGTTACAATACCATCAGAGCACTGAAAGCGGAAAAACTCCGCTTTCAGTGCTCGTTTTGACACAGGACGGACTAGGTCCGTCCTGTGTCACTAACGCCTCGGCACACAGGACGGACCTAGTCCGTCCTGTGTCGCCAAGGGGTTAAAGACATATTACACTGTTGTTTGTATATTTTCTTTTTTTATCCACATAACATCCTGCACACTCCCATCTGTTTATATCACATAGTCAAACAGTAAATAGGTATATTCAATCTGATAGTGTTTAATAAGGGTTCTACTGTAAGCATAAATAAAAAGGTAAAGAGTGGGCACCCATGTATAGTGCCATTTGATGAAACTTCCAGATCTGATTCTGGCAGTTGGATTTTCATACAGAGCTTTAATCCATGACAAAGTAATATTCCAATTTTGCTTGTCATGAAAGTCTAGTTTGCTCTATCAAAAGCTTTTTTTTTTCTGCATCTGTGGCTAAGAGCACAGTTTGATGGGTAGTTTTATGTGAGATTCCAAATCATGATTGCATTATCTCAAACCTCCCTGCCCTGTATGAATCCTGTCTGATCCCCAAAAGGGTACCTGGAATTTTTGATGTAAGTCTATTTCCCAAATTATTATAAATATTATTTAGATCAACATTAAATAGTGAGATGGGCTGATAATGATTACAAAGGTCTTAGTATTCAATTTTTTGGGGATATTACAGTATATCTGAAAGGTGCACAGTCTCCCAACTGATAATTCATTAACATTTCTATTTGGTAATGAGAAATTTCATATCTATTCTTTCTTTTTTTTATGTAAGTGTGAATAAAATGTTTAATATTTAGTTCAATTGTGTTGTGCGTGCCATGTATACATCTGACTGTAGCGCTCTCCTAACTTTTCAACCCCTTAGTAACATGACCTTTTGACCTTGTCTTTCCCTTGGTGAAATGGGATGCTTTGACATTTCTGGGGTGTTTGGGTTTAGCTGTAATTTCCTTCTTTCTCACATACTGTACCCACACAAATTATATATTGTTTTTATCACCATAAGAAGGACTTTCATTAGATACCATTACGTTCAACATATCCTATAATTTACTACAAACAGCAGTATCTGTGGTGGCCACAATCAGCCTCTTCCAATTATCGTTAGTCGTTATAACGTACATCTGTATTTTCTCCTCAATCTTATTGATTTCGTCCACTACCAGGAGACAGAAGGCCTTCTCCACCTGCAGCTCCCATCTGACTGTTGTGTGTATGTATTACGGCACACTTGTTTCCCTCAACATTGTTCCTTCACGAGGATATTAAATACATTTGAAAAATGCCTTATCTGTTCTGAATACCATAGTGAATCCATTATTCAATCCCTTAATATACAGTTTGAGAAACAAAGAGCTAAATACATTCTTAAATAAATGCATCTCGCAGGTACAACAAATCGGTGTGTAAAAATGAAAGCTGATAACATACAAAAGGGCCATTCAACCATATATAAGTGAAAACAGCATGTGTACTTGTGTGATACTGCTTTAACTATTTAATTAAAAACCTTGTATATAAAAAAAAACAGATAAAAAAATAAATATACAGTAGTGGACATAATTATCGTGCCAGTAATTAAATAAAGCATTGTACCCTTTTACCAGTAATAAGATACAGCAGGGTGTGCGTGGGCACTGGACTAAACCTCACCCCCTTTTCTTTTTTCCAGCTCATCGCGGAGCCAGCCCCCGGTCAGATTCCGGCCTTAATATGTAACTGACTCCGTAAGTCAAGGCTGTATTGCTCGCACTACACAGAGAAGGTTTGTCATCCCGGCAGATTGCTGACAGGATTCAAACACACCGGTCCACAGTGAGTTGCTGGCTGAAGAGGCATGCTGAGATGGGCAATATGGAGCAGAGGAAAGGTCGAGGGCGGAAAAGGTGCCACAAGACAAGACAGGCTGCTGGTACGGCTCTGCCAGCGCGACAGGGCTTGGACACTGGACATGTGGGAGAAGGTCATCTTCTCAGATGAGAGTAATTTCAACATTCATGGGATGGATGGCATAGCCTATGTCAGGAGATGCAGGGGTGAACATCTCCTACCTAGCTGCGTAGTCTCCACTGTCAAGTTCCCAGTGTTGCAAATGATATGGGGCTGCATGAGCACAAAGGACACAGGAGACTTGCACAAGGTATATGGAACTGTCGATGCCAAGTTGAAGGGCGAGGGGGAGGTGGGGGCGGTGCCTGCTCCATCCGCTTTGTGTTACCCGACAACCATCCCAGCCGTTAGAGCCAATCTGTATCCCGAAGTTAACCGCAATGCTTTCCACGGCTCGGGCCCCTCTCTCAGGGGGGAACCCATTCCAGGGCACTCTGCCCTTCACAAAGAAAAGATAACTCTCCCCAGGGCTCCTCATGGCTTCTCCGGGATTTGTCGCGTCGCCACACAGGGGTGCGTGAGGATGCCCGTTTCCGCCACTCGGGGTTCGGTGATCTGAACCTGACTCCCTTTTATTCGGCCGAGGGCAACGGAGGCCATCGCAAGTCCCTTCCGAACGGCGCTCGCATATCTCTTAGGGTCGACTGACCCATGTTCAACTGCTGTTCACATGGAACCTTCCCCACTTTGGCCTTCGTTTGAATATTTGCTACTACCACCAAGATCTGCACCTGCGGCGGCTCCATTCGGGCCCTTGTCTGGGGCTTCCGCGCCCACCGCGGCAGCCCTTCCTAGCCCCCGGGGCTCTCAGCACCGGCGACAGCCGGGTATGGGCCGGATGCTCGAGTGCCATCCATTTTCAGGGCTAGTTGATTCGGCAGGTGAGTTGTTACACACTCCTTAGTGGACTTCCATGGCTACCGTCCTGCTGTCTATATCAACCAACACCTTCTCTGGGGTCTGATGAGCGTCAGCATCAGGCGCCTTAACACGGCGTTTGGTACATTCCGCAGTGCCAGTTCTGCTTACTAAAAGTGACCAGGCCAGCGAGGCCGGGCTTCTTACCCATTTAAAGTTTGAGAATAGGTTGAGATCGTTTCGGCCCCAAGACCACTAATCATTTGCTTTACCAGATAAAACTGCAGAGCGGTGAGCGCCAGCTATTCTGAGGGAAAATTTGGAGGGAACCAGCTACTAGATGGTTTGATTAGTCTTTCACCCCTATACCCAGGTCGGACGACCGATTTGCACGTCAGGACCACTACGGATCTCCACCAGAGTTTCCTCTGGCTTTGCCCTGCCCAGGCATAGTTCCCCATCTTTTGGGTCCTATCGCATGCTCATGCTCCACCTCCCATACGGGGCCAGCGAGAAGGGCCGGTGGTGCGCCCGCCACGCAGGGAGGCGGGATCCCACCTCAGCTGGGTCGCCCCGGCCCTCACCTTCATTGAGCCGCAGGTTTTTGCTGCAAGACCTCTGACTCGGGCTCATGTTAGACTCCTTGGTCCGTGTTTCAAGACATGTCGAGTGGGTAACCGAAATCGCCGCACACCCCTGGCGCCCCGGGGTCGTTGGCCCTCCCGCCTCGGTGGTGCAGTCACAGCTGGGGCACACTGAGGACAGTCCACCCTGGTTGACAGCCGCGCTGGGAGCGGGGGGGCTTGCCCGCCGCCCAGAGGGACAGGGGGAGGGAGCAGAGGCGGTCTGCTTTCTTGGCCCCGGGTGATGGCGACGCTGCTGCCTAGGGGGGCTGTAAACCGAGGGAGACGGACAGGGCTCACACCCCGCGCCCCCCCAGCCACCTTCCAAGTTGACCCGGGGCCGGTCGCGGTGCACCGCCACGGAGGAAATGCGCCCTGCGGGGGCTTGCGGGGTTCCCTCGTTCCTGCCTCGGCTCTTCCTCTGGGAGACAGGCCCGGTCAGGCACCCCTCCCCGCCATCCCACTCCTGGTGGTGCCCTTCCATCAATTCCTTTAATTCCTTTAACCAATTTCCTTGGTTTCAGCTTTGCAACCATACTCCCCCCCGGAACCCAAAGACTTTGTTTTCCTGGAAGCTGCTCAGCGGGTCATGGGAATAACACAGCCGGATCGCTAGTCGGCATCGTTTATGGTTGGAACTACTACCCTCCTAATCTTAATCCCTCTTAATCATGGCCCCAGTTCCTAAAAACAACAAAATAGAACCGGAGTCCTATTCCATTATTCCTAGCTGAAGTATTCAGGCGACCGGCCTGCTTTGAACACTCTAATTTTTTCAAAGTAAACGCTTCGGACCCACGGGACACTCAGTCAAGAGCATCGGGGATGCGCCGAGAGGCAGGGTCTGGGACAGGAGGTAGCACACCTCGCCGCGGACCGCCAGCTCGATCCCAAGATCCAACTACGAACTTTTTAACTGCAGCAACTTTAATATACGCTATTGGAGCTGGAATTACCGCGGCTGCTGGCACCAATCTTGCCCTCTAATAGATCCTCGTTAAAGGATTTAAAGTGTACTCATCCAATTACAGGGTGATATTCTGCGCACGGGTGCCGCCCGCACCGCCTTGGATTTCCGCTGACCCATTATCACCGGGTGGACCACCCAGGAAAAGCATCCAGCCTCAGGGAGCAAGTTCAACCTCATCGGGACTTCCACATTTCTGGAATGTTTGTATTTAGCTGTAACATTCTTCTTTCTCACATACTGTACCCACACAAATTAGATATTGTTTTTTTATTGTCATTATGTTCATCATATCTTATAATTTACTACAAAAAATCATTATGAAATCATTAAGAAAAAACACTTTTTCTAAATTTGACCTTAAAAACCCCCCACGCAAATACAATCATTAAAAAAGACGCCATCTAAATAGTTTCTAAATTGTGTCCCAAGTTTAGAAATATACTTGTTTCCATGTTTTTCTGTAGTTTTTTGTAAGTTGAAGAGAAATAAACAAAAAAATTATTTTTTTCTTTTATAACAATTTTCACCCCAATCTGAACCCTAAATGTAACCTTAACTTTTATGCTAACTTTTAATTTATTCTAAATTTAATTTAATTGGAACCCTTATCCTTATGGTAACCCTAACCCTAGATGTTTAGCCAATTAAGTCTCTTTTTTTTATTTTAGTGTTGCTGACTTCCTCTAGGGGCAGTGTAGCAACAGCATTAGAGTGACAGAAGTTTTTTCTTTTTACTTCCGACACTCTTCCCACAAGAGATCAGCAGCCATATTGGAAGATGGCAGTTCCCTAGGCACCAGACTTTGGTGATGCTTAATGCCTGGACCTCGTGGCTTCATGGCTGAAATGTACTTTTTTTTTTCTTTGCCGATTTACAGAAGAAATTGAAAAGATCTTTTCGAGACCTATTTAGTTAATAATTTAGTTTAATTTATCTCCGAATAATATTTTCCTTAATCTACAACTTAATTCAAATGCAATTTTAAGAATAATGAAAACTCTTGATAAACTAAATATTCCAATGAAATCAAGGCCTATCTTACCATTGGAAGAGGATTTTGGATCCACCTTCAATACATGGTTTATGATGAGGAGAGCAGTACATTGCCTCAATTTGTATGAACACTTTTACAAGTTGGATCATAGATCATCAATAGTGGACTCATGCTGCAAAAACAGGCAAATTCCAAACTCCCCCAATTTTTTGCTTTTTTTTATAAATCTTTTTTTGTTGAGATTTTCTTTTTTTCTGTTGTATATTGAGTTCAGAACAGTGTATAAAATACATTAGTACAGCATAATAAAAACTGCATCACACCATTCGCTAAGCTGATTTTTACAGATATTCAAAACAAAATAAGAAACAAGATGCTGACCTATGAACTATAAAGAAAACAACACATAACAGGAGGGCAGGGAGATCTCTACGGAAAAGGGGCATGGTAAAAAAAAATGTTAAAGGAAGAAATTGCGGGGAGGAATCCAGTTTGGGAATGGCCTCACTAGGATCTCCATGCAAAGTTATCCCTAGCTCTCAGTGAAAAAGGGATTGTAGGACAAGAGTTGACTAAAAAGGGAAGTGGAAGCTTTTAGAAGTATCATGTAAGAAGGCTGTAAGTTTATCCATATTTTTACCTTCTTTCACCATATTAATGACAGTCACGATTGGAGGTACAGTAGGTTGATTCCAGAAGAAGTTAATGTCCTCATTGCTGCCAGGGCAATCCAGGAAGAAAGTTTAGTTTTGGCTTTTTTAAAGTTGTCCTGTGGTTTAGAGAGTAGGAGAACATGTGCTTGGGAGAAAATTGTTTGTTAAAAACATCTTTGATGAGAGCAGCCACCCAGACCAGAAGGTGCTAATTGATGGTCATGACAACCAGCAATGAAAATATGTACCTGGGTGTTTGCAGAGCTTCAAGCATAAAACTGATGGGAGTTGGTGCAGTTGTGCGAGAGATCTCTGTGTATAATACCATCTGAAGAGGGTCATATACTGCTGTTCTTTGTGGGACACACAGATGGAGAGTTTTGCGTTGGCCTCCCAGATTTCTGCCCAGTCGGCCGAGTCTAGCATCACACCAAGGTCTTATTTCCATTGTTGGACATAGTTCAGTTGGATGGGGAGCTGGAGCTAGTAAGTTCAATGTATATTCTGGAAATGGTGCCTTTGGAGTTGAGGTGTGATTGAATCGGTAGTGGTACCAAGTTTTGGAAGTTAAACAAGCATGTTCGGTCTGTGAGTTGAGTGCAAAGTGCAGAAGTTGAATATATCTAATAAATATTTGTTACTGAGGGGGCTGAGGCACAGAGCCTGACTTGATTGCTCGAGTAACAATCTGCATATCTGCGTATACACAAAAGGTAAGGTTATACAATTTGGCTTTGTTAATCCTAAGAGAAATTTGTCAATTCTGGAAAATTGGAGTCAGGGATGAGGGCTGAGTAGTAAATATAGTGTAGTGTAGTAGTTTCAAGTATAGTTCTCTGTTCTTTAGGGATCCATATGTATTTGGATTGAAGATCGGAGTGCATCAGTTAATTCTCTAAGTCTACCCATTTGGTAGTGCAATTATGTGAATGGCATGTTATTGGCATGCTACTTGGGCAAGCTAAGCAGCTTAATAATATTTCAGTACGTTCAGTAGGCCTAACCCATCTCTTCTAGGTGAGTGTTGGGGAGTCTGTTTGCTGATGCCAAGCTTTTTCATGTTCCATACAAAATGGTCTATGGATTGCTGTAAGCTTTTGAAATACTTGTGTCAGTTTTGTATGGGCAGAGTATGAAACAGGTAGAGAAGGCACGCAATAGATTCATTTTGACAGAGGTTATCCTGCCTATCCATGATATTTGAATATCCGGCCACCTGTAAAGATCTTTGTGTAGTTGAGTTAATAGGGGCACATAGTTGATAAGATAGATCCTGCCAAATGTGGGAGGAATCTGGATGCACAGATAGTGAAGTGGTTTTTCAGAGATCTGGATCTCAAATTTAATTTGAAGCAGTTTGATCATCACTTTGAAAAGAAAAATAGAAAGGGCCTGTGATTTTTCTACATTAATTTAAAAACCTGATTGGAGTGAGAAAGAATGTATTTTTTGGAGGAAACTTTAAGGCCAATATCCTCTCACTGGTATGGAGGGACTGCCAGGGGGTCATTCTACTATGAAGTCCATAGCGACAGAAGCCCATGGCCGAGTATGAAGAGACAGGGTTTGAAATAGAACTGCGTGTTTCTATTATGGTTCTTTGGCAGCAGCACAGATAAGACAGGAGGAAACATAGGTAGTAAAATCGTTTTGCATAGTGGGCCACCAGAAATTCCTTCTATTGAGTTCCTCTGTTTTCTTAAAACCCCCGTGACTGTGATGCAGTCAAAGTACTTAAGGATGTAATGGAGTGGGTACGTATATCTTATCTTTCTGGGTTGTATTGATTATGGGCAATAATAAATGTTTAGTGTTCCCATTCATGTGTGATAACAAATGTAACCTATAGGGGGGTTTAGTGAGCATTGTGACGTCGAGTGAATAAAGATGGCTGCCGCATATTCAATGAGACATGTGCTTGAGGGAGGAAGTGACAATCTTTGAGTCACTTCCTTCCACAAGTGACCACAGGTATTGTCCACCTACTAGAGATGACCATCAGGTATTGGTTGGTTACCTCTGTGGGTGGATAATGGGTGGGAGGTTACCTAAGGGATTACCAGTTAGCTAGGGGGTCAGTTTCATGACTGGGTCTGAAGAAGCCAGGTGTCTCTAGAGGGTCTCATGTACAATCCATTGAACATGCAGCAAGGAACTCCCCTCATTGTCTTGTGTATGCTGATTCAACTATCCTGTGTAAGCTGCTGAATCTCCACCATTTAGAGCTAAGTAGATTTCTTACCTGATTGTATTGTTTATAGCAGTGTATGTTAAAGTGTTTGTGTTGTTTTATTTCCAGTAAAGTTTTGTTTATACTTTTATCAAACTTTAGACTTTTGTCTGTTCATTCAAGATATTTACCAATATTTGTGTGATTGACCAGTATACCTTATTAATGTTGCTGTTGAGGTAATGCTCATTTAGTTTCTATTGTTATTGTGTAACCGTGGAAACCAAACTGTAAACTGTTAAACAGACACCAATTGATACCATATCTGGTATTAGTCTGGTATTAATTTAAATAGAGCATTTACTAATCTTCACCAACCAATACATGGGTTGATGCAGTTTTGCAGGTTTGTAATTTCTCTCATAACTGGTGGTTTGTGGACATGAAGTGACACTTCTGTAGTATGGTCTCTGAGGTCTTGCTTGTCTCCTCTTTTCCTTCGTGAAGTCAGGACAGGGCGTCTGCCTTACTGTTTTTGGAACTGGGGCGATAGGTGATAAGAGGTCATATCGGCTGAAGAATAAGGCCGTGCCTGATGTTGTTTCCACCTCTTTGCTGAACGGAGGTACTCTAAATTATGATGATCTATATATGCTACTATTGGATGGAGTGCTCCATCCAGCTGGTGTCACCATTCCTCAAGTGCCTGTGTTGAGGGCAAGTAGCTCTCTCTCTCTCCCACATCATAATTACTCTCCGGAGTTGTTAGTTTTCTTGAATAAAAGGCCAATGGGTGCTAGGGTTCTTGGTTGCTTAGTCTCTGTGAGAGTATGGCCCCTACGGCTGTTTCGGAGGCATCCACTGCTCCTATGTAGGGTTGTTGGTAATCAGGAAAAGTAAAAAAAGTTGCTGTGGTGAAATGGGATTTTAAGTGATCACATGTTCTTTGTGCCTCTGGCGTCAACTGGAACCGCTGTTACTTCTTAGTTAAAAACGTGAGAGGTTGCACCACCCAGGAAAAGTCATGTATGAACTTCCTGTAGAAGTTAGCAAATCCTAGGAGGTGCTGAATTTCTTTCTTGTTACTGCTGTGAGGCCATTGTATGACAGCTGTGTTCTTTTTGTTATCCATTCTTAATCCTTGTGGTGTAAGTAAGAGTCCAAGGAATTCGACTGTGGTACATTTCTAAAGCTTGGCATAAAAACTATGTACATGTAGGCACATGAGCACTTTGCGCATGTGTACCCAGTGTTTGGCCAGGGATGGGGAAAACACCAGAAGGTCATCAAGGTAGACAACCACAAATAGATCTAGATACCCCAGGAATACATTGTTGAGAAAATGCTGGAAGGTAGCGGGAGCATTACAGAGTCCGAAGGGCATCATTGTATATTTTTAATGGCTGTATCGGGACTAGAACGCTGTCTTCTACTTGTGTTCATCTTTCCCTCCCACCAGGTTGTGTGTGCCACTGAGATCGATCTTGGAATAGATATGTGCTGAACTTAGTAGATCAAGTAACTCAGAATCAAAGGCAAAGGGTACCAGTTCTTAATGGTGATACCCACACTGGAAGGAGAGGTAGAGGGACATATGAAGCCTATCTTCAGCGTGTACTATATATACTCCTTGAGTGAGGTTACGGTTAAAGAGTAGTAGTACGCCCATATGGAATCGGAGCACCAAGGAGGAGGTCAATGGGACAGTCGTAGCTTCTATGCAATGGCAATTTATCTGCTCCTTTTTTTCAAAGACATCAGCAAAATCTTTGTAAGCAGATTGCATAACAGGCACATTCTCTGGAGTATCAATAAGAAGGAGGGGTAGAAAATAAAAAAGAAAGAATGGGAAAAAGAAAGGGTATAAATAGGTACTTTATAAGTTAAATAGACACTTTAGTGGGAATTACTATACGATTTGGGATGGCACGGAAAACGCAATAAACAAATGTATGTGAAAGGTAATAATTAAAACTTATTGATAATCCCGCTTCAACCAGAGGTAATCATGAAGTCACTAAAAGTGTATATAATATCACATACATTAGGAAACATATTTGGTTGGATGGACACTTTAGTGATAATTAGGATGATATATTCACAGGTCATATTAAGATAATAGTTGGTAGATAAAGGGACAAACAGGAATAAAAGAAAAACATGGGGCTATAGTATAGAATGAGTCTTTGAATGTTAAGGCAAAAGCAAGGGGTAGGTTATAGAATTAAAACTGAAATATTCATGTGGAATAAAATAAGTGGGAATGACTTGCATACATTTAAGAGGTAATGCCTAAGATAATATGTAGAGTATTGGAGATAAAACCCATGTATGAGTAGGATTAAGACCACTCTCCCCCTCCCTGCTCTTACCCCTTTTTTTTTCTTCTTCTCTTCTTCCCCCTTCACTTTGTTCTTATAAGAAATAAAACCTCTTCACAGCTACCTTGTAGTATGGTTCACCCGAACGGGGCTAGGTGACCCAGAAGACCTAGGAGGTTGGGAAATGAACTAAGGAAAAGTTTGTGTGTGTCTATGTTGTTATGCTTATTTGTAATGTGGAGACAAACCTAAAAAGTGGAGTTGCCGGGAGTGGGGCTGGAGGTGGGGAGGGGGGTTAAAAATCGGGAAAGAAAAGTACTGTTGGAATTTCCCATTTCTATATCTGAATTGTCCATTTTTATCATTGAATGTTCAGGACTTGAACCTGCCACATAAAAGAATAACTTTGATGGAATATTTGTCTAAACAAAAAATAGAATTTGCAATGCTGCAAGATACTCATTGGAATATGGAATATGCCAACAAGATCTCCTTCAGTAGATATCCTTTTCTAGAATTTTCGTCTCTGCCAACTCAAAAAAAAAGAGTGGTTGCTGTACTTTTTGCGGCAAACCTAAAGTATGAGTTAATACATAAAACAATAGAAAAATAATAAGGAGGCATTCTGGTAAGGACTTGGAGAGACAGTGGGTAACACAGAAGGGGGAAGATAAGACCAGCATTCCAATATATCACAGGGTTAAGATGTCTGAGGCAGGAGAGTCTCTTGGTGTGTTGTTCCCAGAGTGACCAACAGGTCAACAGTCTCATGGAGGACAGGACCAGAAGCAAGATGGTTCCCATCCACCAACTGGATGTATACAGGGCTGGATTTGGCTTGATGTGGGATCTGAAGTTGCAAAGCGAGGGCCAAATCCTTAAAACATCCACTAGCCCCAGAGTCTATTGTGGCTGAAGAAGAGTGGTGTTAGTCAGTCCACTTCAGTAGGAGAGACACAGACAGTTGAGGAGCTGGGTCCCAGAAACACAACAGGAAGAGCTGCGTCTGGCTCACCTCTGGATCTGGCCAGGCATGCAGAACAGTTGCAGTACATATGGCAGGCTATGCCACAATATTAGCATAGATTCTGTTCATTTCTCCTTGTTTGTTCTGTAGAAGATAGAGGACCCATGAACATGTCTTTTTTCATAGGTTCGCCATAGTGGATGCAGGAGCTGAGGTAGTAGTACTTGGAGTGACAGGAACAGTGGGTATGGGACATCCTCTAGGTGGACTATGTGTCATAGCATGCGCTGTACGTCTCTACTGAAGATATCTGTCTATCTGGATGGACAGGTCCATGAGCGCTTTCAGAGTAGGAGGTACCCCCACTTGGGCAAATTTGTGTTTCAATGAATCAGAGGGCCCCAGACGGAACTGGTCAAGAAGTGCGGCATCATTCCATGCAGTCTCAGCACTTGACTGATGAAACTCAGTGACATACTCCTCAACCAATCTTCTACCCTGCCAAATCATAGCCTTTTGAAACGCCTCCCAAGTATTCAACAACGGCTGTTTATTCACAGTAAATAATGAGCCAATTGTTGCTGTTCCTCTTCCAATAGGGCAAGGAAAATCCAGAATATAGGCAGTGTTCAGAAATGGAAGGGGCTGACAAAGGGTACATCCAATTCACAAGCAGGGTCAATAGGTAGGCAGCAGGTAAATGGTTAATCCAGGTAACAATCAGGGTCAATAGGCAGGCAGCAGGCAAAGAGTTAATCCAGGCAACAACCATGGTCAATAGGCTGGCAGCAGGCAAAGGGTTAATCCAGGTAACAATCATGTTCAATCAACAGGCAACAAGTACCAGTATAAAAGACACCTGGGAGACAGAAATATTGACGACTGATAGGGGAACAAATACGTATAACACTCATTGACATGCAAATCAATTTATAACTTTTTTTACATGCGTTTTTCTGGATTTTCTTTTTGTTATTCTGTCTCTCACAGTTAAAATACACCTGCCCTTAACATTATAGACTGATAATTTCTTTGGCAGTGGGAAAACGTTCAAAATCAGCAGGAGATCAAATTATTTTCCCCCTCACTGCATTAACAATGGTTAAGGGAGTCTGGGACACACTTTTGATTAATGCTAAACAGAGCAACTGAGAAAGAAATGGTAGTCGAGACTCGCAGCTGAGACAGGATTTGTAGTCAAGACTGGCAGCTGAGACATGACTGGTAGCAGCTGCAACAGTATAGAAAACAGTATAGTGCTATTTCATTATGTTTGCAATTTGTATTGTATACTAATACTATTACCTATGTTTTTTAGTTTTCTATGACCTGAGAGTTCCAGACGATATTTATTTCCTTTTTTTTTCTTATCTTTATCCAGCGCTCCCAACGATATTTTAAATTATATCACTGTGCATGTTGAGGGACCACATCTTGGTGCTCGATTTGGTAGCTGCTTTTACTTTTATCCTGGTGTAAGCCTTGTGTACATTTTGCTGTTTCAGTACTGGTAGACAAGACTGGCAGCTGAGACAGGACTATCCAGTTGCAACAGGATAGGAAACAGTACTGTGCTATTTCACCTGAATGGTATTATACCCTATGGTTGAGTCTCAGGCAAATGACCACCTAGGATTTGACACTGACTGAGATCACACACTGAAGCAGACCAAAAAAAACACAGAGAAATGTACACAAATAGAGTAGTCAGCCAGCTTGGTCATACACCGATCAGGACGAGGTACTCAGGAGGAATAATACTAAACAAAGTCGCAAGGCAGGCTAGGTCAAGGAAAGGCAAAAATCAGCAACAGGATATCAAACAAAAGAATAAGGAACACTAGTACAGGCAGTAGCTAAAGCAATGCAAAAGCACCTTGTGCAAATACCTGTCGGTTTAAATATGGTTGGGCTTAGGTTAACATGCCAGCTGCCACAATAGGGAGGAGAATGGAAACACTAGAATAACAGCCACTAGAGGCTAAATAGGTAACAGCCACAAAACCTGAATACAACATACATGAGACAGGAAATGGGGTTGAACTGTGACATTATCAGAGTCATTGTCTGAACAGAGAAAGAACATTTTTTTTTCTCAGCAGAATGGCTACTCTCAGTTTAGTAAATTTGTTACAGGAGAATTTGAAAGTTCTAAAAAGTCTATCTCGTGATTGGTGGGGGGAGGGGTATTAGTAGTCGCAAAGTGAATTTCCTGTATAAGTACGATACAAGTGTGTCTCCTCTTGAGATGCACAACAGGGTTCTCCATTTCTGAAGGGGTTTAAGGGAGATGTCATGAAAGGGTTGGAATGTGAGGGTTATGAAGGTACATGCTTCAACTATCAGTTTCCCTAGTTATGTGTATTTTTTTTTATGGGTAGGTAATAGAGGGGTGGAAGGAAAAGAGGAATCAATAGAAACTAGGAGGGGTGGAGGAAGTACAGAACAAAGGTACAAGACTGTTCTTACTTTAATCGCCAGACTAAACAGGTGAGAGGGTTATACTGCTCTTAAAATCTAAATAAAATATGTAGCTTGAAAACTGTGGCAAGTGTTGAAAAAAATAATAAAAAATATCTTACCAGTCAATACAATATATAACAGTAGGCATAATCAGTAAGAGTGGAGCTCCCGTCAAGCGGCAGGCAGGCTGAGTTTGGTCACTCAAGTTGGTCACTGGGGCCACAGGGAGCTCATTTTCAAGTAGTGGGTGACTAGCATATATGTTGAATCTCTACTAGCACATAGGGCCAACTAAGACCCGTGAGATAGGGTAAGCAGCAGATAATAGAGATGAATTATACAGGTTCATGTACATTACCTATACCACCAAGTGTGGAGAAGGATGGGCCACTAAGTTATCGACTGTGAGTCCATGAGGGAAAAATGAGCAGATGTCCAAGATGGCAAATATACAAGAGATAAGGGAACATGTCAACAACTGATGTAGCCTGCAAAGATTTGATGAAGCCAGAAGTCAGTTGTGGTGAAAGTCGGGTTTGTCTAAAAGCATGTCAATAAAATTGGGAGATCATCATGGTGATGTAGTTGAAAAAAAGTTCCAGGGACATCTTTCAGGGGGTCAAAGCCTGGTTAGAAATGTCCAGCAGGGTGATTCTACGGGACATCCGTAAAGTGGCATCTGGTACTGTTAAAACCTTGGAGCAGCACCAGTAATAAGTATTTGGGCTTCAGATATGTCCAAATGGTCGACAAATGCTTGCAGATCCTGATAGGAATGGAAGGCCTTTTGCTGATGTTTAAAAATCAGTCAGAACGGGAAGCTCCAGGAGTATTTTATACTAGCAGTGCATAGCTTATCCATGAGAGGTTTCCATTGCCATCTCTTGAACAAGGTAGATGTGGAATTAATAAAGACCAGTCATATTTTCCTCCTTTTAAACATAATCACGTCTGGAATAGTAGTGAATCACCACGTCTCTGTGCTGGGAGCCTGGGGGACAAGGAGAATGGAAGGGCTCTGTGTACCCTGTCCAGCTGAAACCACACTGAAGGTAGATCTGGGAGCATGGCTTGGGAGATCCGCGACACCGTAGAGGCCAGAGTCTCAATCCCTCTCAAGCATACATTATTCCTCCTTGACATGTTTCTGAAGTCCTCCAGTGATAGCTCCATCTGAGTAACTCTGTGATGTAAGTTGAGAGTGTCATTGGCCAGTTGGTTATAGTCTGTGGTGAGAGCTGTCACTTTGTTCAGTCTGGCCATCAACATCTGTGAATGGGTTTGGATCTCTTGTTTAAGTAAGGCTAAGTTTGAGGACAATGTGTACAGCAGCAACCATGTGTACAAAACTTTTTGTTAGTTTAAGATACATATCCTCCAGATCCTGTTCGGTTAGGGCCTGTGCAGTCGTAGGAGTTAGAGACGCAATTTTTGGTGTATCCGGAGTCTCGGGTGTAGTTTTGGTGGGAGTTCTTGTCTTGAAGATAGGAGCACCGTCTGAGGGCTGTTGTTTCTGATGAATCTGTGAGTTTCCCAGAGCCACCTTCAGTGCTACATATGCAGTATTACTTCATACTGTGTGGATTCACCTGTGTCACCGTGTGAGGAATGCTCATCCCCTGCCTTATTACTACAATAAAGTTGGAGTGCCATGCGTGATAAGTGTTGTATCATCTCCACCACACAGTACATAAAAGTAACTATGTGAAGGAAGCTTTTTAAATAACTCCACAAGGGTGGAAGGAGCAAATCAGTCCCCACCCAGAACCCAGCCTGCACTCTGAAAAATTGAACAGACATTACACCTGACGTATTGGGGGTTATGTATAAAGTTTCATTCTTTTTTGAACATTCCAATAGTTTAGAGTGTGTGAGAAAATTTCTGCAACACTTGACATTACCATTTATTTGTATAGCAGCAACCAATTTATCCAGCACTTGGTACAGAGCATAAGAAGTGAGTTACAAACAAAATTAGACTAAAACATGAGGTAGAGGGCCCTGATCACAAGCATTCTAGAGGGGATGGAGAACATGAGACACACAAGGATAGTGTGAGGCAGAAAGAAATAGGGGAGAAGAAAAATAATAGAAGAATGTGATAATCGAAGGTGTGGGGGGAACACCAAAAGTTACTTAATATGTGATTTAGTTTGGTGAATTGTAAGCCTACAAACTCCAGCCACATGTTTGGAGACTGCAGGTGAGTAAAGTATGTTAGGTGGTGAACATATTGTAGTAATTATGTGCAGAAGGGGGAAGAATGACAGTTGGTTGTTTAGAGGCTTCCAGCCCAGATGTGTGTAACTGGATGAGGCCTCTATCTGGAGTTTACTTTATGTAGGCAGTGCCGGATTTGGGGAAAAAAACAGCCCTGGAAAAATGTTGTATAGTAGCCCTATAGAATGACATTATTTTTTGTTCACATAAAGGGAAAACCATGCATTTTAAAAGCACATTTGAAGAATGTAATGTTTATAGATAAAACTGATATATACCCCTCCCTAGGGCAATATATACCACCGATATTTACACAAAAAGTTATTTCTAAAACAATTCTATCTCTACCCCCTGTGACAAACTTACTTTCCTGTGTGTGTTTGTCCGGGATCTTTTTGGCAACCGCACAGCCCTCTAGGGTAAGAAAACCAGGTCCAGACAAAGTTCAGTTTCAAAAAGGCCTCTGGCCTGTTTATTTTCTGTTGTTTTAAGCAGTCACAGGATACAAAAAAAACCCAGCAACCTTCTCTTTCCACAAAGCACTTCCTGTCCTCCCTCTGCTTTAACTGCAGTTATATAGCTGCTCACAGCCCCTACAGGTGAGCTAATTACCTCGTTAGGCAGTGAGCCAGAACTCTTTACAAAACCTGGGCTGGACTCATGCACAACCACTCTGACAGTGGGTGGAGAATCGGCCCACCCTGCTCTTCCGAATACTCCACCCCAGGGACCCAAAATAACAACAGAGAAAAAAGCCTACATTTAAACTTAACTTTCCCTGGGGCTGCATGTGTTTACCCACATGTCAGGATAGTGGCTGTGCAAAAGTCTGGGTGCCAGATATACACCCCTGACCACCATCCCCAACACTCTGTTACATATCCTCCCCCCCAGCTCAGACCTAGTGGGGTGAGCGACCACAGAAAACAAATTTTCTCGCGACAAACTGTCAGCATTTCCATGTTTCGAACCCGGCCTATGTTCAACTGTAAAATAAAAAGGTTGTAAACTGAGGAACCACCTTGTCACCCTGGCATTATTATCTTTGTTTTGACTCATCCAGGTTAAGGGGGCATGGTCTGTGACCAACCTAAATTTCCTACCCAGCAGATAATATTTTAATGAGTCCAAGGCCCATTTTATGGCAAGGCATTCTTTTTCCACTATAGAATAATTTTTCTCAGCGGGAGTCAGCTTCCTACTTAAATAAAACACTGGGTGTTCTTCTCCCTGAATTTCCTGAGACAGAACAGCCCCTAACCCAATCTCTGATGCATCGGTTTGGACAATAAACTCTTTAGTAAAATCCGGGGTTATCAGAACCGGTTGGGTGCACAATGCCTCTTTTAAAGTTACAAACGATTTTTCTGCCTCTAACGACCACTTAACCACTAGTGGCGCTTTTCCTTTTGTGAGATCTGTTAAAGGAGCTGCTAATGTAGCAAAACCAGGAATAAATCGCCTGTAATACCCAATAAGTCCTAGGAAAGTCCTGACTTGCTTTTTGGTGAGGGGGCGTGGCCAACTTTGTATGGCCTCCACTTTTGCTGCTTGGGGCTTAACTAGCCCTCTCCCAATCGAATAACCCAAATATTTTGCCTCTTCCAAACCTATAGTACATTTAGATGGGTTAGCGGTTAAACCAGCTAGGCGGACAGAGTCCAGTACTGCCTGCACTTTGGGAAGATGTGAAGCCCAGTCGGAACTGTGAATGACGATGTCATCTAAGTATGCGGCGGCATAACGGCGGTGAGGCTTCAAAATCCTATCAATTAGTCTTTGAAAAGTGGCAGGGGCCCCATGTAACCCAAATGGTAGCACCTTGTATTGGAATAATCCCCCTGATGTCGAAAAAGCTGTCTTTTCTTTTGCTCTGTCTGTAAGAGGTACTTGCCAATAACCCTTCGTCAGGTCTAAAGTAGTCAGGTACCGAGCCTTACCCAGTCTCTCTATCAGTTCATCAACCCTAGGCATTGGATAAGCATCAAACTTTGACACACTATTTAATTTACGAAAATCATTACAAAATCTTAACGAGCCATCAGGTTTTGGCACCAGTACTATAGGGCTGCTCCACTCGCTTTGTGATTCCTCAATAATATCAAGAGCTAACATTTTCTTAATTTCTGCAGCTACCGCCTCTTTCCGTGCTTCTGGGATTCTGTACGGTTTAAGACTTATCTTCACCCCTGGTTCTGTAACAATATCATGCTTGATAACGTTAGTCCTGCCCGGAACTACAGAAAATACATCTCGGTTTCTACCAATAAAGTCCCTTACTTCCTGTTTCTGGTGGGGGGACAGGGTGTCTGGTATATTTACTTCAAGTTCACTACCAGTCTTATTAGTGACAATTGAAGTAGTTAAGACATCTCTGTCCTTCCAGGGTTTTAGTAAATTTATATGATATAATTGCTCGGGTTTCCTCCTATTGGGTTGTCTCACTTTATAAGTAACTTCCCCAACCTGTTCAATAATCTCATACGGGCCATGCCAAGATGCTAGAAATTTATTTTCTACTGTAGGGACCAAAACAAGTACCCTGTCTCCTGGGTGAAAAACTCTCAGTCTGGCATTTTTATTATAACTGTTTTTCTGGGCCTCTTGGGCTTTCTGCATATGTTCTTTAACTATTGGCATAACAGCTGCCATCCTATCTTGCATTTGAGCTATGTGCTCAATCACACTACGGTATGGATTGGACTCCCTTTCCCAGGTTTCTTTTGCTATATCTAGCAGACCTCTGGGATGATGGGCATATAGAAGCTCAAAAGGAGAGAAGCCCGTAGAAGCTTGTGGCACCTCCCTTATGGAGAACATTAGATAGGGTAGTAAGCAGTCCCAATTCTTACCATCTTTGTCAATTACTTTCCTTAACATACTTTTTAATGTCTTGTTAAACCGTTCTACCAGTCCGTCTGTCTGGGGATGATAAACAGAGGTCCTAAGATGTTTAATTTGAAGTAGTTTGCATAACTCCTTTGTAACTTTAGACATAAATGGTGTACCCTGATCTGTCAAAATTTCTTTTGGTATGCCCACCCGGCTAAACATGAGCATGAGCTCTCTCGCTATTGTCTTTGCAGACATGTTACGTAGGGGTACGGCTTCCGGGTACTTGGTAGCATAATCCAGAATCACCAATATATACTGATGCCCCCTTGCAGACTTTACCAGAGGACCTACCAAGTCCATTGCAATCCTTTCAAAGGGTACTTCTATTATAGGCAATGGTACCAGAGGACTGCGATATGACTTAAAAGGGGCGGTGTGTTGGCATTCAGGACAAGAAGAACAATAATTTGCCACTGAAGCAAATACCCCAGGCCAATAAAACCTCTGTAAGACCCTTTCTTTTGTCTTTTCTATGCCTAAGTGTCCCCCCAGTATATGGCTGTGTGCAAGATTTAGGACTGTATGTCTGAAGGGCTTAGGAACAAGTAGTTGTTTTACAACATCCATCCCCTTTTTCTCTACTCTATATATCAAATCATTCTGTACTTCAAAGTAAGGAAAAGAAGGGGCTCTATCTAGTTGCACTGGATCATCAGTTGAAACCTGGATATTTTTACGGGCCTCTGCAAGAGTGGGGTCTTCCCATTGCGCTTTCCTGAAGTTACCAGGACTGACTTCTAACTCAGGGAAGTTAATGCCTTGATCCTGATCATTATCGGACTCCTGACTATCGTGGCCCGGGTCTTCTCCCACTAAAGCTGGCCTGTGAATTGGGGCTTCAGCCTTCTCTGGTCCTATGCCTAGATCTTCCCATTCTATGTTAGAAAAAGGGAACACATTTTCAGAATCATCATCATTTGCTATACAATCATGAGCTACTTTTCCTGAAGACCCCCACAATTCTAAAAATTGGGGAAAATCCCTTCCCAACACCACATCATAAGCCAGTTTATCCACTACCCCCACTCTATGATGAACAGTACCAAAAAGGCTTTCAAATTTTAGCAAAACTGTAGGATATTCACGTTTGTCACCATGAACACAGATTATACCAATTTTCTGAAATACTTCCACATCGGCTTCAGGTACAAGGCATTTTGTTATCAATGTCGCCATACTTCCGGAGTCTAATAGAGCTCTAACCTCTTTCCCATTCACCCTTATGGAACATATCTGTGGATTGTGACTACAGTTGGCAATAGCAGATTCCATACAATTCAGCAAACAAGACAATTGTACATCCTGATTAATCATATTGCATTGCATAGGTTCATCAATCCAGGGACAGTCTCTAGCTTTATGTCCAGGTTCATTACACCGGAAACATTTAATATTATCAACTGTCCCCCACCTAGTCCCTTTTCCAGCATTAACATTTCTAGGCAAAAGCATATGGGGTCTCTGAGAATATGTCTCTTGTTCCTCTGTGTCTCTGAAACCTTGAAAAATCTTACCAGGTCCGTCAGCAGCTGGAGTCTTAACTCTCTGCTTAGCCTTTGTGTTGTTGAGCCACTGTCTGTCATCTGCAGCAACATATCTTTCCACCAAACCAATTAATTCATCAGCTGTTTGTGGATCACTCTGACTGACCCATCGACGCAGTGAAGCAGGCAAGCCCCGCAGGAACCTGTCCATCACAAGAAGTTCCATGATATGGCTTGCCGTATTTATTTCTGGCTGAAACCACTTTCTAGCAAGATGTATCAGGTCAAACATCTGGGAGCGGATAGGTTTCTCTTGGTTGAAAGTCCAGGCATGAAACCTTTGGGCACGAACTGCCATAGTCACACCAAGTCGTGCAAGGATCTCAGCTTTCAGTTTGGAGTAGTCCCCTGCCTGTGCTGGTTCCAGGTCATAGAAAGCCTTCTGGGGTTCTCCAATAAGAAAAGGCGCCAGTATGCTTGCCCACTCACTCGCCGGCCACTCTTCTCTCTCAGCTGTCCGCTCAAAAGCTAGCAGATATGCTTCCACATCATCTGTCGGTGTCATCTTCTGCAGGTAACGGCTGGCTCTGATCATTTTAACCTCGGACTGCGTCCCATCCGAGACTCTGGTCAGTCCCTTGGTCAAAGCCTGTATCTCCTTCTGTATCACACTAGTGGCCTGATGTTGCTCCTCTCTGAGCAGGCGGTTTGCCTCAGCTTGGGCGGCCATAACCTGCTGGATCATAGCATCTGTGTTGGCCTTTTGCGTAATTACCAATTGCTTTAGGGCTGTAATATTTTCCTGTTGTGCAGCAGTGGCCTCCTGCTGCACGGCTGTAGCCTTTTGCTGTACAGCTGTAGTTTGCAACAAAACTTTCACAACTTCCTCCATATTTCTCCTGGCTTGTTTGGCTTCCAGTTAATACCCACAGGCTTCTTTAGTGCAGTGCCCGCATTCTCCACCATATGTGACAAACTTACTTTCCTGTGTGTGTTTGTCCGGGATCTTTTTGGCAACCGCACAGCCCTCTAGGGTAAGAAAACCAGGTCCAGACAAAGTTCAGTTTCAAAAAGGCCTCTGGCCTGTTTATTTTCTGTTGTTTTAAGCAGTCACAGGATACAAAAAAAACCCAGCAACCTTCTCTTTCCACAAAGCACTTCCTGTCCTCCCTCTGCTTTAACTGCAGTTATATAGCTGCTCACAGCCCCTACAGGTGAGCTAATTACCTCGTTAGGCAGTGAGCCAGAACTCTTTACAAAACCTGGGCTGGACTCATGCACAACCACTCTGACAGTGGGTGGAGAATCGGCCCACCCTGCTCTTCCGAATACTCCACCCCAGGGACCCAAAATAACAACAGAGAAAAAAGCCTACATTTAAACTTAACTTTCCCTGGGGCTGCATGTGTTTACACCCATGTCAGGATAGTGGCTGTGCAAAAGTCTGGGTGCCAGATATACACCCCTGACCACCATCCCCAACACTCTGTTACACCCCCTTCAGTGTCTCTCTCCCCATTCAGTGTCTCTCTCCTCCTGTAGCTGTAGCCAGCAAAGCTCTGCTCTGTTCTTTTGGCCTCCCCCTGACAACATCCAGTGGTGGCAGCCGCCGAATGTTTTAAAGCTGCTTAAAGAAAAAGACATTAAGGCATTTGGTGGAAGCCACTTTAAGGATTTCGGCAGGCGCCAAATTTTTTTCTGCATGCCACAGTGGCCCACTGTCAGGCAGCCCAGTGGGATTTTTCCTGGTATCCTGGTGGTACAGTCCGGCCCTGTGTGTAGGCACACTTTAAACATATGCTATGGTGACCGAATAGTTCTAGGTTCTAGCACCTATAGTTCTACAAGTGTTATACATATTGTACTAGAACCTATTATTCTACAAGTGTTGTACCGTGAGTTCTAGAATTAATAATTGTACAAGTGTTATACTTATTGTTCTAGAAGCTATAATTGTACAAGTGTGACAGGCTGAGTGAAGGTGCACACAACAAAGACACCAACGAGTATAAATGTCAGGGGAGTGGAAAAGTTCAAACTCAGCTGTTGTTTTTTTCTTAGCCTGTTAGCAATTATAATCCCTAAATTTATTAACTTGATTAGTAATAGGTATTCCCCCATGGCTCATTACAAGATGCCAGCTCTCCGACAGTATAAAATGAAGCAGAAAGCGTAGTTTGATGTACATCACTGTATTTCAATGTCTATATTGTATCAACAAACATGACGAGATCGCAGAATGGCATTATTATAGCAGAAATATGTCACTAAGGTAAATACAGTCTATGTTACAGTTCTGTGTCTTCCTCTCCTCATATGCAAAGATTAATATATGTGTGATTGTTCCTTATTATTATTTATATTTTTTTGTAAATAATAGTTTTATTATTTTAGAGTAACAAATGAACAAAAATGTGAAAAATATGTTAGAGCATAACAGTACACAATATATCATATTATCACAATTAGTGAAAACAAGTCCCATTGTGCTATTTTATAGAAATTGGAAGTAAATATATAGGAAGTCAGTGTTTCCTATTATCACCTGTATTCAGATATTCCAACAGAACTGTACACTATAAGATCACTCATTTTGATGAAATATCAAGCTCTAACAGTTAGGAAAAGGGTTGTTTGAGTGAGATATAAAAAGAGTGGGGAGAAAAATAGTGAAGAAAAACAGGATACTACAGGTTGGGGTGGTGAGGGTAAGGATAGGAAAGGAGACATGGGTTTTGAAATTAGCAATTTTCAGTTTTCAGAAATACGTTTTAAGTTTCTAGTTTAAAGTTTTTTACCCCAATGGTTGTGGTTTTGTTCTCATTTTATAAATCTTTTCATAATTATCCAGTGAGTTTGTTGTGAGATAAGGATGTGTTACCAGTAGTGTTGAGCGAACCCGAACCGCAAAGTTCGGGTTCGTACAGAACATTACGATTTCTGGACCCTGGTCCCGAACACAGACATTCCACTGTATGTCTGGGTTGAAGTTTGGGGTCCGATGATTTAATGGCGCATTTTGAAAGGCTGCAGGGCAGCCAATCAGTAAGCCCTTAGCATTGCATACATATACATTGTATGTAATGCTATGGGCTTTCTATAAACCAAAATAGAGTCCAAATTCATACGAATAGGTCAATTGACCTATTCGTATGAATGGGGACTCTATTTCGGTTTATAGAATAGCAATAGCATTACATGTATTACATAAACCGAAAGTCTATAAACCGAAAGAGATTCGGTTTATAGAAAGCCAATAGCATTACATGTATTCCATAATCCGAAAGTTGACCTATTCGTATGAATTGGGACACTCTTACCCACATTTTACTTCATTTTGCAGCCCTCTAGCCCTTTCCAGGACTTTTTTAGAGGCATTTTAGTGGCCAAAAGTTTGTGTCCCCATTGACTTCAATGGGGTCCGGGTTTGGGGTCAAGTTCGGGGTAAAGTTTGAGCACGGACCCGGACATTTTTTCGAAGTTCGGCCTAACCTGCCGAACCCGAACATCCAGGTGTCCGCTCAACTCTAGTTACCAGCTGAATATTATGGGAGATCAGGTTCAGTAATTAATCTTTGCTAGGTACATACTGATATTTCCATTTCCTGGCTAATCGTTTATTTTTTGCGACAGTTAAAATATGACCTACCAGTACGTCAATTGGGGATTTCAGTTTTGATTTGACAGCATGAAGGGGTGCTAATTCTGGATTTTCAGGTAGGGTGGAGCCTGTAGCTTCTTTTATGGTAGTGAATACTGTTTCCTAGTTTTGCTGTATTAAGGGCAGGACCAACTACCTGTTGGCAGTTTCTCCAGCATAGATGTGAGGAAGTAGGATACATCGCTTTTATTGGGGTAGCCCATTTTGACATTAATAAGCCACAGACAATTTGCCTATTAATATGCCAGTATTATAGTGCCAGATGCCAATACCATTGTGCCATTAAGATGCCAGTATTATTGTGCTATTCATATGCCAGTAATATTGTGCTATTCAGATACCAGTAATATTGTGCCATTCAAATACCAGTAATATTGTCATTCAAATACCACTAATTTTGTGCCGTTCAGATACCAGGAATATTGTGCCATTCAAATACCAGTAATATTGTGACATTCAAATACCATGAATATTGTGCCATTGAGATACCATGAATATTGTGCCATTCAGATACCAGGAATATTGTGTCATTCAAATACCAGTAATATTGTGCCATTCAGAGCTTAGTAATATTGTGCCATTCAGAGCCCAGTAATATTGTGCCATTCAGAGCCCAGGAATATTGTGCCATTCAGAGCCCAGTAATATTGTGCCATTCAGATACCAGTAATATTATGCTATTCAGACACCAGGAATATTGTGCCATTCAGATACCAGTAATATTATGCCATTCAGACACCAGGAATATTGTGCCATTCAGATACCAGTAATATTGTGCTATTCAGAGCACAGTAATATTGTGCCATTCAGATACCAGTAATAATATGCCATTCAGACACCAGGAATATTGTGCCATTCAGATAAAAGTAATATTATGCCATTCAGACACCAGGAATATTGTGCCATTCAGATACCAGTAATATTATAACATTCAGACACAAGGAATATTGTGCCATTCAGATACCAGTAATATTGTGCTATTCAGAGCACAGTAATAATAAGCTATTCAGAGCACAGTAATATTGTGAGTCAGATACCAGTAATATTTTGCCATTCAGTGCCCAGTAATATTGTGCCATTCGGTGCCCAGTAAAATTGTGCCATTCAGATACCATTAATATTATGCCATTCAGACACCAGGAATATTGTGCCAGTCAGATACCAGTAATATTGTGCCATTCAGAGCCCAGTAATATTGTGCCAGTCAGGGCCGATTAATATAGTGCCAGTCTGAGCCCAGGAATATTGTGCCAGTCGGAGCCCAGGAATATTGTGCCAGTTAGATACCAGGAATATTGTGCCATTCAGAGCCCAGTAATATTGTGCCATTCAGATACCAGGAATATTGTGCCATTCAGAGCCCTGGAATTTTGTGCCAATCAGAGCCCAGGAATACTGTGCCAGTCAGAGCCCAATAATATTGTGCCAGTCAGAGCTCAATAATATTGTGCCAGTCAGAGCCCAGTAATATTGTGCCAGTCAGATACTAAGAATATTGTGCCATTCAGAGCCCAGTAATATTATGTAAATTCAGAACCCAGTAATATTGTGCCATTCAGATACCATTAATTTTGTGCCATTCATATACCTGGAATATTGTGCCATTCAGAGCCCAGGAGAATTGTGCCAGTCAGAGCCCAGGAATACTGTGCCTGTCAGAGCCCAATAATATTGTGCCAGTCAGAGCCCAGTAATATTGTGTGCCAGTCAGATACCAGGAATATTATGCAATTCAGAGCCCAGTAATATTGTGCCAGTCAGAGCCCAGTAATATTGTGCCAGTCTGAGCCCAGGAATATTGTGCCAGTCTGAGCCCAGGAATATTGTGCCAGTCAGAGCCCAGTAATATTGTGCCAGTCAGATACCAGGAATATTGTGCCAGTCAGAGCCCAGTAATATTGTGCCAGTCATAGCCCAGTAATATTGTGCAAGTCAGATACCTGTAGTATTGTGCCATTCAGAGCCCAGTAATATTGTGCCAGTCAGAGCCCAGTAATATAGTACCAGTCAGATACCAGTAATATTGTGCCAGTTACTAGGAATATTGTGCCATTTAGAGCCCAGTAATATTGTGCCATTCAGATACCGGTAATATTGTGCCATTCAGAGCCCAGTAATATTGTGCCATTCAGATACCAGCAATATTGTGCCATTCAGATACCAGGAATAATGTGCCATTCAGAGCCCAGTAATATTATGCCATTCAGACACCAGGAATATTGTGCCATTAAGATACCAGTAATATTGTGCGATTCAGAGCCCAGTAATATTATGCCATTCAGAGCCCAGTAATATTGTGCCAGTCAGATACCAGGAATATTGTGCCATTTAGAGCCTAGTAATATTGTGCGAGTCAGATACCAGGAATATTGTGCCAGTCAGATACCAGTAATATTGTGCCAGTCAGATACTAGGAATAAGGTGCCAGTCAGAGCCCAGTAATATTCTGCCATTCAGATGCCGGTAATATTGTGCCATTCAGGGCCCAGTAATATTGTGCCATTCAGATACCAGCAATATTGTGCCAATCAGACACCAGTAATAGTGTGCCATTCAAATACCAGTATTATTGTGCCATTCAGATACCAGGAATATTGTGCCATTGAGAGCCCAGTAATATTATGCCATTCAGACACCAGTAATAGTGTGCCATTCAAATACCAGTATTATTGTGCCATTCAGATACCAGTAATATTGTGCCATTCAGAGCCCAGTAATATTATGCCATTCAGAGCCCAGTAATATTGTGCCAATCAGATACCAGAAATATTGTGCCATTCAGAGCCCAGTAATATTGTGCCCGTCAGATACCAGGAATATTGTGCCATTCAGATACCAGTAATATTATAACATTCAGACACAAGGAATATTGTGCCATTCAGATAACAGTAATATTGTGCTATTCAGAGCACAGTAATAATAAGCTATTCAGAGCACAGTAATATTGTGAGTCAGATACCAGTAATATTTTGCCATTCAGTGCCCAGTAATATTGTGCCATTCGGTGCCCAGTAAAATTGTGCCATTCAGATACCATTAATATTATGCCATTCAGACACCAGGAATATTGTGCCAGTCAGATACCAGTAATATTGTGCCATTCAGAGCCCAGTAATATTGTGCCAGTCAGGGCCGATTAATATAGTGCCAGTCTGAGCCCAGGAATATTGTGCCAGTCGGAGCCCAGGAATATTGTGCCAGTCAGATACCAGGAATATTGTGCCATTCAGAGCCCAGTAATATTGTGCCATTCAGATACCAGGAATATTGTGTCATTCAGAGCCCAGGAATATTGTGCCAATCAGAGCCCAGGAATACTGTGCCAGTCAGAGCCCAATAATATTGTGCCAGTCAGAGCTCAATAATATTGTGCCAGTCAGAGCCCAGTAATATTGTGCCAGTCAGATACTAAGAATATTGTGCCATTCAGAGCCCAGTAATATTATGTAAATTCAGAACCCAGTAATATTGTGCCATTCAGATACCATTAATTTTGTGCCATTCATATACCTGGAATATTGTGCCATTCAGAGCCCAGGAGAATTGTGCCAGTCAGAGCCCAGGAATACTGTGCCTGTCAGAGCCCAATAATATTGTGCCAGTCAGAGCCCAGTAATATTGTGTGCCAGTCAGATACCAGGAATATTATGCAATTCAGAGCCCAGTAATATTGTGCCAGTCAGAGCCCAGTAATATTGTGCCAGTCTGAGCCCAGGAATATTGTGCCAGTCTGAGCCCAGGAATATTGTGCCAGTCAGAGCCCAGTAATATTGTGCCAGTCAGATACCAGGAATATTGTGCCAGTCAGAGCCCAGTAATATTGTGCCAGTCATAGCCCAGTAATATTGTGCAAGTCAGATACCTGTAGTATTGTGCCATTCAGAGCCCAGTAATATTGTGCCAGTCAGAGCCCAGTAATATAGTACCAGTCAGATACCAGTAATATTGTGCCAGTTACTAGGAATATTGTGCCATTTAGAGCCCAGTAATATTGTGCCATTCAGATACCGGTAATATTGTGCCATTCAGAGCCCAGTAATATTGTGCCATTCAGATACCAGCAATATTGTGCCATTCAGATACCAGGAATAATGTGCCATTCAGAGCCCAGTAATATTATGCCATTCAGACACCAGGAATATTGTGCCATTAAGATACCAGTAATATTGTGCGATTCAGAGCCCAGTAATATTATGCCATTCAGAGCCCAGTAATATTGTGCCAGTCAGATACCAGGAATATTGTGCCATTTAGAGCCTAGTAATATTGTGCGAGTCAGATACCAGGAATATTGTGCCAGTCAGATACCAGTAATATTGTGCCAGTCAGATACTAGGAATAAGGTGCCAGTCAGAGCCCAGTAATATTCTGCCATTCAGATGCCGGTAATATTGTGCCATTCAGGGCCCAGTAATATTGTGCCATTCAGATACCAGCAATATTGTGCCAATCAGACACCAGTAATAGTGTGCCATTCAAATACCAGTATTATTGTGCCATTCAGATACCAGGAATATTGTGCCATTGAGAGCCCAGTAATATTATGCCATTCAGACACCAGTAATAGTGTGCCATTCAAATACCAGTATTATTGTGCCATTCAGATACCAGTAATATTGTGCCATTCAGAGCCCAGTAATATTATGCCATTCAGAGCCCAGTAATATTGTGCCAATCAGATACCAGAAATATTGTGCCATTCAGAGCCCAGTAATATTATGCCCGTCAGATACCAGGAATATTGTGCCATTCAGATACCAGAAATATTATAACATTCAGACACAAGGAATATTGTGCCATTCAGATACCAGTAATATTGTGCTATTCAGAGCACAGTAATAATAAGCTATTCAGAGCACAGTAATATTGTGAGTCAGATACCAGTAATATTTTGCCATTCAGTGCCCAGTAATATTGTGCCATTCGGTGCCCAGTAAAATTGTGCCATTCAGATACCATTAATATTATGCCATTCAGACACCAGGAATATTGTGCCAGTCAGATACCAGTAATATTGTGCCATTCAGAGCCCAGTAATATTGTGCCAGTCAGGGCCGATTAATATAGTGCCAGTCTGAGCCCAGGAATATTGTGCCAGTCGGAGCCCAGGAATATTGTGCCAGTCAGATACCAGGAATATTGTGCCATTCAGAGCCCAGTAATATTGTGCCATTCAGATACCAGGAATATTGTGCCATTCAGAGCCCAGGAATATTGTGCCAATCAGAGCCCAGGAATACTGTGCCAGTCAGAGCCCAATAATATTGTGCCAGTCAGAGCTCAATAATATTGTGCCAGTCAGAGCCCAGTAATATTGTGCCAGTCAGATACTAAGAATATTGTGCCATTCAGAGCCCAGTAATATTATGTAAATTCAGAACCCAGTAATATTGTGCCATTCAGATACCATTAATTTTGTGCCATTCATATACCTGGAATATTGTGCCATTCAGAGCCCAGGAGAATTGTGCCAGTCAGAGCCCAGGAATACTGTGCCTGTCAGAGCCCAATAATATTGTGCCAGTCAGAGCCCAGTAATATTGTGTGCCAGTCAGATACCAGGAATATTATGCAATTCAGAGCCCAGTAATATTGTGCCAGTCAGAGCCCAGTAATATTGTGCCAGTCTGAGCCCAGGAATATTGTGCCAGTCTGAGCCCAGGAATATTGTGCCAGTCAGAGCCCAGTAATATTGTGCCAGTCAGATACCAGGAATATTGTGCCAGTCAGAGCCCAGTAATATTGTGCCAGTCATAGCCCAGTAATATTGTGTAAGTCAGATACCTGTAGTATTATGCCATTAAGAGCCCAGTAATATTGTGCCAGTCAGAGCCCAGTAATATAGTACCAGTCAGATACCAGTAATATTGTGCCAGTTACTAGGAATATTGTGCCATTTAGAGCCCAGTAATATTGTGCCATTCAGATACCGGTAATATTGTGCCATTCAGAGCCCAGTAATATTGTGCCATTCAGATACCAGCAATATTGTGCCATTCAGATACCAGGAATAATGTGCCATTCAGAGCCCAGTAATATTATGCCATTCAGACACCAGGAATATTGTGCCATTAAGATACCAGTAATATTGTGCGATTCAGAGCCCAGTAATATTATGCCATTCAGAGCCCAGTAATATTGTGCCAGTCAGATACCAGGAATATTGTGCCATTTAGAGCCTAGTAATATTGTGCGAGTCAGATACCAGGAATATTGTGCCAGTCAGATACCAGTAATATTGTGCCAGTCAGATACTAGGAATAAGGTGCCAGTCAGAGCCCAGTAATATTCTGCCATTCAGATGCCGGTAATATTGTGCCATTCAGGGCCCAGTAATATTATGTAAATTCAGAACCCAGTAATATTGTGCCATTCAGATACCATTAATTTTGTGCCATTCATATACCTGGAATATTGTGCCATTCAGAGCCCAGGAGAATTGTGCCAGTCAGAGCCCAGGAATACTGTGCCTGTCAGAGCCCAATAATATTGTGCCAGTCAGAGCCCAGTAATATTGTGTGCCAGTCAGATACCAGGAATATTATGCAATTCAGAGCCCAGTAATATTGTGCCAGTCAGAGCCCAGTAATATTGTGCCAGTCTGAGCCCAGGAATATTGTGCCAGTCTGAGCCCAGGAATATTGTGCCAGTCAGAGCCCAGTAATATTGTGCCAGTCAGATACCAGGAATATTGTGCCAGTCAGAGCCCAGTAATATTGTGCCAGTCATAGCCCAGTAATATTGTGTAAGTCAGATACCTGTAGTATTGTGCCATTCAGAGCCCAGTAATATTGTGCCAGTCAGAGCCCAGTAATATAGTACCAGTCAGATACCAGTAATATTGTGCCAGTTACTAGGAATATTGTGCCATTTAGAGCCCAGTAATATTGTGCCATTCAGATACCGGTAATATTGTGCCATTCAGAGCCCAGTAATATTGTGCCATTCAGATACCAGCAATATTGTGCCATTCAGATACCAGGAATAATGTGCCATTCAGAGCCCAGTAATATTATGCCATTCAGACACCAGGAATATTGTGCCATTAAGATACCAGTAATATTGTGCGATTCAGAGCCCAGTAATATTATGCCATTCAGAGCCCAGTAATATTGTGCCAGTCAGATACCAGGAATATTGTGCCATTTAGAGCCTAGTAATATTGTGCGAGTCAGATACCAGGAATATTGTGCCAGTCAGATACCAGTAATATTGTGCCAGTCAGATACTAGGAATAAGGTGCCAGTCAGAGCCCAGTAATATTCTGCCATTCAGATGCCGGTAATATTGTGCCATTCAGGGCCCAGTAATATTGTGCCATTCAGATACCAGCAATATTGTGCCAATCAGACACCAGTAATAGTGTGCCATTCAAATACCAGTATTATTGTGCCATTCAGATACCAGGAATATTGTGCCATTGAGAGCCCAGTAATATTATGCCATTCAGACACCAGTAATAGTGTGCCATTCAAATACCAGTATTATTGTGCCATTCAGATACCAGTAATATTGTGCCATTCAGAGCCCAGTAATATTATGCCATTCAGAGCCCAGTAATATTGTGCCAATCAGATACCAGAAATATTTTGCCATTCAGAGCCCAGTAATATTGTGCCCGTCAGATACCAGGAATATTGTGCCATTCAGAGCCCAGTAATATTGTGCCATTCAGATACCAGTAATATTGTGCCATTCAGATACCAGTAATATTGTGCCATTCTGATACCAGTAATATTGTGCCATTCAGAGTCTTATAATCGAGGTCATCTTATAATCTGACCTCAAATCGAGGTCAGACTATAAGACGGGGATCCAGGTCCCCCACAGAGCTGCAGGGGACCTGAATCCCCCTCTCTAACAGCAGGTGGATGTCTGCGCGATGAGCGCAGACTCCCCCTGCTGCCGCCCCGGCAGGACCGCCAGGACTTCTATGATGAAGCCGGGTACTTCTGGCTTCATCATTAAAGTCCCGGCGGTCGTGCCGGGCGGCAGCAGGGGAGGTCTGAGCTCATCGAGCAGACATCCTCCGCTGCCCTGCTAGCCACCGAAGGTCGTTCGGTTTATAGACTTTCGTTTTATAGAATACATGTAATTCTATGTATTCTACAAACCAAACGACCTTCGGTTTATAGACTTTCGGCTCATAGAATAGCATAGAATTACATGTATTCTATAAGCCGAAAGTCTATAAACGAAGGTTGTTCGGTTTATAGACTTTCGGTTTATAGAAAGCCAATAGTATTAATGCATTCTATAAACCGAAATTCTATAAATCGAACGACCTTCGGTTTACAGACTTTCGCCTTATAGAATACGTGTAATACTATTGGCTTTCTATAAACCGAACGAGAGCCCCATTCATAAGAATTTCTTATGAATGTGGACTCTAGTTCGGTTTATAGAAGGCCAATAGTATTACATGTATTCTATAAGCCGAAAGTCTATAAACCGAATGTCTTTCGGTTTATAGACTTTTGGCTTATGGAATACATGTAATTCTATTGGCCTTCTATAAACCGAAATAGAGTCCCCATTCATAATTATGAATGGGGACTCTATTTCGGTTTATAGAAAGCCAATAATACATGTATTCCATAAGCCGAACGTTGGGTCCCCATTGACTTCAATGGGGTTCGGGTTCGGGATCAAGTTCGGGGTCAAGTTCGGGGTCAAGTTCGATCCCGAACCCGGACTTTTTTCTGAAGTTTGGTCAAACCTCTCGAACCCGAACATCGAGGTGTCCGCTCAACTCTAGTAGTATATACTAATTAACATATAAATATACACAAATGGCCCCCAATGGAATCGAACTCATGTGGTACAGAGCCCAAATAACTGGCTATGAGTGTGATCAGCAAAGGGAATATGAGTCCTATCATCCACAATAGCAGAAGGTGGTAGTTCTGAGGTGGAGATCAAATTTTGCTCACGTGATAAGATCAAAAGTAGGTCTTAATATGTGGGGAGAATATCTCAGGAAAAAGCACAAGTTGGACCAAACATGGTGAAGTACGAAATAACAATATGCTGTATTGGCCCCCTATAACATTTGAGGCTTACATAAGAACAATAAAATGTGTGTATAAAATCACCAATCCTTTCGTGGAGTAGGGGATCGTTTTGAGATGCAAAATGGAGCTTCCACGCGGATTTCTTCTATATAGCGCCAATCATTTTTTTCACTACCTTACATTTGTCTATATTGAACCTCATTTTCCACTTTACTGCCCAGTCACCCCCTCTGTCCAAATCTTCCTGCAAAGAAAAAACTTCAAGATTAGTCTTTATTACCTTACCTAATTTAGTGTCATCAGTAAACACGGAGACATGGCTCTCAGCACAACGTGGGAGATCATTAACAAACAAATTAAAAAGAAGGTAGGATGTTTGCTAGATTTCTTGTTCTTTGCCTTTCCATTGTCTTGTTTTACAGCTTCAATCTACATGTTCCATATACATTCGTTCTGTGTGTTTCAGTCTGCAGTCTACACCAAGGTAGACAAGGAAGACATCATTGCACATTATTATATAAATCCAGGTGCCAGAGCAAGACTCCACAAAATTCCCAGAAGCAGAATAAAAGAAACAGCTGCTTAGCTGTTGTGAGATTCTTTAATAAATACCTCAGTCTTTCCTGCTACAGGTATGTTGTGGTTTCTATGTTTTTATGTCTTATTATAGTTTCAGTTTTCTGTAGGCATGGTTAGTGCTAGAAACTTGCCATTTTGTGGGAAACCTTGATGTGTTTTGCATCATAGTTCTGTGTTTATGTCTGTACTTTGTTATGTTTCTTTACCCTCTTTCCCTGAAGATACCAGCTCATGTTCCCTCTCCTCATGTTCATATTCTGATACACATATTGAAGCATATGAGGACCCAAGCTCCTCATACCTTTCTTTGTGCTCCTTGTCCTAGTCCTCCGCTTGGTTTGTCCAGTCCTGTCTTATCCTTGCTGTGTTTCTGCCCTGTAGATCATGTGCTTATGCTTCTTTCGGTCTGGTTTCTGTTATTGCTTTGTTTGTCCCTGTCTGAGCCTGAAGATTCCTGTATCATATTGTTCTACAGTGCTATATTCCATGCCTGCTCCAGGGTGTCTGCAGGGTATCACCGCCTTCTATATAGTCTTTTACTATACACAGGAGCGGGTACCTCAGGGCACTGGTATGTGGTCGCACCGACCTGGTGAGTCAAGCCCTCAGGGAGTGCAATTACCCTGTCATGCCCTGTTACTCTGTTTCTGCATATGAACTATATACTATGTATCATTATGTTCTGCTTGAAATGACTGAAAGCCAAATGTAAGTAGTGAGGAGGACTAATGACTGAGAATAATGAGTCTGGATGCAGCCAATCTGGAGCTGGGACAGTCGTTTGAGGTGAATTTTAATATAAAAGTTTTACAATTGTCACTAGGAGATGATAAAACATATTAAGTAGGAATGTATGTCTGTATTTGGTAAATTCTTATTAAGAATGTTATCATTAATAATATGTATACAATATTCTGTATCTGCAGGTCTTTCCAGAAAATGATCCATGAAAATCAGACACTAGTCATGGAATTCCTTCTTCTGGGTTTCCAGGATCTTTGTGACTTCCGCTTCCCATTCTTTCTCTTTCTCATGATCATCTATTTGGCAACAATAGTAGGGAATCTACTGATTATTATATTAATATCAGCCACACATCGCGTCCACTTTCAGTCTCCAATGTATTTTTTCCTTGTGCAATTGGCTCTTTGTGACATATTAATCACTACAAATGTGACACCTAACACTCTGAAAGTCATATTGAATATCGAAAGCTCAATATCTGTTTTAGGATGCTTCACCCAGTTGTATTTTTTTGGATCTTCTGCAACCATTGAGTGCTGTCTCCTATCAGTGATGTCCTTTGACCGATACTTGGCCATTTGTGATCCATTGCACTATGCTTCCATTATGGACCATAAGCTACCTTTTTTTCTGGTCCTTTGGTGTTGGTTGGTTGGCTTTATGTCAACCCTCATTGGATATTCATTTTTGTTGGAATTATATTTTTGTGGCCCTAACATTATTGACCATTTTTTCTGTGACCTGCCGCCTCTTCTAGAACTTTCTTGTTCAGACACTTCGGCTGTACAAATTATGGTTTCAATAGTGTCTACTGTAATAGGACTCTTCCAATGTATCTTTGTTTTTGTAACTTATGTCCATATCTTCATTTCCATCCTGCACATCACATCGACCTCTGGGAGACAGAAAGCCTTCTACACATGCAGCTCCCACCTGACTGTTGTTTGTACATATTATGGAACTCTGGTTTCTCTTAATATAGCCCCAACAAAAGGATACTCAGTCAATTTAAAGAAAACATTGTCTTTACTAAACACAATTGTGACTCCCCTTTTCAACGCTGTAATATACAGCATTCAGAACAGTGAAATCCGGTCAGCAATGTCTAAATTCTGGCAATAGAACATAATTTAACTCACATTGGGAAACCAGAGCTCCCACTGTGTTAGGTGGTCACTTGTCACTTGAGTTGTAACATCCAATGCCACTGTGCAGAAGTATCTACTGCATTCCTCAAACCTAGCAGCCAGCAGAAGTGTTGGCTGAAGGAAATACATCATGTAGTACAAATAACTGCTGTGGCAATGAATGCAATAATTCCAAAAATTGCTCCATGCCCCTGTGAATTCTCTGACCCTCCATGTGACTATGCAATAAATACTGTATCTGGTTTGAGATTTTGGAGTCAAGGTGTCCAATGTTAAATTATTATACCAGTCATTAAAATGTGAATATCTACGTCAGATTTGCAGATTTTACTGATCCATCCACTAAGTTATCAACATTTATCTGGAGACTGTGAGGGGAAAAAGGCAAAATGTAAAAGTGTTTAAACATATATAACACAGGAGCCTGAACAGAGCAGACATATAATAATAGCAGGTGAATGATAACTATACTTGCAGTGTTTGCATACATAAATTACTCAGGAGTCTGTACAGAGCAGACATATAATAATACCAGGTGAATGATCACAGTACTTGCAATGTGTGCATACATATATTACACAGGAGTCTGTACAGAGCAGACATATAATAATACCAGGTGAATGATAACTATACTAGCAATGTGTGCATACATATATTACATAGGAGCCTGTACAGAGCAGACATATAATAATACCAGGTGAATGATCACAGTACTTGCAATGTGCGCATACATTTATTACATAGGAGCCTGTACAGAGCAGACATATAATAATACCAGGTGAATGATAACTTTACTAGCAATGTGTGCATACATATATTACATAGGAGCCTGTACAGAGCAGACATATAATAATACCAGGTGAATGATAACTATACTTGCAGTGTGTGCATACATATATTACACAGGAGTCTGTACAGAGCAGACATATAATAATACCAGGTGAATGATAACTATACTACCAATGTGTGCATACATATATTACATAGGAGCCTGCACAGAGCAGACATATAATAATACCAGGTGAATGATAACTATACTTGCAGTGTGTGCATACATATATTACACAGGAGTCTGTACAGAGCAGACATATAATAATACCAGGTGAATGATAACTATACTTGCAGTGTGTGCATACATATATTACACAGGTGTCTGTAAAGAGCACACATATAATAATACCAGGTGAATGATAACTATACTTGCAATGTGTGCATACATATATTACACAGGAGTCTGTACAGAACAGACATATAATAATACCAGGTGAGTGATAACTATACCAGCAGTGTGTGCATACATATATTACACAGGAGTCTGTACAGAACAGACATATAATAATACCAGGTGAATGATAACTATACTTGCAGTGTGTGCATACATATATTACACAGGAGTCTGCACAGAGCAGACATATAATAATACCAGGTGAATGATAACTATACTTGCAGTGTGTGCATACATATATTACACAGGAGTCTGTACAGAGCAGACATATAATAATACCAGGTGAATGATAACTATACTTACAGTGTGTGTATACATTTATTACACAGGAGTCTGTACAGAGCAGACATATAATAATACCAGGTGAACGATAACTATACTTGCAGTGTGTGCATACATATATTACATAGGAGTCTACACAGAGCAGACATATATTGATACCAGGTGAATGAAACTTTCCTTGCAATGTGTGAATACATATATTACATATGATCCTGTGCAGAGCACACATATAATAATACCAGGGGAATTATAACTATACTTGCAGTGTGTGCATACATATATTACACAGGAGTCTGTACAGAGCAAACATGTAATAATACCAGGTGAATTATAACTATACTTTCAATGTGTGCATACATGAATTACACAGGAGTCTGTACAGAGCAGATATATAATAATACCAGGTGAATGATCACAGTACTTGCAATGTGTGCATACATATATTACATAGGAGCCTGAACAGAGCAGACATATAATAATACCAGGTGAATGATAACTATACTTGCAGTGTGTGCATACATTTATTACACAGGAGTCTGTACAGAGCAGACATATAATAATACCAGGTGAATGATAACTATACTTGCAATTTGTGCAGGCATATATTATACATGAGCCTTTACAGTGTAGCATCTAGGACATTTCATCGCAGTAGTTTCACCACTGACAGAGCACACATCTACAGATTTGTTCCACCATTAGTATAGCTAAGTTTACCACATCAGCCAGTATTTTGCTGTACACTAGCATGGAATTCCAGGATATTCTTAAACAATCTAAACAGCCACTTCAGCTTTCATAGTCATTTATTAGTGATTCACGTCACAGAAGCCACTTCAAAAGTGCTTATTAATGATATGAAGTATAGTATATAATAGTCTTTCCCAGCTTCAAAAAATACCCACCAGAACCCTGCAACTAAGTGAGGCAGCAACCCACCAGAACAAGAACCCTGCATATGAGAGCAAGCCAGCTCAGTCCACAAGAACCCTGAACATGTGTTAGGCAGCAATCCACCAGAATTAGAACCCTGCACATAATCTAGTCAGCTCAAGCTACCAGAGCAAAAACCCTGCATATGTGAGCGAGGCAGCTCAATCCACCAGAAACCTGCACATAGAAGTCCATGGAGAGGATTGTGGCTACCATTTTGGAAGCAAAACTCCGGAGGAGTTCGGCTTCAAAAATGTTGGCACAAAAATTGGCCACAATGGCAAATGTTGGGGCTGATTTGAAATTACTTTGGTGGTCTCTGAGCAGCCAGAATGTATGAGCTACTTCTGTGATCCAATTTGATCTGAAACTCGTCACTCAAATTTTCTACCTGAGTTGTCCCGGTTGAGAGGTATGGCTGCTGGAGTGTTTAAATACATTGGAGACTGCTGTCGTACCTCTTTACTGGTGTCTATCTCATTGTTTGGGTGAGAGATTCAAGAAATTTCTAAACAGTTGTGTTATTTTGTCAAATTTACTTTGAAAAGGGATACCTGTTCTTATATTTATTACAATCAAAATCATAATTGCCATTTGTCTCTTGGGTAAACCCCATCCTTTAATCAAAACAGTACTTTAAAAATTGACTTAGATACTATAATTCAAAGACAAGATTGGATCACCTCTCTAAGTGAAGTTTATAGGGAAGTTCACTGCCTGAACTTAGCCGAACCCCACTACAAGGTTTTAAATAGATTTGATTTGGTTCCCAGTAGAATGACAAGAATGTTTTCAGAAATATCTGATAAATGCTGGAGATGTGGGGTGGAGGTAGGGGATTACAAACATATCTGGTGGGAGCGCTATTAGATTATTTTGAGAAGAATACAAAATAACATCAAAAGGTTAACTAATTTAAATATGGAGTTAACATTGGAAACATTTTTGTTACTTATAGGACTCCAAGGAATATCAAGACAACTTTTTTTTTTGTAATAGTATGGGCATCGACCAAATCTCCCACATGGTGACAGGTGAGGTCACAAGTCATGTTCCAGTTAAGAATGTTCCAATTACAACCCAAGGTAAAATAAGAAATAAAAAAAAACCGGAGGATTTAGATATGTGGTGGAATAAAATCAAAGAAACATGCCCTAAAAGATATGGATTTGAAATATTTTAAGAGCATCTGAAAAGTTACATCTTATTGATTAACTAGATATATAGATATGAGGAACTAGGTCTTGGGGTCCTAAGGTGGTTTGCACTGCACGCATGAAAAATATATATATATATATATATTTTTTCTTTAAAGTTGTATTTATGGGTTCGCCATATGTTGTATGTGAATGTAAGATACATTATGTGAAAAAAATCTGAAAGAAAAATCAAAATAAAGAAGTATAAATAATGTTAATTAAAAAAAATGTTCCGAAAGTGATTATCGGTAGTCACTAATTATGCAACATATATGTTGATGTGCAGGCTTGTCATACATATTTATTAGCCAAATCTACACAATATACCAGTGGTATACAAGGTTGAGCCCACAAAAGTGTTGAGAATTTTAAAAAAAGTTGCTATCACCATTTCTTATTTTTTATGTCTCAGCACCTTCGTGTGTTGAATATTTACATTTGGGATATTTATATTTGGGTGTGGGGTATTTACATTTAGTGTGTGGGATATTTACATTCATGTGTGGGATATTTATGTTCGTGTGTTGAATATTTACATTCATGTGTGGGATATTTATGTTTGTGTGTTGAATATTTACGTTCGTGTGTGAGATATTTATGTTCATTGCAGTATTCAGGTGTAAAAAAAAAACAAGGATAGTTGTGGGTCATGTTACTGCATAAAACCTTTATTATGTCCTCATTCCAGGTGTCATAAGGGCAGAGATGACTCCTAACAACCCAGAACAAATATTATAAAAATATAAAAATAAATAATATAATAATATACATAAGAATAAATCAGGCATACTAAATATAATTTTGGATCACTTGGTTCTGTGTGAGTCAAGGATCAGAAAGATGAAAACCCATATTGAACAAATTGCAATATACAACATGTTCATCATTATTATATCAAACTATCCTATGTGGAATTATTACACAGGAGCTATCATTAAGATGAGGATCATTAGTAGTAATTTGTTTTACTTTAATCAGCGTGCCACAGAGGAACATAGGAATTCTCAATAGACTCTACCTGGTATATATAAATATGTAAATATATATAAATAGGAAGATATGATTAATTATGTGCACAAAAGATCAATGTTTACTGCACAAGCCATATAGATTGCAATTTATAAGACTCACAATCAGAGGCTTTGATTGTATTTATCATGTCAGTAGTGGAGACGTGTATAAAGACAAAACAAGATCTAATTAAGGCCATCACACAAATACAACACTTGTTTTCTTGCTTGAGGAGATTGGTTACAACTCCAAGTTGCCCACAAGGGACTCCATGTGTATTTTGCAAATAATGAAAAGTCTTCATTTTTCTTTATTCTGTTTAGGGTTTATCAGTTTTATCTTTATAATATCTTGACCTTATCTTATATCTAGGATATCCTTATCCCATACTTGCTTAAACTCTTTCACTGTATTAAATGCTACCACTTCCACTGGAAGGATATTCCATGCACCCACTCCCCTCTTCGTAAAATACTTTCGGATACTACATTTAAACGTTTGCCCCTATAATTGAATTTTTCCCCTCTTGTTGTGGTATACTCTCCTGCTTTACTGTGTTGATTCCCATTATATAATTACATTTTCCCCCTCTGTCTCATCTTTCTTCCAAGTTATGCCATTAATTATTTTTATAATAAATTATTGTATACAATAATTTTAAATTATTATATATAATAGTAATAATAATAGCTGATAACACATTTTTTTCCATGCACACGTGAATGCCCTTATGTTTTTATATATTTTATATATTTGCAGGACAAAATTAACTGAGGGTCCATGATAAATAATAATGGTGCCTAACCAATGGTACACATACCCCATGGCAACATATTGTCAGAACACCGCTACAAAATTCAATAAAGTTCCGCCATAAACAACAATAGTATTTTCTCCACGGACAAATGCTACTTTACAGTGCAGTTTGTAGTTAATTTAGAATATACCATATCAGAGAAATGAATGTGTTGTCATCCCAACATCAGTGATTGGCTGTCATTCACAGCTGCTGATTATACTGTACAAAGTATTCTAATACTTGATTCACAGTAGCATCTCTTTCCATTTTATTTGTAGGAAATGGATAAGGACAACCACACCATGGTCAGTGAATTTCTTCTTCTCGGATTTCATAATCTTCACAGTTTCCAAGTTCCCGTCTTTATAATTATTATTGTTCTTTATTCAGCAACATTGACCGGGAACCTTCTGATAATAACAATGGTATCAACCAGTCACCAACTCCGATCTCCCATGTATTTATTTCTCAGTCACCTCTCTATCTGTGATCTGTTAATTAGTACAAACATCACCCCTAATACTCTTCGAGTTATACTAACCCCTAGATGCCGAATCTCTGCCCAAGGGTGCATCAGTCAATTGTATTTCTTTGGCGCTTCTGCAATTATCGAGTGCTGTCTTCTAACTGTGATGTCCTATGACCGATATGTGGCCATTTGTGATCCATTGCATTATGCCTCCATTATGAACCTCAGACTTCCTCATTTTCTAGTTAGCTGGTGTTGGCTGGCAGGCTTGGCATTAGCATTGATAACAGATGTCTTAGTGTTTAAGTTGGAGTTCTGTGGACCTAATGTCATTGACCATTTTTTCTGTGATCTTGCCCCACTTCTGGAACTTTCATGCTCAAACACATCAGTTGTTGAGATCCAAGTGTCAATTACGGTAATTGGTATAGCAATCTCTCAACTAATCTTCGTCATCGTAACATATATTTGTATATTTTCCTCGATCCTTAGGATCTCCTCCAGCACCGGAAGACAGAAAGCCTTCTCCACTTGTAGTTCCCACATGACCATTGTGTCTATATATTATGGGACCCTAATTACTTTATATTTGGCTCCAGCAAGAGGATATTCATTAGAAATGAATAAGGTTCTGTCTCTGTTGAACACTGTAATGACCCCATTGTTCAATCCTATTATCTACAGTTTAAGAAACAAGGATATTAGGTCAGGCATTTGTAAACTGATTATGAGGAGCGTCTAAAACTCAATCCCTTTTGATGCTTTAATGTTCTATCATGTATCAGTAGACTGCTCGCTTACCATGTTTACAAATCTGTAGATATTGTAAATTTAGTAGAGATATTCATGGAGGAAACTACTTAAGAATTCACTATCCATTCTAGTTGGCAAGAATTGTAACTCTAGGGTTTCTAAGGGAAGGTAAATGTTCAGTAATATCAGAGTCAAATCAGTCAGTTTTTTATACACACATGTATATATATAATTAATTTACCTTTGGGCAAATATAAAGTCTTACACTAGATTGGGTCCGAATTAGGTCCAAAGATTCAAAAGCAGGAAGAAATAGATGCTGACAAAGGAACATATATGTACTATCCCCAAATGTAATAAGGTTATTGCTGTTGCTGTAGAAACAGTTATGCCTATCCCTATCCCTGTCAGTAAATTTAGAGGCCCCAGTGAAATTATTTTCTATGTAAAACTACTGTAGACATTTTTTTAAAGTCAAAGAAGTGCATTTCACATGTATTAAACACATGTACACCATACATAAGGGGAGACACATGTACACCATACAGAGGATAAGAAGAGACACATGCACAACATAAATAGGATAATAGGAGACACATGTACAACATACAGAGGATAAGAAGAGACACATGCACAACATAAAGAGGATAAGAGGAGACACATGTACAACATACAGAGGATAAGAGGAGACACATGTACAACATTCAGATGATAAGGGGAGAAACATGCACAACATCCAGATGATAAGGGGAGACACATGCACAACAGACAGAGGATAAGAGGAGACACACGTACACCATCCAGAGGATAATAGGAGACACATGTACAAGATACAAAAGATAATAGGAGACCCATGCACAACATAAAGAGGATAAGAGGAGACACATGCACCACATAAAGAGGATAAGAGGAGACACATGCACAACATAAAGAGGATAAGGGGAGACACATGTACACCATACAGAGGATAATAGGAGACACTTGTACACCATACAGAGGATAATAGGAGACACATGCACAAGATACAACGGATAAGAGGAGACACCTGTACAACATTCAGAGGATAAGAGGAGACACATGCACAACGTCCAGGAGATAAGAGGAGTCACATGCACAACATACAGAAGATAATAGAAGACACATGTACAAGATACTGTACAGAGGATGATTGGAGACACATGTACAAGATACAAAGGATGAGAGGAGACACCTGCACAACATACAGAGGATAAGATGAGGCACATGTACAACATCCATATGAGAAGAGGAGTCACATGCACAACATCCAGAGGATAAGAGGAGACACCTGCACAGCATACAGAGGATAAGATGAGACACATGCACAACATCCAGATGATAAGAGGAGTCACTCTCAGAATATAAAAGAGAAGATTAATCTATTGCTCTATTTTCCATCATGAGCATTTAAAAGGGGTTTCTTTATAGACACTTGATGTCATTGTGTTGTTGGTGTAGCGGGTAAGAGAGATATAGGATGTAACTATTTATGAGGCAAAGTGTCTCTGCATTCAAATAATTACAGGATCCCACACACATGGATAAAAGGTATAAAAAATGCAGGTAACGTCTGCAAGCAGTGCAGGCTGGTTATAGAACATAAGCCATATAAACCTTCCGTGATACAGGCACATTATCAGCACATTTAATGTTTGGTAATGGAACGGGTAAAGAAAGATATGAAGTGTTACTATATGAGAAGTAATTTCCTCTGCATTTGAACAGGTTCAGATTCACACCCACACTACACACAGAAGTCAAGGCATCATCTTCCAGCAGTATAAGCTGATTGTTAATCCATATACATCTTCTGTGATTTAGGCACACCCTCAGAAAAATAGTGGATCCATAGTAACGTGCTATTAATACTTTTTATTTTAACTGTCACAGCATAATTGCTACTTGACAAAGAATAGAAAACTACTGTGTTGCAATGACACCCTTTCTCTTTTATATTGCCACTTGTATGTTTGCTGTCAAAGATTATACCAGAAAATATTCATATATTTGTTTAGGGTAGGAGTGTGACCATTCTAATAGACAGATAAGGTGAGAAGCTTTATAATATCTATATAAGTCTGGCATTCCCAATCCCCATTAACTTTTAGTTCTTGTTAAATATTTATAACCCAGTCTGGGACTTTTCCCCTTCCATACAAATGTAACAACTATGGATTGTAATTCTTTAAAGAATGATTTGGGAATGTGTATCGGAAGGGATTGGAACAAGATTCATATTTTGGGTAATATGTCCATTGAGATGGTAACAATCCTGCCAAACCAGGAGAGCCGAGTTGGGTTCCAACGAGTTAAGTCTGATTTAATTGTACTAATCAGAGGGATAACGTTTAGTAAGAATAAGTCCTTAAAGTCTGTGTAGTAGCCAAATAAGAACTTTCCCTAAAAGGAACAGTGCATAGAGGGATAATGAATGGTAACAAAGGGAATTATGACACAATACCCCACAAAAAGATAACAATACAGAGAAAGAAAAAGAGTTTAGGGTATATAAGTAAATTAAGAAATTGAAAGCAAGGATAAAGAGGAAAAGAAGAAGGAGGAAAGAAGGAAGAATGAAAGAAAGAAAGAGAAAAAAAAAAGAAAGGGGGAAGAAATAGAAAGGAAAAAGGGAATGAAAGAAGAAGGAAGGGGGAGTAGGAAAGAGAGGAAATAAAGGGAAAGACTGATAGGTCATAAATGATCATTTACCCTAAACTCAGCAGTAGGAAGAGGGAAGTGCTCATGCCATTGTACAGAGGACTGGTGAGACATCACTTGGAGTATTGTATGCAGTACTGGAGACCGTATCTCCAGAAGGATATTGATACTTTGGAGAGAGTTCAGAGAAGGGCTACTAAACTGGTTCATGGGTTGAAGGATAAAACTTACCAGGAAAAGGTTAAAGCATCTTAACATGTATAGCTTGGAGGAAAGACGTAACAGGGGGATATGATAGAAACATTTAAATACATAAAGGGAATCAACTCAGTAAAGGAAGAGAGTATATTTAAAAGAAGAAACACTACCACAACTAGAGGACATAGTCTTAAATTAGAGGGGCAATGATTTAAAAGTAATATCAGGAAGTATTACTTTACTGAGAGGGTAGTGGATGTATGGAATAGACTGCCAGCAGAAGTGGTAGAGGTAAACACAGTCAAGGATTTTAAGCATGCATGGGATAGACACAAGGCTATCCTAGCTATAAGACTGGAAACAGGGGACTAATAAAAGTGCTCAAAAAAAACTAGATGGACCGAATGGTTCTTATCTGCCGACACATTCTATGTTTCTATGTTTCTAACTCATCCAAAGTTAATGGTTTGCTTAACTATGTACTATTTGTTTTAGATATTATGTAAATGTCCTTGATAAACAGAGAGAAAGAAGGGAAAGGGATGGAGAGATGAAGGGAAGCAAAGGAAAGAAAGGGAAAGATAAGAGGAGGGGGAACGCAAGGGGATGAACAAAATGAGAAAAAAGAAGCAGTCTCACAAAGTTGTTGCTCCTCTTTACACCTATTTTGGAGTCTTTTATGATGTTTTCCTGTCTCACAATGTATTTTTGCATCTTGCAATGTACGTTATTGTTTGTACTGTATTTTTTATATATGAAAAATAAAGAAAATAGAAAGAAAAGAAAAAAGAAGGGGGGGGGAGCCCTTGGTTAATCTTACTCCTATAAAAAGCAAACTTGAGGTGCAAAGGTTAAACTTAAATTGTTTTATTAAATGTACAACATCATCATTTAAATTTAAATAAATAGATATTTAAATACATTTAAATTCCTGGAGTTCCATTACTAGATATGAAAGTGAACCTAAAGGATTGGAAATTAATAGAAGGATGTTATCTGCATAAGCTGCGGTTTTGATTTCAAGAGATTATGACCTAAAACTAGAGATATCCTGATTATGTTTAATAGAATTCAACAAGGGGTTCCATAATTAGTATAAAAATATCAGAGACAAGGGGCTTCTGAAAACATCCTATTGATTTTAATTTTCGCAGTGGGACGAGTACAGGGCTGTTATCCAACGGATCCAGTTAGGCCCTAGACCGATGACATACCATACTTCTGTTAAGACTAGCCAATTAACACCATCAAAGGCTCTTTCAGCGTCAATTTCCAACAGAATTGATTGAGTTTCATTATTCGTTGCAAGATGAATTGCCTTTAAAGCCTTGATCATGATATCACGAACCTCTCTTCCTTTAATGAATCCATATTGATCATCATGTATTAATTCTGTAAATTGGTTCAATCTATCAGCTAATATTTTATTAACATTCATTAAATCTAATTTTAACAGTGGAATCGGTCTGTAACTTCCATATACATTATTATCTTTCCTTCTTTCAGAATTAAGGTAATATTTGCCTCTAGAATTGATGATGTGAACCCCCTCGAGAATAGAATTTGAAGCATCAGTTAGGAAAGCAGAGAGTTCTTGTTGGAAAGATGTATAATATTTTATGACAAATCCGTCTGGCCAAGGACATCCCAATGGAAAGGAATCATTTGCTAGTATTATTTATTTTACTGTTATTTTCTGATCTAATTCAATTCTCTGTAAAGGTGATATTGTTTTTAGAAACATATGATCTCATATTTTCTCTCAATAAGTTTTGATCAGGAGAAGAACCCTGTTTATGAATATTTTATAAATGTGTACAAAAATCCTTAAAAACTGATGCTACGTCTTAAGATTTTATAATGATATTTCCCAGAGTTTTCTTTCATTTTCTGAATAAAGTTCCTATTATGCAGTTATTTAATCTCTCGGGCTAAGTATTTCCCAGGTTTATTAGCTTGAGTGGACATTATCGTATTAAGTAAATCCTCATGTTTAGCTAGCCTATAATTTAAACGGGCAAGTAATAATAGTTTAAGTGACATAATTTCTCCTAATAAGTCTGGTCTTAGAGAAGACTTATGTAGCTCTTCTAGAGGCTCAATTTCTATCATGAATTCCTTAATCTCTTTGTTTCACTTTTTCTTTTTATATGTTAATTAACATGCCACAGATTACCACCTTGTGGGCCTCCAACGAGATTATTTTATTTACATCTAGTGCATAATTTCCGTTAAAGTAAAAGTTAATACTAGATCTGATATTCTCTACATCAGTGGGATCAGATAAAAGATTTTCATTTAAATTCAACATATTAGGTTTACTATACCCGGGGAGTTCCAACGTGATCATGATAGGAGCATAATCACTCCATGTCGAAGCACCAATATTGGAATTTCAATATAATAGTGATTGATTTTTTTAATGTAAATTGGAATAAAAAGTGTAATTCTTATCCTTTCCATGTTGGGATCACCATATATCTAACAATTGTTAAGACAGTAAGGCCTTCCTAACTTCCAATTTTGAAGGAGAAATGTGTGAAAGACCATCAGAGGAATCGCAGATTGGTTCCAAAACCATGTTTTGGTCCCCCCCCCCCCCCCCCCCCCAAAGATCCTAATGCCTTCAGCAAACTCTTTCAGTTTTCTGATAATTTCACATATAAATATATGCTGATTTCGGTTCAGAGCATATATAGTTGCGAATGTAAGCCATTTATTAATTACAAAACATTTCAAGAATAAATCTCTTCCCTCCTGATCCTTCCAAATCTCTTTTAACTCAAACTGCAGATTTCTACCCCTTTTGTTTTATCAAGAAATGAGCTTGAAAAATATGATGGGAAATTGTTGATTCCTAAATTATATGAATTATTGTTTCTAAAATGAGTTTCCTGAATCATTACAATATAAAATGTTCTTTCAGATAAGTCATGCAATTGGTATTTACTGGACAGGTTTAATCCTTTTACATTAAGAGAAAGAATGTTGATAAAGATGTTCTTTTTTTGTTATTAAGATTATTGAAAGGACCAGTTAACACTCTCTTATATTGTACTGTTTTATCAGTTTCCAAAAGGTGGGGGGAAATCAGAAAGAACCAAAAATATTAAGTATTTAACCTTTAGGTCATTAAAAAAAGCACAATAGGCATTGTAGTCTGTAAGTGACTACCAAATTCAAAACCAAATATTAGAACCAGCATCTGCGTAATCTGGAATTGCCTGTGAGGGGTGTGTGCCATAGCCAAGTCAGCTGAAAGAAAATCACATTACCAAGCCATAAAGTTTAAGCAAATAATCCTTTAATAAGGAAATAACTTTAAGTTACCCCTTTTCTTCTGTAGATACAATTTTGACCTAGCAACCTTTAAGAGTCTGTTTCATCTCTTCTACCAATAAGTCTGAAAAGGGGGGCAGGGAACAAGAAGGGTGGTTGGGGAAAGGGAGGAGTGAAAGGGAGCAGATAAAAAGAGGGAACAAAGTAGTAGGAATGTATTAAACTGGTTTTCGAAAATATCAAGGCAATGAATGCAGTTATTATGCTTCTTAATTGTTTTTCACTTTTCTGATACTTTCTTCAGCATTGTATTTCCATTGTGATTTATTAGTTCATATGCTTTAGCCAAGTGTGACTTTCAATTTCAGAGGAGATGTTTTCTAATATGTGTGTAGAATCTTCCTTTTTTCACCTATTTTTGAACTATTATTGACCTTTAAAAACCGGATTAGTTGGACTTGCTGGGAATTGTACGGTGGGAGGGGAGACTTGGTTATATATAGTGTGGTTTGTACTGTCATTTTATATGCACTCGCACCTAACTTCTGAAGAAGTTGAATCAGATCCACCCACACATGTCAAAGATGGATGGGTATTATATTTATCTTGATTATTGTATACTGTTTTAATCAATACGGCTTTGTGGTTTCCCCATTTTGTACTGCACTTTAAGGACACTGCTTCAGGTACCTGTGTCCATCTGTTGTTCTTTTTTTGCCACTGGTGTTTCCACTTATGTGCACTTGGGACTGACTTTGCAATATTCTATTATAAGTTTTACCAATACATGGGTGTAGAAATATTGTTACACTGATTCACGCTATGTTTAAGTTCTCTTCTCTCCATATGTCCACCTGTGTCTCTGTTTGAGATGAGCAGTTTTGAGGTGTTCTTCTTTGAATTTTTTTTCATTTTTTAGAAAATATTTATTACAACTTATTTCAGGGGCTATCTTTGGATGTCGACAGTAACATATTCTATCAGCCCACATTTGGCTAAAACACAACACAACTTAAATATACAGATATAACACAACTTGTTGTGACATTTTATTTCAGTTTATTTTATTATTACTAGCAAATAGTACATATGAACAAACCCACACAGTGTGCAAAAGTGTAGGATCCCAACAAACTTCAAAATAACAGTAGTACATATTTTAAGCATGCGTGGGATAGACACAAGGCTATCCTAGCTATAAGACCATGAACGGGGAACTAATAAAAGTACTAAAAAAAAAAATTGGGCAGACTAGATGGACCGAATGGTTCTTATCTGCCGACACATTCTATGTTTCTATGTTTCTATGTTTCAATGGTCTCCAGGACTTTGTCTAAAGTGCTCTGTGGTTTGATTAATGTAAGACAGTTCTCAGGTCGGGGGAGTTGTTAACATTAAGTATATTTAAGTAACAGTCAAGGAGCCCATATCTTTTGATATAAGTCTAATTGACCCTGGCTATGAAAAAAGGCAGCTTCCAGCACTATAAGACTCTTCTGACTATTATTCCCTGGGAGATGTTTATTAAAAAGAAAGGTTTCTGGTTTTAGGTTAGTTGTGAGATTTAGTACACCATTCAGTGTATTTTGTAGGTAAAGAAGTGTGGGTTTCAGATCAGGGCAATCCCAACATATGTAAGCCCTTGTGCCTATGTCCCTGTCCCACCTCCAGCATGTGGGAGACATTTCTAGATTTATTTTATGCATTCTAGCTGAAGTCATGTACCATCTCATGTTTATTTTATGTTGTAATTCCACAAAATTTATGCAGTGAAAGCTCTTTTTCACCTGCACTATTGCATTCTTCCACACATCGTAGGAGAAGAAGACCCCGAGGTCCCGCTCCCATCTTATCCAGGGCGTTGCCTTCTCACACAGTTGCATGCTGGACAGAAAGCAAGAGACTTTTGATGTTATCTTTGTTTTTAAATCACTCGCTAATAACTCACTTAATGGTCCCTTCTCCAAGGTTATCCTTCTGTAAAGAAAATTCTTCAATCTCAAATAATTGAAGATTTTCTTTGTTGGAATGTTAAAGATCAACTGTAGTGTTTCAAAGGGATACACTACCCCCTGTGGTGCTATATCTGAAACAGTGATTATGTTGTGTAATTTCCAAGTTGATAAACCGATGTTCCCTATGTCAAACCACAGGGCCACAATTGGGGTGTCCATAGGGATCAGATTATGATCCCCTGGAAAGCCCTTTCTCAACCCTGTGATTATGGCACAGAGATTACTGATTATTGGATTTTTAAAGAGAGGTTTCTTAGAGAACAGTTTTTTACTCCAAAAGAGGTTAAATGGATCCAGATACCCTGTGACCATTCTCTCAATCTCTAACCAGCATGGATCCATGGCTGGAGAATTAATCCAGGCTAATGCATGACTTATCATACTACATGTATGCAAATGCTGAATATTGGGAAAGGATATACCGACGGCCTTTGTATCTCATTGCAGCAGTTCTAATTAAATTCTTGGCTTCTTACCTTTCCAAACATATTCAGCAGTTACCTTCTGTATATTTGTTAAAATCACGGAGTCCACTCTAAGTGGAATGTTCCTAAATAAGTACGATATCTTAGGAATTATGTATGATTTCATTACCTCAACTCTGCCCAGCCATGATAGTTCCATCCCCTTCGATTCGCTTAGGTGTTTCTTAATTTCTTTTAGTTTAGATAAGTAGTTCAATTCAATTGTGTCCTCAAGTTGGAGAGTCAGCCTGATACCAAAATAATCTATGTATGATCGAGACCAGTCAAAGTTGAACCTTGACTTTAGGACAGTTAAGTCCTCTGTGTCTGTGTAGCCCAGGAGTATATGTGTCTTGCCAAGGTTTAACTCATAATTTGAGTACTTACTAAAGTTTGAGATCAGGCCGACTAAATTGGTAATTGAGTTAACTGTCAGTGTTAAAAGAACGTCATCTGCATATAGCACCACTCTATTGTCCATTGCCCTAATAGTTATACCATGTATATTGTTTAATTGTCTTATCATATAGGCCAGTGGCTCCATAGCCATCATGTATAACATAGGGGCTAGAGGGCACCCCTGCCTAGTCCCATTTTTTATTTTGAACCATTGTGAATGGATTAAATGTCCCGTGACCCTAGATGTTGGCTGAGAGTACAGGACCATCGCTCCATCCCTGATGAAGTCTGACATTTTACTACTTCCCTCTCTTCTATGGGACTTGGTTCCGTGGCTATGGTACTATGACCATCATCATTTATAAGTTACCTTTGATAATCTTTGGTGTTGCCTTCTTTTATATTTGTACTTTGTTCCACCTCCGGCTGTGTACCGTTTTGGTTTTAACCATTGTCATTATATATATTTTTTTGTCTTTTCAGTTTTCTTTGGGATGAGCCTGCCCAGTTTGCTACATGTTCCTGTTTCAGTGATGCACATTTGTACCTTTTGCTGCTGCTAATGGGTCTACTATGGATGTGATCTAGCTTGCATTCTATATGCTGGTTGTTTACATATGCATTTGTTTCTAATCTATTTTTGTGTATATTGTTGTGATTTTATGAGTAATTTTTTCATTTTAATTTTATATTTTTTTTGCAATTCTTTTGTAATTTCTTCCTTAATTATCGTTTTCTTTTAACTATAGTGGACAATGTTTTTTCATTTTTGTGGTTTTTTCATATGTTTGCTTAGGTGTCCCTTTTTTTGTCATTTTTTTATATATATATTTTTTTCACTATGTAGTGGTGCTTTTGGATTTACAATATTGTGCCTACTCAGGGGCACTCTATTTATTCCTTTTTTACATATTTTTTCTTAGTGTAGTTATTTAACTGTATACTTTCTTCATTTAATACAGCTTATTTTTCCTTGTTTTTTCTTTGTTTTCCATTTTTCATATTTGCATAATCTTGTCTCTTTGTAATATATACTTGGTCTGTATATTATTTTGTTTTATATGCTCTTTCTTTATTCTGAGTCCCATTCTGTGCTGCTTTCATATTCTCCTGTTGTGAGAGCCAGCTGTTGAAACTTACAGGCATTTCCTCTGCCTGAGTCTCTAAATATCGGGCATCCAGTATGTGAGCCCGTTGTGTTAATAAAGTTTGTTGAAGTGCGGCGTGATGTCGTCACGTCACGCCGAGCGTCAACATGGCGGCCGCCATCGGGGATCCCCGTGTGTACTAGGGCATTTCATTAATGGTAATTGATTATTGTACATATCATCTAATTGTCTTGATTGTTTTTTTTGTAATTACATGCCCTATATATATATATATATATATATATATATATATATATCTGTATGTGCAGTGGATTATTAGGTCTCCCTTGATAAAGGCTTCTGAGCCAAAACATCGGGTGACCCTTTTTTCGCACAGTGTGACCCTCCTGTCTATGCTTATTTATGCTTGTGGCATCTTTTGTAATCTTTTCATGTGTCTTCTCTATTTATATGTTAGTATTTATTTCTTTTATCCATAGGATATTTGTAATTATACTGCTTGTACTGTGACTAATTGTCTAAATACATTTTTTGATACTGCATTATTACATTATAGTGTTATTTATATATTTTTGTGTGTGCTCCCCCTACCTCCTTTTTGTGCACTACTTCCCTGCCTGCTACCAGCTCACACTGGTCTTTCATGAAGTTATGCGTAACCTAATCTGGAGATTGTCGATGACTTCAAGTTGTGCACAAGGAACTGTTGCTGTGGTGCATAAGGATGAACTTGCTATGGTACCCAAGGATGATCTTACTATGGTGTACCACATGCTAGGCTAAGTGACAGGATTGATTCTTTTATAGATGTTGCAGAAGTAACGGGATCATATGATGAAAGGTCCCTAGAATGTCTCATAAACAATTAGGATGACAGACTGTATGGTACATTTCTTTTCCAAGAAAAAAAAAAAAGATTCTCACGATTGACATTTATTGGACTTTGCAATGGACAGTTTATTTTTTTATGGATGCTGGTGTACTTTTCCTATCCCTTAGACTAGTTGTAGGGAATCCTAGGAGTTCCTTAAATACTTACAGGACTTAGTGGACTTACAGGCCTCTACAGAGGGGAGTCCAGCAGGACATATTGGAACAATGTATTTTGGAATAACTGCCTAGGAAGATGGGAGGATAGTACACTATTCCTGAGGAAGATACTTAGCATGCTTAACTATATAACAATAGTATTATGAAAAAGGAAGGGATTCATGATAATCACATAATCACATTACGTGTATAACCGTGGATAATCCATATACTTTTCTTTATTTTTCTTTTTTTCTTTTTTTTTCTTTAATTTAATATTTCTTTAATTTGATTTTCAAGTTAATTATATAAAACATACACATGTGCACAAACATAGACATACATAGACTACTGACATTTGCGTTAAGTTCCGTTTAGGGATAAGTTAGTACAAAAATATGAAGAGATTCAATCTTAATTCAACAGCATATCCCAATCGTTATCCCTCATTTGCTGGGGGAGAAAAAGAGAAAAAAAAAAACAAGAACATACATACACAGTAAAAGAGAGAAGAGGAAAGGATAAAGAAAAGGAAGAAGGGGGGAAAAAGAAGAAAAAAAAAATATCTTAAAAAAAATATCTTTCCCCCTTTTTTCTTTCCCCCTTCCCCCCCTAATTAAACCAGCGCTCGTCCCCTATGCCCCCTCCCCACCCTAACCCCAGGCAGAATCAAACAGAAATACTCCCAGGAAGATAAGCCTTGACTTCTCCCCACAAGTCCCAAATTTCCCTAGATGTTTTTCTCATATCTCTAGACTCGTAGAAGAACCCCTCGGCTGTAAGTTGCGATTCTATTTGTTTCTCCGCCTCCAGCCAAGAGGGTACTTCCTGGCTCTTCCAGCGTTGAGCCAAAAGAATTTTAACTGCCATTAAGATATTAATCAAGAGGATCTGTTTTGGGGATCTTCCGCGGCCCGTATTAAAATGGAATAGAAACGCTTGTGGGGATAATGTAGTGTTGTGTTGTTGAATATAGTTTAGTACTTGACCGAGATTATTTATCATGTGTTTTAATCGGTCACAGGACCACCATATGTGGAACTGGGTACCTTCCTCCCTACCGCATCTCCAACATAAACGTGAATTATCGGGAGAGAACTTATTAAGTCAAATAGGTACGTAATGCCATCTATCGAGTGTCTTATATATCCATATACTTTTCAATGCAAGTAACTGGTTTCTTCTTTAAGCCATTAGGACTACGATATGGATCTCACAATGTTTCTACTGCACCCCTCCAGATATTTCTCACACAGTCAGTAAAAATGATATCATGACTGCACCTGCATTGACCTCTTTGCCATACTAATTCTCAGGTGTCACAAAAAAAACAGGAAAGTTGTGGGTCATGCTGCTGTATACAGCCCTTATTATTTCCTCATTCCAGGCAGTGGCAAAACCAGAGTCTGATCTCGGGAGGGGCACTGCACATGTCCGTCTGTTTGTCTTTTACTCTCCCACCATGTCCATCTGTATTTTCCTCTCCCCCATTGTCTGCCTGTCTCTCTACTCTTCCTTCCCTTCTCATGTCTGTCTCTTACCTCTTCCTTCCCATGTCTGTCTCTCCTCTACAATCCCTGTGGCTGAACCAACCTCGCCACTATGTTCTGGAGAAGCCTGGTTGCTCGCCTGCTGCCTCTGGACTATGGCCCCATGGTAAAAGCTTGTATTTTCCCCTGCAGAAAGGCTTGTTCGTGCCTTTCTGCCTGGGTGTTCAGTAGATTGAATCTACCGAACCAACTCATTAATGAACGGACCGGCAAGGAATGTGCCATAACACTATACGTTAATATTGTTAGTTAGTTATATTCTGTTAGTATATTGGTTATTTTTAATGTTTAGTTCTGTGAGTAGACCACTCTGAAGGTTTATAATGTGACAGCGACTCCAATAGTTTACCCCAACATCCATTGTTCTGTTTTAACTGGACTAACTGGTAAACTGATTATGTTGTGTACATTACTGTGTGCATTGTAATTAGGTCTACTCTCTCTATGTTAATTCCTATTTGGTTTGCAGTCTGAATGTCTAATGTTTTCCTAGCCCCAGTTAGTTGGAGAACTATGTTTAGTTTCCCCCCCCCCCATTGTATACTAATGTCTGTGATGTCATGTGTATGTCTTTTTATAAGTCTGTGTTGTTCCACAAATAAAGGAGTTGTTCAATCTTGCTGTACCTAACTGCTAGATGTCCAGTCTATTTTGGTACAAAGAGCAAGGGTCCAGGAAAGACTTGCTGGGTGAATGCTGAGCTGTAATCGGGGGGCTAGGAGGTGATTCCTACAACGGGCAGACGGTCTAACACGTCGGGTAGACGGTCCGTTACATTGGTGGCAAGCGATGGGATGGTTCTCACAGCCCAGAAGGACAGCTACAAGGCAACACCATTTCCTGGATTTATAATTTGAGGGCAACGCATGTCTCAGTACAGCGACCCTGACAGCAGCAGGATGGAACCAGGCTGGAACCAAACAGCAGCTCCATATGAGGAGGAAGACCTGGATGGCCGAGATGCAATAAGGAAAGGCATCTGGTACCAGGCACTGGATAACATACCGTATCAGAGGGGCGAGGGACTCCCCAGCGAGGAGAAGCGACAGCAGACGCGATTGGCACTGCGAATGCCATTCCTGGGAGAGCAGCCCCTGGAGCAATGGGTAAAGGAGCTCGAGCACCGGGTATGGCAGGAGCTATGGCTAGAGGATGCCTACCAGGCACTCTGGTGGTATACAGTTCGGTATACACCCTGTACAGTGGAGCATGATAACCCGGAGGGAGAAGAGTTTAATGGCTCTGGCTTGCTGTGGGAGGCTTTCACAGAACCTGACTTTGGGAGCCCTGACGAGACCCGGTTCCAAGATATTTTTGACTGGAGGGAGGGTATGCAAGTCTGGGATGATCCCCACGAAGTGAGACCAGACTTGACGCACCAAGTATCCCTGGAATGGGAACTGGAGCAGGATTACAAACACCTGTTCCGCTCCATTGAGGATACCCAGCAGGAGAGCATCGTGGCAGACCCAGGTCCAGAGCCCTTCAGCTGGGAGGATATCTTAGAGATGTACTGGGAGGACCTCCAGCCAGCAAGTGGAGATGGGACCGAGGTCTCTCCACTGGCCCCACAGGGAGAGGAGAGCATCGTCTCCATCCACCAGCGGCAGTGTGATTTGCAGGGAACAGAGAGCCCAGTCTCCCTTCCCCAGCAGCAGGCTGAGTTACAGGGGACAGAGACAGTCGATCCTGTCCCCCAGCAGCAGAGTGTTTTATTGGGAGAGGAGAGCCTTGTCCTCCCTCCCCAGCTGCAGAGTGTTTTATTGGGAGAGGAGAGCCTTGTCCTCCCTCCCCAGCTGCAGAGTGTTTTATTGGGAGAGGAGAGCCTTGTCCTCCTTCCCCAGCGGCAGAGTGTTTTATTGGGAGAGGAGAGCCTTGTCCTCCCTCCCCAGCGGCAGATACAGCAGGGAATATAGAGCCCAGCCTCCTTTCCCCAGCGGCAGAGTGTCCAGCAGGGAATAGAGAGCCCAGTCTCCTTTCCCCAGCGGCAGAGTGTCCAGCAGGGAATAGAGAGCCCAGCCTCCTTTCCCCAGCGGCAGAGTGTCCAGCAGGGAATAGAGAGCCAGTCTCCTTTCCCCAGCAGCAGGACACTGTATTGGGAGGGAGACAGTCGGTCTCCCTCCCCAGCGGATTGGAGTATGTATGGGAGAGGAGCTTGTTACCCCCTCTCCCCAGCGACAGCTTAAAGTACCAGGGGGAGACAGTAAGCCCCACAACCGTGCAGGTGGGACTGTGGTCTCTGCACTTACAGCACAGGGGGTAGGGACAGTCAGTCCTGTCCCCCAGCAACAGGGCTCTTTAGCCAAAGGGGAGAAAGTCGCTCTCCCCCCTCAGCAGCATGGTGGTTTGACCAAAGGGGAGACAATTGGTCTCCCCCTCCAGCAGCAGAGCACCATGCAGTACCCATAGCACTTGTCATGCACCTATATTGCACCTATGGCACATGCATGATTTGGCATGACACAATGTCAATTTGCCCCACAGAACAGGCCCTGAAGAACATGCCACAGTGTCACTTTGCCCTACAGTACATTAGCCACAGTTGGGTACCAATTAACAAGCCATAGTAACTTTGCCCATTGCTATGTCACCGCTAGTCGGCCCATTTATATGCCACAACAAATTTGCCCAGCAATATTCCACTATTAGTCTGCCCATTAATATGCCAGTGTTATTTTGTCCATAAATATGCCATTATTAGCCTGCCTATTAATAAGCCACTATTAGCCTGACCATTAATATGCCAGTGTTATTTTGTCCATAAATAAGCCACTATTAGCCTGCCTATTAATAAGCCACTATGAGCCTGACCATTAATATGCCAGTGTTATTTTGTCCATAAATAAGCCACTATTAGCCTGTCTATTAATAAGCCACTATTAGCCTGCCTATTAATAAGCCACTATTAGCCTGCCTATTAATAAGCCACTATTAGCCTGCCTATTAATAAGCCACTATTAGCCTGCCTATTAATAAATTAATAAATCCACACCCATTTTCGGCTCCACTGCGGATTTGGACATTTTACTTACCTTTTATTCTGCAATACTTGGCTGTATCTTGGCAATATCTGTTTGAAGATCTGTTGTGCTGGTTTTCCTGCTTTTTATATGTAAGCTACCTTTGTTTGTATTAAAATGTTTGTACCTTGCTATATACTCATCCCACTGTATGACTACTGAATGAGAAATAATAAGAAACCTGAAAGATTTCAGCTGCACCAGATAAGCTCTATTCTTTTATCAGTCTTGTGACTGCATCTATCTCCACCTGCAAATATAGACAAATACCCAGCGCTTAAATCTTGAGACGCCAAGTTGAAGCCCTCAGGCGAAACGCGTAGCGGACTGGACTCACCTGCACTTAGACCTTTTGGACTTTTATTTGTTTTATACTTTATTATATGTACTTTTAATATAGCTGCACCTCTTGAGGACATCGAATCCAACAAGTGATTGAGGCGCCCATCACACAGGATAAAGATAACTCTAAGTGTAAGCTGCTACTTTTTCTTCTATTAAATATCTGAGTATTCATATACTAATATTCTGCCTACTGTTGTACCCTTTCGAGCTGTAACCTACAGAGGAGGTCTACATCACACCCCACTGATGAATACAGGCTTATGAAGTGCTACCTGTTTTTCTGGAAGTCTGTGAGTGAGATATTAGAGGGGAGACCAAGTCCCCCTCAACCACAAAAATATTTTGTTCCACGGATTTCTTTTCACAGATTCATCACAGAAATTATTTTGTCACCTATAAGGTGTTTTTTGTTTATATATACTTATACTGTTTGTTTTTTCACCTCACATTTGGTTTAAGCGCACTTTAGCTATTTTTTCATTTTATATCTATCTCCACCTACTGCAATACTCCAAACTGCTATACTGTGCTGTACTATGTTTTTTGTCTCTCTCTGTTTATACATATCTTGAGACATGCAGCATCATCTGTATACTCTATACAAGAGTGAATCATCCTTTCAGGCAATTATATATTTCCATTTCTAACACGTTTCGTTGGTGGGAGTTACTTAGAGCACCTACCACTCCTGTTTTTGGTTATTTGTTTATAACTATTCACGTTTACTCACAGAGAAAAACACAGGTTGGTGCCGCTTAGTCACAGATCAAGAACTAGAATTCATCCTTTGTTATATATCTATGTTCATTAATGTGTCACAGCCAGCCTGCCCATTAATACGCCATGACCCGTATGCCCATTAATATGCCACAACCAGTTTGTCCATTAATATGCCATAGCCAGTATTCCAATTAATATGCCACTGACAATGTTCCCATTAATAAACTATTACCCCCTTCCCTTTCCTCAAAGAGACCTACTGCTCTCTATTTTACTGGCCATCTCCTTCGCAGTCTCCTACATGCAGAGGTCGTGGAAGAGGGACATACAGCTACCAGATAGGATTTATTGTCATATCTGGCAGAAGTGGCTGTAAGCCGGACCTCATCCGATGTATGCAGATGCTGCTGTCCTAGCATGACTGCCCATGGGGTAACTTATTTGCCCCCCCCCCCCCCACACCACAGCCATTGCCAGTCGGAGTCAGAAAGATGAAAACCCATATTGAACAAATTGCAATAGACAACATGTGCAATATTACATGGAATTATCCTATGTGGAATTATTACACAAGAGCAATGATCAAGACGAGGATCATCTGTACAAATTTGTTTTTACTTTAATCAGCGTGGCCACTAAGGAAGATTGGAATCCTCAATAGACTCTATCTGTAATATATATATATTTGTATTAAGAGAGACAATAAAGCACTGTATTAACAACTAATTGAAGGGTAAGATTGATTATTTGCACAAAAGACACATTTTTAGCACAAACAATAAAGATTTCAATTTATAAGACTCACAATCCTAGGCTTTGATTGTATTTATCATGTCAGCAGTAAGGCCGTGTATAAAGACAAATATCAAATTAAGACCATCATACAGATACAACGTTTGTCTTCTTGCTTAAAGAGATTGGTGACAATTCCAAGGTGCCCACAAGAAACTCCATGGATCTGTACTTTGTGATTAAGCTTCAGAAAATGAACTAATTCTAATTTTAAAGAAATACCTCTCTCTCTCTTCTCTTGGTAAGTATTTGCAGCATACTTACTCAATTTTTTTTCAAATGTTTATTTCAATGAATATCCAATAATGAAAGGTATTAATTTTATTTAGATTTAGATTAATTTAAATGTGTACTATTTTGCAAAGTGTTTGAATGTTTTTATTTCTTTTTATTCTATTGCTATATATTTTCTATGTCTTTGACAGATCTGTTTTTCTAGTGATCATCATTTTTTTTAAATATGTGATTATTGTCTGTGGAAAGGTTTTTTTAAGGTTCATAGAACATCATTATGTCATCTGGTGTACTGACAATATGTCCAGGAATGCCGTTCTTACTACTGAGTGAACGTTACTTTGAAGGAAATTCAATTATTTTTGAAAGTAGCAAGCAAATACTGAGGTTGGCAAATTTGGGTGACCAGCTCCTGAAGTGACCAAGCTTCTCAAGTGTTGGACTTATACGCAAATATGGAAAGGAGTATCTCAATTTTTAGACTAAAACATGAGGTAGAGGGCCCTGCTCACAAGCTTACATTCTAGAGGGGATGGGGAACATGAGACACACAAGTAGAGGGAAAAGGCAGAAAGAAATAGGGGAGAGGTAAAGATAGAAGTAGATTGTGATAATGGAAGGTGTGGGGGGAACTTTGAGAACTGAGTCACACCAGACGTTACTGAATAGGTGATTAATTGGGTTCATTCTAAACCTATAAACTGCATCCCATGACTGTAGGTGAGTAAAGTGTGTGAGGTGGTTAACATATTGCTAGTAATTATGTGCAGAGGAGGGAAGAGTGACAGATGGTTGATTAGAGGTGAAGTCACATCATCCGATTAACCAGACATATAAAATAAATCAAGCTGAGGGTGGGCATGAAACAGTCTGGTCTTGTTGCGAATGGATGGTGGGAATGTGTGTGGGTCCGAGTGAAGTATCAGGAAAATGCATGAAACAGTCTGGTCTTGTTGCAAATGGATGGTGGGAATGTGTGTTGGTCCAAGTGAAAGAAGCAGGTGAATACTGAGCCAGACAAATTCAGGTGACCAGATTCTGAAGTGACCAAGCTTCTCAAGTGTTGGAGTTATAGGCAAATAAGGAGTTAAAAGGCAAGAAGAAGGGTCAAGTATAAATACTTATTTATTCTTTATATATTGTGTGTTTTACATTAGAGAGCATGTTGTATATTGCCACTCTGTGCATGTCTTGCAGCATGTATGCTATCTTGGAGCAGGTTCCACTGGGGGCAATGCTGCTGCTGCCGATATGAGAAGGTTGCTGCATTGGAGATTATCATACTAGATCTAAAGAGGCAACTGGCAAACCTGAGGGACATAAACAATATGGAGCAAAGCTAAATTCTCTCCTAGCAGCCTCCCCAGCACAGTTGGGAACCAGGACACTAGGAAGGGTAGACAGGTAGTGGTGGTAGGGGATTCTATTATTAGTAATGTAGATATGGCAATCTGTGGCCAGGACCCCGAATAGAGTACTGTATGTTGTCTCCCGGGTGCTTGGGTTCGGCATGTTGCGAACCGCGTAGGCAGATTGTTGGGAGGGGCTGGGGATGATCCAGCAGTCTTAGTACATGTTGGTACTAACAACAATTTTAATGGTAGTCCCTTAAAAATTATTTTAGGGGACTAGGAAATAATCCTAGGACAAGGAAATGGGATCCCCAGTGTCAGATGAGGCCACTTTGAGTGGGCTCAGTCTGACATAAGAAATGTAGCGAACGCTCAAACCCAGTGTCCACTACATTTCAGACATCCCGCTGTGCACAAACTTCTGGGTCACGTGTGACATCACCAAGTATTGCGGGATGTCAGCAGGGACCAACAAGGGTCTATGGAGACCCTGATCTTGTCCCTGCCTGAATGTTCCTGGCTGCCAATCACAAAGTGACAGGCGCACATAAGCAAAAAAGACGCCAATGGTGCTTTGGTCATTATGGACCAAAGCACCATCACTCATGAAGGGTAAGGACCTCCATGTTAATATTCTCTGAAATATTACCAGTGCCGTGCACTTTTGCAGGGAGACTGCAGGAGATTCATGTGTGGCTGCAAAGGTGGTGTAAGCAAGAGCGATTTGGGTTCTTTGAGCCCTGGGCAGGCTTTGCAGTCAGCTACAGACTTAGTGGACAGGATGTACTGTACCTCAATGTTAAGGGGGCTGCAGTATTAGGGAGGATGGCTAGAGGGTTGGAGGCAATTTTAAATTAGGTTTGTGGGGGGAGGGTGGAGATCAAAATGGAATAATGGTAGTTACAGTAGATTGGAAGGTGAGTCTAGCTATGGGAAAGGAGGATAAAAGCCGTGGTGGGGTTAACATAGATTACAGGGAGGTACATACATTTAGACCTGTGGGCATTATGTTTTTGTCAATTAATAAACAGATAGTAATCGTAAATGTATTTTAGCAAATGCAATTAGCTTGACAAATAAAATGGGTTAGTTGGAGATACTGAAAAGTATGATTTAATCAGTATTACAGAAATGTGGTGGGATGAGACGCATGACTGGTAAGTTAATTTACTAAAGGACAAAGTAAATAGAAAAGGGGGAGGGATTTGTCTACATGTAAATCCTAAATTAAAGCCCAGTATTAAAGAAGGTGTGCATGACATAACTGGAACTGATGTGGAGACACTGTGGGTGGAGATTAGCTTAGACGCTAAAACGAATTGCACATTACTTGTAGGTGTATGCTACAAGCTACCAAATATTAGCATTAATGGAGAAGATCATCTTTTATTACAAATTCTAAAAGGCTGCAAATCTGAATGAAGTTTTAATCATGGGAGATTTTAATTACCCAGATATAGATTGGAATTGTGGCACAACTAGTTCAGCTAGGGGCAGCAAGTTTCTGAATCTGCCTAATAACAAATTTATTGCACAATTAGTAGACACCCCAACTAGAACGGATGCCTGTCTGGATGTGGTAATAACAAACAATGAGTAGCTTATCTCAAACTTCCAAGTAAGAGAACACTTGGGGAATAGTGACCATGACATGGTTTCATTTGAGATGAATGCAAAAAAGCAAATTGGTAACTACTACACTAAAACACGTACGTACCTTAGAAGGGCAAACTTTGATGGACTAAGGGCATCAATTGAACATGTAGACTGGGAAGGATTGTTTTCTGGATTAAGCACAGAAGACAAGTAGAATTCATTTAAACACACATTACAAAAGTACACATCCCAATATATACCTTTGGGAAATAAATACAAAAGACACAAATAAAAACCAATGTGGCTTACTGGTAATGTGAAACAGGAAAACCAAAACAAGAAAATGGCATTCAAACATGTTAAAAGCAAGGGATCAGCATTTTCATTTATTGAGTACAAAAGTGCTGACAAAACCTGCAAAAAGGCAATTAAAATGACTAAATTGGAAAATGTGAAATGGATTGCTAAGGAGAGTAAAACTAACCCCAACATTTTTTTAAGTATATAAATGGGAAAAAAAATAAAGGCAGAAAATGTTGGGCCCTTGTTAACTCAAACGGGAAAATGTGGTTAGTGAGGACAGTGTGAAAGAAGGCATTTAAATATTTTTTTTTTCCTTCTGTTTATACTAAGGAAGAGGAGATGGATGAGCCCCTGCTGCCTGAATTTATGGAACAGTTGCGAACATGGTATTGAGTGAAACAGGAAAAAGTGCTTAAGCATTTAAACTCTGTTAAGATAGAAAAGGCCAGATGCTATACTCCCAAGGGTCCTTAGAGAGTTAAGCATAATTCTGGCTAGAACATTATTTTTGATGTTTAGGGATTCTTTCAGTTCAGGTATAGTGCCAACAGACTGGAAAAAGGTGGATGTCATTCCAATATTTAAAAAGTGATCAAAATCTTTGCATGGTAATTATAGGCCAGTGAGCTTGACATCTGTGGTGGGGAAATTATTTCAAGGTTTGCTAAAGGTATACCCTTAAGAATACATTGTGTAATAGAATATAATTAGTAATAGTGAACATGTTTTTGTGAAAGACAGGCCTTGTCAAATAAACGTAATAACATTATATGAAAGAGTCAGTAAAATTATAAATCTAGGTGTGGCAGTTGATGTGATCAATTTAGACTTTGTTAAAGCATTTCATACAGTTCCACACAACAAGTTAGTTTGGAAATTGAGAGAAATAGGCTTGGAGGCAAATGTATGTATTTGGATTGAAAATTGGCTAAATGATAGAATGCAGTGTTTTCTGATGACACAAAATTTGGTAAGGTAATACAGACTAACCTTGATGTTGTTCTCTACAGGAAGAGTTGGACAGTGGGGGACTGGGCAATTAAGTGGCAAATGTGGTTCAATATAGACAAATGTAAAGATATGCATTATGGGAAAAATAATAACAAAGCAACACATACTTTAAATGTTATCTCCATGGGAAAGACTACTCATGAAAAGGATTTAGGAATAATTGTAGATAACAGACTTAGCAACAGTGCTCAGTGCCAGTCAGCAGCTGCAAGGGCCATTAAGATATTGGCATGTATAAAATGAGGTATTGGTTCACGGGAGGAGGATAACATTGTGCCTCTTTACAATGGCAAGACCAGACCTTGAATTTGCAATACAATGTTAGGCACCAGTTCTTAAAAAGGATATAGTGGAACTAGAAAAAGTGCAAAGGAGTGCTCTAAAAATTAATAAGGTAAGGTAGTGCACAGTTCACTCAATGGTAAGAACTGCATCTTCACAAAGTCCAGTTTAGGTCCACCATAAACAATGATGGTGTCTGCCCCATGTGGGTATATGTTGCTTGCACGTTATCAGGAATAGAACATATCTCAGAAATTATTTTGTCATCCCAACATCAGTGATTGGGATTCTATCCTGTTAAATAGCTGTTATACAGCTGTTGAATATACTGAACAAAGTATTCTAATACTTGATTCACAGTAGCATCTCTTTCCATTCCCTTTGTAGGACATGGTTAAGGACAACCACACCATGGTCAGTGAATTTATTCTTCTCGGATTTCATAATATTCACAGTTTCCACGTTCCCTTATTTCTTCTTATTATTTTTCTTTATTCAGCAACATTGACCGGGAACCTTCTGATAATCACAATGGTATCAACCAGTCACCAACTCCGATCTCCCATGTATTTATTTCTCAGTCACCTCTCTCTCTGTGATCTTTTAATTAGTACAAACATCACCCCTAATACGCTTCGAGTTATACTAAACACTAGATGTCCAATCTCTGCTCAAGGGTGTATCAATCAACTGTATTTATTTGGTGCTTCTGCAATCATTGAATGTTGTCTTCTAACTGTGATGTCCTATGACCGATATGTGGCCATTTGTGATCCATTGCATTATGCCTCCATTATGAATTTCAGATTTCCTCATTTTCTAGTTAGCTGGTGCTGGCTGGTAGGTTTGATATTAGCATTGGTAACACACATCTTGGTGTTTAAGTTGGAGTTCTGTGGACCTAATGTCATTGACCATTTTTTCTGTGATCTTGCCCCTCTTCTTGAACTTTCATGCTCAGACACATCACTTGTTGAGATCCAAGTGTCCATTACAGTAATTTTTGTAGTTATCTCTCAACTAATCTTCGTCATCGTAACATATATTTGTATCTTTACTTCGATCCTTAGGATCTCCTTCAGTACTGGAAGGCAGAAAGCCTTCTCCACTTGTAGTTCCCACCTGACCGTTGTGTCTATATATTATGGGACCTTAATTACTTTATATTTGGCTCCAGCAAGAGGATATTCATTAGAAATGAATAAGGTTCTGTCTCTGTTGAACACTGTAATGACCCCATTGTTCAATCCTATTATCTACAGTTTAAGAAACAAGGATGTTAGGACAGGCATTTGGAAACTGATAATGGGGAAGTCCCTTCAAAAACTCAATTAATATCCTCATATCATGTTTTATGCTGTATTGTTCTATCATGTATCAGTAGATTTCTCACCAAATCTATAAATCTGTAAATATTGTTGTGACAGACCCCTCTGTCTTGGAACTATACTTCTATTCCATTGCCTTCCTCTATCTTTTGGTTAATTGCCTGTCTGTACCCTCCGTTCATTTATTTCACAAACTACCGAATAAACAACTGGGTGGAATTGTCTGATTCTGAAAAAGGTATGTTTTATGGGAATGTGATGAATATTTTGAAAGTTATCAATATTGTTAGTTAGTCACATTCTGTGAGCATATTGCTTTACGTGTAATGTTTAATTCTGTGAGTAGACCACTCTAAAGGTTTATAATGTGTCAGTGACAATCCTGGATAGTTTACTCCAACATCCATTGTTCTGTATTAACTGGATTAGCTGATTATGTTGGGTTCATTATGTCTCTTACTGTGTGTTTTGCAATTAGGTCTACTCACTGTATGGTAATTTGGTTGTAGTCTGAAAGTCTAATGTGTTCCTAGCCCCAGTTAGTTGGAGAACTATGTTTAGTTCCATTCCCCCCCCCCCCCCATTGTATACTAATGTCTGTGATGTCATGTTTATGTCTTTTTAAAAGTCTGTGTTGATTTACTCTTGCGGCTGTTTGGTTCGTGAAGGATTTCATATGGTTTCTGTTCGGCTAATTGGAACTGCTGTTGGCTGCTTCTTCATTCGGAAAGGGAACGTCCTCAGCAGTATTAACCTCTATTATACCGGGGTGTACCGTAACAATTGTAAAACAAGTAGAGGTGTCCGTGGAGGAAACTACCAAATAATTCACTAGCTTTTCTACCTGCAAGAATTATAACTCTATGGTAAACAATGTTTTATGTCCATCATACGGTCTTGTTTTTTAAATGTTTATTGTTATTGAATGCATTTGCCCAGTTTAACCCCTTAGTGACCGAGTGCTATGTTGCATTTGACGTGCCTTGAAGACCAGAATTCCATTATTTTTGTCATACGTTTACTGAACTGTGAATTTCTTTCTTTGTGTTCAGTCCACCCACACAAATTATATATCATTTTTTAAAGGACAGATAGGGCTTTCATTTGATACTATTATTTTCATCATATGATATCATTTACTATTAAAAAAATAGAAAATATGATGAAAATATGCCATAAAAAACACTTTTTCCAACTTTGACCTGATTTTTTTTTTTACACAATTACAAATGGTAAAAAAGACCCCGTCTATATATTTCTACTATTTGTCCTGAGTTTAGTAATATCAATGTTTCCTTGTTTGTCTATGTTTTATTTCACGTAATAGGGCAATAAACAATATTAGTGTTTTTTTTTTGTTTTCTAACCATTTTCTTCTACAGTGATTTTTTTAACCCGAACCCTAAATTTACCCCAACTCTAAATTTAATCTAACCCTAAATTGACCCCCACCCCTTAATCTAACCCTTGTAATCATCCGAACCGCAATTTAACCCTAATTATTACCCTATTTGGACCCTAACCCTAGATCTAGGTTCAGTAGATCAAGGGTTAGCTTTTTCCATTTATTTATTTATTTATTTAATTAATTTTCTATTTTTAACTGTAATACAGTCTAACTGCCTGTAGGGGCAGTCAAGTAGCGGTTTCAGAGCGACGGAAGAGATTTTTTTTTCTCTCTTCCGTCGCTCTCCTCTGGGCACGCTGTATCGGAGGAGCATGCTCCTCCGATACAGCACACACCCGCGATCACCGGGTGATCGCGGTGCCCAGGAGGGCACAGATTGTGTTGCATGATGCCTCTATCGAGGCATCATGCAACACTTTAACACACATAGGCAGTGATGAGCTTTCACTGCCTATGTGTGTTTGCGCGCATACGATCACATTCGCTGTGATCGTATGCGCGCAGGGGGGTCGAGGGGGGGCTGAAAGCCCTCTCAGAGGCTGCTTCGGATCCGAAGCAGCCTCTGAGAGTAGCTACAGACATGTAGTGTTGCGCTAATGAGCGCAACACTACATGAAAACGGAGGACGTATATATACGTCCACATGCATTAAGGGGTTAAACACACATTATGTGTATGTTTCTTTTATTTTGTTATTTCTTGTGATGTTTATTTGTTCTCCTAAAATGTGTGCTTGTAATCTTGTGTACATATTTTTTCTTTTTATTTGTAAGGCCTGTTTTGTGCCCCACATTTGGGACACAATGGAGCCTAAATAAATGTATAAATTATTTGTTTTTGGTCCTCAATGCATGACCTGGAGTGCTGATCTCTTTTCAGTTACTGATAAAAGCACCTTCCCTCTCTGGTTAGAAATTACATTCTCTTTATTTGAATAAATAAACTAAGCTACAGCACTTAATTATAATTCCTTTTTTTAATACTATTCACTGGATAAGTTTAATAATAGGAATTCTTACACCAGAAGATGAGATGGTGCAAAAGTGGCAGAGGTGAATGCATTAAAGTTGTTTAAGATAAGGTCTGAAGAGTTGAAATCAGGAATAAATAGATGACGCATAATATAAATTAAAGAAAAAGGAACACATCTGACATGATGCTTTTTTATGAACTGATAATAAAATGAATGATAATGAAATGATTTTCTATCTAAAACTGCAGGACAACAGTAAATAGTTTTAAAGTAAAAATAAGTGTATTTCACATATGTCAGACACATGTAAGATATACAGAAGGATCTACAGAATATGCACGGATCAGTGACAAAATTTATTAAGATTTTTCATTATAGCTGAATCCAGTGGATCAAACTATGTTGCATTTCATGTCTGATTCAACTATTTTGCCCATTCAGATACCGAAGCCTCAGAGATATTTGAATCACAACAATTTTGCTATAAAATGTATAGAATTTTATTATGTATTATTTAATTTTAATCTATAGACTTGCCTAAATGTGAGGTAACTTGACGTGGTTGGCAAGCTTCATATAATGGCCACATCTCTAGTGTTAGGTCAGTTCCTGTTTGTTTGTATGTATATGTTCCCTAATCCTCTCTTCCTCCTCTTACCTTTCCCCACGACCAGCTTGTTTCCCCCATGAAGCGTCCGAGGACCTTGGCCCCTCACTCCATCCCTTGTGTTCATTTAGCACTTACCCTGTCCTCTGTATGTTGTTCTATGCTATATATGTATCTTCTTATGTCTCCTTAGTTATCTCTTATGCTTTGCGCTTTTTTGTGTGCTTTAGGTCTCCCTTTGTTCCCTGCTCTGTCCTTCAGCCCTGTATTTCAATCCTGTTCTTCCTCAGTTCCTTTGTACTCACTTTGCTCTGCTTGGCTCATCTCTTTGCTTTAGCCAGCTACACCCTGCTAACCTGTTCTAGTTATTCTCCATGCTCGCTCCAGTATGTTTGCAGTATTCCTTCAGTTATCCTTTAGCTTTCACTGGATTCAATGGCTGCTTCACAGGGCCTGGGAACGTCTCAAACCACCAAGGGATTTCAGTTACCCAGCACCAGGTCATGTGTCTCCATTTCCAGCACATTGATCTCCTGCATTAGGCACTCAGAGTCAAAAAACATCTTGGACCCATCCATGACAGATGGCTGTAGGCCATAGTCAGGAGCATGACAATCTCAGCTATTTCTGATCTGGAGAATATTAAAAAGATAAATAATAAAATTAAAAATGCAAATATCAATTTAAATAACATAAATAAAAATGACACATACAAAAGTTATAATTAATGGGGCTGGGACCTGGGTATGTGATCCCTTCCCACCAGTATTAGGGCTATGAGGTGCCCAAATGACTCGCAGCCAACAAATCAGGGCTACTTCCCTGCCCCCATAGAATACATGTAACCCCCTCTGAGGTCAGGAGGCTGGTAAAATGCCTCTGGACCCCAAACAAATATATCCCCACCCCACAGCATCTGGGAATGGCCACTGGCCCAAGAACCCATAAATAAAAACAAATGTTTCTCCTCATGGGGTCAGTGGCTGGCAGCTCACCTATACCCCTTAAATAAATGCAAATGATGCAATCATGTGGTCTCCCAAAAAACTGCCTGACACATTTTGATCGCTATGGAGAGATTTAAAATTATGGTGTGCTTTTAAACATGTGGCACGCCCGGCAGTTGATATGAGTGTAGGAAGCGATATTAATCAGTCAGCAACACTAAAACATAAAATGCCCCAGTTCTTTGGTCACATCATAGTTATCAATTTGGAGAGAACACAGGTAGCAGGAAGTAGCTGTTTCTTGTACTCTGGGGCCATTACAAGATTGCCTCATCATAAAGACAATCTTTAAATTCCAATCAGGGGCTAAGGAAGTTTGCAGCTTGCTATGATGAGCAATCACCACTGCCTGCTCAGATCAATATTTGTAAAATATTAATGTGACCACTTTGCATCTTACATTTTTGTGAGAGAGAGAGTCAGATCAGAATTATTGCGTTATTAAAATAAAATGTAATGCAATTTAATAAAATTTGGAGACCCAATGGCTTTTATCAAAGCCATCCAATGTGTTTAGTGCCTTCCCTGCCACTGATCACTGCATAAGCAGTAACTTCCTGTGGTATTGTAGTGGCCATGTTTAGTACTCATTTGTTCAGACTTCAGCTCACATCTAATAAAACCCACTATAAGCATTCAATATCTCCTCAGCTTATCCAACTACGTCAATGATCATGCATTGGTTATAAGGAACAATATAAGTTTATATTCAACAATTAATGCAGCAATATTTGTGTTCCTCATTGGTGTCAGACAACTGATTCTCCACATGCAAGTCTGTGTGTGAGTTCAGCAATCGTATCTGGCACCTCTGTTTTGTTGGGCACACCAATACTACTTTGTAAACTAATATAGATACCCAATATATAGAAAGCACTTTATAACCAACCTTTGAGTCTTTGGCCTCGTGTGTCCCATTAAATTGCAACACACTTCAAACTCACCAAGCTATCTCAGTATTCACCTCCGATGCTGTTATCAACCTCACGCTTCAAGCTCATCCGAATAACGATTTGTAGGCACTAATCACCTCACACTCAGGCAGTCAAAAAATAAAAAGGAATATTTTGTACTAAAAGGCATTCACATCAAATCTGGGCATTTCTGCCAGCGTTCTCTAGCGTCAACATTGCAATTCTATTCAGAAGATTATAGTTTTTTTGGGAAATTGACGATCATTCAGTCAGTTATCTGGAAACCGATTCCTGAAGATCAGCTGTCTTGGCTCACTAGTTGGTATGTCCGTCTACTGCAGCATGCAAGCGTCACACATCACGCTACTTCATTCTGCTCCTCACTGGAAAAAAGCAGGTGGTCAAGTTTTAAAAATATATGGTTTGATGGGGGTATACACATATTAACATGTTTTTTGGCTATGACATAACAGAATCTGTAAATTCATGCTTGAAGTACAATGTTTATTAAATAAAAACCACAAAAAAAGCTACAAAATTTGAGAAAAGTTAGTGGTAGAATTAGCACATGGGATTTGTAAAAAAAAGAAATCACATTATGTCTATTTTCTGTCTCTTTTTCAAAAATATATGGTTTGATGTGGGTATAATACATGGGAGGGCTTCAAAAATGTCCCAAAAAGGCACATGCTGATTATGTTTCAAAATTCCAAGTTGGAAATCTGAAATGTGCACATTCCCAATGTAACCTTTTATTCCACCAACCAACGCAACAAACATGGGTTGTATCCCTGTATGCAATAGATATTTTTGACAAAAAAAAGTTTGACAAAGACTGGTGGCAGAATAAGTGCATGAGTAAAGTGTTAAAATACAATTTGAAATACCCAAGGGTGTCTATACAGACACACAGGACATATAACAAAACCTGAAGACTTTGCAGTATGGCAGTCTTCAGGCTTGAGATATGTCCTGTCAGTGTTTAGATTCTGTTATTCTTTTACTCGTTTATTACTTCATTTTTAAGCATTAGTGACTTGCCTAATGTGAGGGTTCCTATTCCCATGTCCCACCTTGGTACCCCTTTGAAAGCATTGTGTTTCTTAAGCCCTTACCCTGTCCTCTTTATGTTGTCCTGTGTTATATTTGTACCTCTGTATGTCTCCTTAGTGTATATCTTGCCCTCCTCATGTATGCTTTAGTCGTCCTTTTACTCCTCTGTTTGTTTTGTATCATTCTTAGGATATCAAACTAGGCTGCACTAATTAATCAGTGAATAACTGTCTTATACAAAATACCACTTATGGGCCTATTTGGGTGATTTATATCCTAAACTGAATGCAATCAATGGTTTGATATGTTAAGGTATGCCTTGGACAATGTGTGTCCTTGAACATGTAATAGTTATTCAAACGTTTTATGTAAGTTTACAGCCACATTAAAGACAACTTGTTGAATGGTAGCATATAATTTTCTATTGGATTAAAGTTTTCTGAATGTAAAATAGTATTCTGTTGGGATGATCCATCTTCATATATTTTAAAATATCTACTAGCTCTTACCCCAAGGACATCTATCACTCTCCATGGATTTTTCATCTGGTTTGGCAATTAGTATAAGAACAAGAATGGAAATCTGGTCTTAACATACAGCTTTCAGATTATTACTGATTTCATAAAATGCAGATAATATAGAGAGAGTCCTGTACTTACCTCAAAAACCCAGGAAAAAGGAAAGTGAGAGCCACATGACTGACCTTCAAACAAGCAACAATCAAGGAGATAATTTGGAATTGAATAGTTTCTACTAAACACTGGCCACTTTAAAAAAAATATCTCTGACTTAAACGTGAGAAAGTGAATTCAGGTGAGTTTACAAAACAATGAATTGTAATTTTATTTGTGTAGAGTATCATTCAAAACCCTAGTGCTCAGATGGGAGTTCATAATGTTGTAATAGACATTGGTGTGATAAAACTAGAAAAAAAGGACCTAACCAATAGAACCCAAGGTAAAGCCATGTTCTGAATCTTTTTTTCTGTAAGAATTGTGGCAAAAGAAGTGTTGGGATTTAGACACTCCAATGTATTACCTGTTGAGTGCTTCCAGCAACCAAATTGTTTTGTCCTGACCATATGAAGTTTTTTGGTTGTGCATTATTGAGGCATTCCCTGTATATAGTACTTTAAAACCACATTCATCCTTTCATACTCATGTTATTACCCTGTACCATATATAATGTGAGACAAGAGAAAGTGGTTAAAGGAGGTGGGTGAATACAAGGCCCTAAAATTGTACAAAGGATACAATATTACATTATAATCAGTAATGTAGAATAAATTCTATAGAATCTAGTGTGAGCCTATACTGTGTGTATAAATATATATGAGACTACTTGAAGACTGATACTAAGAAAAATACACAGAAAATAGAGCAGGGAGGCCATGCAGCCAGTCCTGCAGATGCAAATATTTATACCAATCACTTTTAAGTGTATAAGGAAGAAATACACAATAGTAGATGTGTACTGACACAGTTTTGATTCAAAACGTTCCCAATAGCAGAAGTAATAACTGACACAAATGTACTTCAAAGGTGCAGGCATTACTCAAACATAATGCTCCAAGTATGGGGAATAACACCAGACAAGTTCTGTGGTGTGTTATGCAGAGACGTATATGATGAGGATCATCGGATGAGAACTACTAGTGAAGAAAAAGTAAAAAGAGTGTCAGGTGAAAAAAAGAGTCTGCTAATATACCCTCAACTGGGGAGCCTATGTATGAAAATCAAACTATACAAAACAGACATTCACACTAAAAAGATCATGTGAACATATATTTATTAGTAATTATATTCTATTGTAAATGTCAATGTAAAAGGGGGGTTTAGAGAAAAATGAAAAACAAAAAAGGAAATACATGAGCAAGTAAGAAAAAAGTGAAATGCAGATACAAATAAAAAAAAGCCAAAATACTTTTTTTGCATATGTTAACATGTTTTTTTCGTTCTTTTATGATAAGTGGTTTGGATACAGCTACTGATTTTGGTGAATATCCTGTTCTAAAGGTGTCATGATTAACCACACTTTTCCTCCATTTGATTTACATTTCTTTATATATATATATATATATATATATATATATATATATATATATATATATATATATATATATATATATATATATATATATTGTTTGATATCCTCTTTACCTTATTCTTTTTACAACTCCTTTTTTGCAATATTTCATTTTGTGCTGTATTTTAAAATGTTGCTGTATTTTAATTTGTTTGCAATATTTTTTACATTTGTCTTATATGTTTATTTGGTTGCTCCTTGTATATACTTATTGTTGTCTTGATTTGGGATTTTTTTTCTGTGCAGATTAATTTTTTCTTGCTTGCTGTGTATGCCTGTGTAAACCCAACATTTATTTTTTTTACATTTTTTTCTCCCCCCCCCGTATCTTTACTCCTTTTACTTTGACATTTTCAAAAGAATATAACTACAGATTTCCGTAGGACCCTTTCTTAGTTTGCATTTCTGCTTTTTTGGTATATATAAATTTAAGTTACTAACATGAAGTTTCAACAAAGGAGTGGAGTCTCGCCCTCTTATTAAAGAGGACTAATATACACTGACTAAATCCGTAGGATAATGTATACATGTGGATACTGAAATTAGAGATAATATGGGGGAAACAAATATAAGTCTAAAGTAAAAAAAAAAAAAAAAAAAGGAGTCAGGAGGATTAATATAAAAAAAAAAAAATCTGTAGCTAGCAACAGTTCGGGGAAGTCAAGTCACACAAGGGATTTTTTTAAATTCTTTAAATATTTATTTATTTTACCTAGAAACACATATAACTCCTCTATACATGTTACATAATATTATAATCCAATTTCAGACAGCATGCTACATTTTCTTAATTTCCCCATTTTAACTAGACTCACACCCATAACTGCTCGTAACAGGTGAGCTGTTGGGGGTGCGTGGGGTTGGACCTTTCCCAGCTTTATCTACTTCTTAATAGCTGATATATTTCACTCAGAGCTGTTATTATTATATATATTCTACTTTTTTCCATCTTATCTTCCCATATATGATATGTTTTGAAAGAAAACCATGAGCTCTACTTGGGGCTCTTTCCATTCTAAGTTGACATAGTATGTGATTTAAGATTAGGCTCCAGTCGATCATCATAGCCAGAAGTATATGTAATAGTAGAGCTTTGTTTTTAGTTGATAATCCAGGCCAATTGAGATGTAATCGAGCAGTTACTAGAGAGAATTTAATTTCTATATTAGTCAGAGACTTTATCAGTATGATGATCTTTCGCATATTATCTTTACTAACTCGCAAACCCAACAGACGTGTAAATATGATGCCTTTTCCTTACCACATCTTCAGCAGGTTGTGTTCTTAGAAGGGTACATCTTAACTAATCAATTTGTAACCATGTGCCATTAGTTAGCTACCATGAATTGTGTTTCCAGCAAACAGTGGACAGGTTTTCCCACTTCACTCCAAGATATGCACCACTCTTTTATATTGATCTGACACTGGAGCTCCCACTCCCAAATGATAGCCATCTTAATATTATCCGATTCCTCCATTAATACAACGCTTTCTTTGCTTTTAGATATAACCTTTTTATCTTCTTGTAAATGATCTCAAAAAACCTATCTATCAAATCTTACCTTACCAAATCTTACAAAATGTTAAGAAATTGAATATGTTGGAATCAGCTATACCAAATTAATGTACACTTTGTGGGAAAGGACCCCCTTCTGTGTCCATTTTGTTAGTTTTACATCTATGTTTCTAATACCTATAATATATTCTGGGATTTTTTCAGTTATGCCACAAATTTTCTTGAATTTCATGCACACCTCAAGAATATTACCCAGGATCATACTTACACATCATGTTTTCTCATACTTTAATATCCACGTAAGACCACAGCAACTCAAGTCTGATGCAGTACTATCTTCTTTCTTTTAACCTAATTAAGTTATATATATATATATATATATATATATATATATATATATATATATATATATATATATATATATATATATATATTATATATATACATATATATTTATATGGTATATCATACTTGCAAAATATTGGCTGTAAATTATTAGGAAGCTTATGCCTCCATTGTTATTATTCTGGGCCATATATGTTTTGTTTAGCTGTGGCATTTAACCACACCATATAAAATTCAAAAGGCTATATTTTGTATAATCATACAGGAATTTGGTCCCCGAGTGCCATCATCTGACACATAAAAGTGTTTGGCTGGAAGGGAGCGCACAACGCTTCCCTCACAGCCACAGACGGGCAGATGAGAGCACCGGGAGAGCAGCAGCAAGGAGGTAAGTAAGGGGGAAGGGGTGATGATCCTGGCATACTGTGGAGGAAAATCCTGGCATATTGGGTGGCTAAATCCTGGTTGGCATATTGTGGGGGAAAATCCTGGCATATTGGGTGGCTTAATCCTGGCATATTGTGGGGGAAAATCCTGGCATATTGTGGGGGAAAATCCTGGCATATTGTGGGGGAAAATCCTGGCATATTGTGAGGGAAAATCCTGGCATATTGTGGGGGAAAATCCTGGCATATTGTGGGGGAAAATCCTGGCATATTGTGGGACATAATCCTGGCATATTGAAGGACATAATGCATACTCCTGGGATATTGAGGGGCATAATCCTGGGATATTGAGAGGCATAATCCTGGCATATTATGGGGCATAATCCTGGCATATTGAGGGGCATAATCCTGGGATATTGAGAGGCATAATCCTGGCATATTATGGGGCATAATCCTGGCATATTGAGGGGAATAATCCTGGCATATTGAGAGGCATAATCCTGGGATATTGAGGGGCATAATCCTGGCATATTGAGAGGCATAATCCTGGCATATTATGGGGCATAATCCTGGCATATTATGGGGCATAATCCTGGCATATTGAGGGGAATAATCCTGGCATATTGAGAGGCATAATCCTGGGATATTGAGGGGCATAATCCTGGCATATTGTTGGGGAAAATCCTGGCATATTGAGTGGCATAATAATCTTGGCATATTGAGGGGCATAATCCTGGCATATTGAGAGGCATAATCCTGGCATAGTATGGGGCATAATCCTGGCATATTTAGGGGCATAATCCTGGCATATTGAGGGGCATAATCCTGGGATATTGAGGGGCATAATCCTGGGATATTGTTGGGGAAAATCCTGGCATATTGAGAGGCATAATAATCCTGGCATATTGAGGGGCATAATCCTGGCATAATGATGGGCAAAATCATGACACATTGAGAGGCTAAGTCCTGGCATATTGGGGGGCAAAATCCATTGGTGTTTGTCTCCAGTCCTCAGAGCCAGACCAAGAGCCAGACTGCAGCCAGAGACCAGATCCTCTTAATATCCTGGTGGTAAGTAGACAATTCAATGTGTTTATTATTTAGTTGTTTAGTTATTAATACTACATTGGAAACTAATTTACCTCACATTTAAAGGACACTATAGTCCCAGAACCACTACAGTTTAATGTAGTGGTACTGGTGTCTATAGCCTGTCGCTGCAGAGAAAAGACACTGTGCAGTACTGGTGTTAAAGGAGCGCTATAGTGCCAGGAAAACAAATCCATTTTCCTGGCACTATATAGTCCCTAGGAGTGGGGCACCCTCGTGTCCCCCTCCCAATGGGCTTAAGGGGTTAAAACCCCTTCAGACATTTACCTTTCTCCAGCGCCAAAGCTGGGAACTTTCATCCCCAATCCTCCTCTCAGCTGCAAATGGTTTTTTTTGGGATGTTCCGCGTCCTCCCACTGTAATGTTCACAGTGAGAATCACGGAAGCACCTCTAGCGGCTGATAATGTGTGTGTGTGTGTGTGTGTGTGGGGGAGGAAATTTTTATTTTGCCTAAGGCGGCAAAAATCCTTGCACCGGCCCTGGTTAAGGTGCAGAGTTGGGCACTAAATAATCCGTTCAGTACCAGACATTGGCCATGGAATGGAGACCGGTCTGGTATCAGATTCTGGGATGATGCAGGAATGGTAAAAGAGACTGGGCTGAGACAGAACTAGTAGCTAAGACTGAACTGGTAGCTGAGATTGGAATGATATCTGTCTGGCAGGGCACTTGACTGGAAGCTCTCAGGCAGGTCACAGACAGGACTGGGATGGTGGTGGTAACGAGGAACTGCAGTGCAGAGTTGATGCAAGTAACAAAACTACATAATTGGGGCACAGAAAGAGTTTCTCACCTGAAAGGAATACACTCTATGTTTGGGCCTCAGGTTTTCCCTCCAAGAACTTTTGCACTCCCAATAATACCATCTAAACTGAAAATGGAACCATGGCAATAAAAAAAAGGCAGGATACCAGGAATGCAAAACAATTATAAAATAAACTGAAGGCGACAAAGCAGTAGGGCTAGGCAAAATGGCAGGTCAGACAAGCAGAAAGTCGAGGCTGGCAGTATTATGGCAAAATCATTTACAGGCAAATGGTCAAGGTTGGCAGAAAACAAGTGGGGTCAAAGGCAGGCAAAAACAGCAACCAGAAATCAGGAGCAGAAATCAGGAACACTAGAAAGGCAAATAGGCACTATATAGGATGTAGACAAAGCAACGAAAAGGCTCTGTGTGCAGCGAACTGTAGGCCTTTAAGGTTTGGGTTGGAAGTTAATGAGACAGCTGACATAACAGGAGGAGAATAGAAGCACTACATGACAACAACTAGAGGCTGAAGTGGAAACAACCAAAAAACCTGAATATAAATATACAGTATATATCAGTGCCTAACTAGATCTTTCCTGCACTGGCATATCATTTAAACCCAATTGTGTGGATTTTTTTTTGCCCCAGTGCTGTTCCTTTGTTCACAGCATCACATATTATAAATAAAGAATTATATTAAAGGTGACATCTGTCTTCTGTTATTTTAGACTTATATTCTTATTCCTCATACCATCTCTCATTTCAGTATCCATATTTATACATTACCCTAAGGATTTAGTCACTGTGTATTCCTGTGTTATTCAGGTCACAAGCTGGGTCAATAGGCAGGCAGTAGACAAAGGGTTAATCCAGGTAACAAACAGGGTCAATTGGTGATATGTATGCAAAAGGTTTAGCTCAAGACTCACTGTTCACTCAGGGACAGCCAACAATAACTGAGCACCAACTTGAGGGAGCTTGGGTATTTCATAGGTCTACTGGGCGGGTCCTCCTTATTAGGGCTGCTAACCCCACATCTCTAAATCACTCATTGATGGCTATTGTCAAGGTACAATGTATTCAAGCATGAGACCTGCACCCTCTGCAGGCTCCGTCACTGTGCACAAGGCGGTATCTCCACCCACACACCACAGCGTTATGATCAGAGTCACAGACCCCGGGGACCACAATGGAGATTTGCTAAAGCTGTGGGAAGGCTTGGCAACCTGATTGTACCTCACCCATTGGGATAGCATGGAGACAGTGGAGGTGAGTGACTGACATTATCTTAGCTGGTGTACTGTCTCTGTGTGTGGGACCTGGGCTGGAAACCCCTGTATATTGGGAGGAGCTTTCATGGATTCACATTAGCAGCTGCTAGGCCTTCTTTTGGCCAGCTAAATAGACAGGCAGAGTATCTGATAACTGGCAGGGCATATGTGTTTATGGAATGGATCTTGTTCATCCCATTGAGCTAGATCTTTAGGGTCTGGTTTACACTTTGGTGGTACTTGGATGTTGTTGCCTTTTTAGTGTTCTCATTGTGGTTCACATGTGATGGTGGGATACCAAGGTACTTGTTGTTTGTGTGTATTTCTGCTATGTGCCCTACTGGCAGTTCCACCCAATCAGTGCCTTCCCCCTTTTTTACTATCATCTGGTCACACTTCTGCAGTCCGATTGGCATTCCAATGTTGTCACTGTAAAATCAATGTCAGCTGGTTCAGTGAGTCAATGTCTCGCTCACTCTTAGCATTCAGCTTGATGTCATCCATGTAAAGGAGGTGGATAATGGTGGTTTTGCTCTTAAACTTGTATCAGTATCAAGTCCTTGTGATCAGTTGGCCTTAACTGCCATGTTCTCCCCCACAGCCAGGCCCCATGCACATATCCATATTGATCATCTCACAGCAATTGGACCAACACTGTTTAATGATTTACAAAAAAATATATTAAAAATTAAGATTATTTGTAAAATTCAATTTTATATCTAAAAAATAACTAATTTATTTTTCTGCAACAGATTTTACAATGACGTATCAGTCCTCTGAGTTACCTTACCAGCTGAATTAGCATAATAATGTGAGTTCTGTATAAAGGTAATTTCTGGGGCAAAAAAAAAACATTCCTTTATATTCCAAGGTTACTGGATCACCTTTCGAACTGAAGCATACTATTGATTTTTATGTTCTGGTTATTTTGTGCAGAAGATACTCATGGAGAATGGGACACTGGTTAAGGAATTCATTCTTCTGGGATTCCAAGATCTTCACAGTTTTCGGATCCCATTGTGTGTGTTCCTCACTATGATTTATGCTTCAACCATTGCTGCAAATCTTTTGATCATTATGTTAGTGAGAACAAGTCAACAACTCCAGTGCCCTATGTATTTCTTGCTAACTCATCTGTCTCTGTCAGACATATTGATTAGTACAAACATTGTGCCCAACACTCTCCAAGTCATCTTGCTCGGCAGGAGCACCATGTTGGTGAACAGCTGTTTCACCCAAATGAACTTTTTTGGTGCATTTACAATTTTAGAATGTTGTCTTCTTACAGCGATGTCCTATGATCGATATGTTGCCATATGCACTCCACTTTATTATGCTTCCATTATGAACATCAGACTTCCTCTTTACCTGGTTCTCTGGTCATGGATGGCTGGTCTTGTGTTATCTTCCATGATCAGCTCTGCAGTGGTACAACTGAAGTTTTGTTGCTCCAATGTCATTGATCATTTTTTCTGTGACATGGCACCACTTCTTGAGCTTTCTTGCTCAGATACGTCAGTTGTACAAATTGAAGTATCCATAGTGGCCACTGTAATCGGTCTATTCCAATTTGTATTCATCATCATAACATATATATGCATCTTCACATCCATTTTCCAAATCTCCACCATTACTGAGAGACAAAGAGTCTTCTCTAAATGTAGCAACCATTTGTCTATTGTCTGCATCTATTACGGGTCTTTGGTTTTCCTCTATGTAGCTCCATTGAGAGGCTACTCATTGAATTTGAATAAGATATTATCTCTTTTGAACACAATGGTGACTCCTTTATTTAACCCTATTATCTACAGCCTGAGGAACAAAGAGATCAGTTCAGTCATTAAAAGGCTTATTATAGCAAGGACGATTTTTACCAAGAAATAAGGACTTCAAATAAAATAGTTGGATAGTTGTACTTTATTAGCATTCAATGGCTATTTCATTTTGATGGCTTCTACACTTGAAGGGGAGGAAGTTGGTTCATAGGTTGGCTCCTCGAATCAACAAAAACGGGTCAACATTCTATGATCAAATGGACGTAAAGAGATGATGACTAGTGTTGACCGAAACCGAACTGCAAAGCTCGGGTTCGTACCGAACATTACGATTTTTGGACCCCGGACCCAAACACGGACATTTCACTGTATGTTCGGGGTTCGGCAATTAATATCGACCTTAAATGTAAAATTACTAGTGACAGCTAGTACATTAATAATAATGAGGGGGGGGACCTAGTGTCCCCTCCGGTCCCCACCCATTGCCAGCGGGTGGGGACCCTAATAATAATAACGAGGGGGGGACCTAGTGTCCCCCCCCAGTCTACACCCATGAGCGGCGGGTGGGGACCCTAATAATAATCATGAGGGGGGGCCTAGTCATTGGAATATTCTTTTAACCCCTTTGTGACATTAGGATGTACTATGACGTCTGTAAGGAAACCAAGTGTATTTAACCTCAATCGGTAGTTTCCTCCCGAACCACCAGAGCCTAGTGAACATAGCCCTCCGTTCGGTAGTTATGGTAGACGAATCCCCGTGTAATTTCAAAAGTGTCCCTGGATAATTCCCTCAGTAGACACACGAACTCTCCAAAAAACATACGTAGTCAAAAGAAGGGTACAAAGATGAACTGAAGATTTATTGACAGGCAATCTTGAAACGGAGCTGCAAAATTAAATCCCCAGTCCACACGAACCCCAGAACAGGGAGTCAACTGACAATTTTTAAATCTCGCTCAAGGAGTCAACTGCCAACATGAAACAAGGGAATACAAACTGTCACCCCAACGCCAAACAGGGGAATTCCTTCACACCGTCCTGACTTTAAGTGCCTTAAAGTCATTAGGACGGCATAGTACGTCCTGTATTAAACAGCACATTGTGGCTCTGCATGATGAGTTGTTTTCGGATTCCCGCTGCAGGCACTTTCAGCGGGATCCCACCTGTCAGATGAGGCCACTTTGAGTGGCCTCACTCTGACAGGGGAATGTAGCCGGTGCTCAAAGTGAGCACCGGCTACATTTTTCCAAATCGCGCCGTGGGCGAACTTCCGGGTTCGGGCACGCCTCCGTGACGTCCGGAGGTCTAGCAGTTTTTGCAGGGACCCACGGGGTCTATTAAGACCCTGATCGGGTCTCTGCCAGAATGTTCCTGGCTACCGATCACCTTGATCGGTGGCCAGGAACCAATCGTGACGTTTTGGTGCTTGCGTCGTTTGGGATGCAAGCACCTTGCGTCACGAAGGGGTTAAAAGACGAAACACTTAAACATCTTAAACCTGAAAAACCCAGGTTAGTGTTTCGTGGAGCTCCAAATTTAAAAAACAAACTCACACAAAGTTTTTTCACTAAACAAAAAAAGAAAGCTACAGAACACTTCCTTACACAGAGGAAAAACTGGGAACTTAAAAGAGAGTTTCCCATTAAACAATTCCTGACATGCTCCTCCACCAATGTAATTTCTCTGATTGCCCATGTGCCCATGTGGCCTGCAATATATATCGGGAGAACATCTAGGACCCTAAAAAAAAGAATGGAGGAGCATGTTGGGAATATTAGGAAAGGCATCACACAACACTCTAAAGGGATAACATTTTGGGCTATTGATGGGGTACACAAACACTGGAGAGGAGGGAATAATATTAAGTAAATGGGCAAGATTGAAATGAAGTGGGTGTTTGACATAGACACCTTACAACCAAAAGGTCTCAATGCAGAATTTGATTTATTTAATTTTGTATAACCATCCAATTTTTTAAATAATTTATTTTTCACTTTTTTTTCTTCTTTTTTTTCCTCCTTCTGCCCATTTGCTGCTATCCTACCCTCTCGTCCCATTTTTTTTATAGTGTGTGGTTTTTATGTGTATTTTTATACAGTATTTTTATACATCATATATATATATATATATATATATATATATATATATATATATTGATTTGTATACAGTGTAAAGACAGATAATCCATATCATGTTTACCTTTTGGTTATAGTGCATGGTACACAAATCTCTTCTTTTTTTCTTAAATTGTATACATCTATGTAAAAGCGCAGGTCCATATATGTCTTTTCTGAAAGATATACTGTTATCACGCATATATATATATATATATATATATATATATATTGTGAAGTACTCCATATGGATATGTAATTCCTAATGTTTATAAGACATATGTGAGATCCTTTTGTGCCAATACATAAGATGGAGAGGAAGAACATAACGAACTTTAAAATACTGCCCCCATTTGTGTTTTCTCCCTATGCTTCTCTGTTATTTATTTCTGCCAACCATGCCAACCAAACGTCCGAATCTCGTGAGATCTCATCTAGCAATCCCGAGATGCAATTTAGTTGCGATGATGTCATCGGGGGAGGAACCCGGAAGTACACACCGTGAAATTGAAATATTTAAAGAATCGAGTCAGTACAGTAGTCACAAGCAAAGAGGAAGCCTGGGAATAGGCGAAACGCGTAGCGTGACAACCTGTACTGTTTTTAGACGTTTTTCGGCTTCATCACGGACTCATTATATTTTACTGTTTTTTGTTGGTTTTACTTCTTTGCATGCTGATTTTATATATTGCTGTGGGACATCAGACTGCCAGACCCTCTCTGTGAAGAGCTGCCGCGCTGTCTACTTTGAACCCCATTTGTAAGATATTTATGTTTCTACATTAAAATTTTCCACTTTGAGATATACTCATTTTATCATCTTGTACTCTCTCACCATCTATGAGCAAAGAATGAGGAGGAAGAAAGGCATCAAACTGCAACAGATGAGCTTTATATACCTGACAGTTTTGTGAGTGCTGCTATTTACACTCATTGCACTACTTTACATTTAAAAGCTGTTCTGTACTATGATCCTTGTGTCTATTTTTCCTTTGATATTTCGAGACATCTGAGACCACTTCTATATTGTCCAAGTGACCTTATTTTCAGGCAATTATCAATTTTCCTTTATTTTACCTTTTCTGGTGGGTTTTACACAGCGCACCTACTACTCCTATTTTTAGGTTTTTTTGTTTGTCATATCCTCTTTAATGAAGTTGAAGTGTCTCTGCGCCCAGTCCCTGTGTCCGTGGAATTGCTCTACTGTGCATGTGCCCCACGGACAGCCGTTGGGACTTGGAACACAGAGACTTCTGTGAGAACAGTGTTCTGACAGGCAGGGCCGGCTTTAGAGAGCGCCCTCCCGCCCAAAGAAAAAGAAGAAAAAAAAGCCGGTAGAGGCACTGGGTGGGGGAGATCTAAAGATCCCCCCTCACCAGCCCTCTGCTCGGCATACTCTGCTAGATCCCGGGAGGGGGCGGAACTAACCGGCTGAGCGGTGCAGCTCCGCCCCCACCCTGTGAAGCAGAGCAGAGTCTGCTTCACGGGGAGCCACTGGCACCATGAGAAAGTGCTGCTCGGCTCCCCATGCCTGCATTAAGCATGGGGAGCCCGAGCAGCACCTTCTCTTGCTGACCTGGGCTCCCAGTGAAGCAGACGCTGATCTGCTTCACAAGGTGGGGGCGGAGCTACACCGCTCAGCCAGTTAGCTCCGCCCCCTCCCTGTATCCACCTTTGAAGGCAAAGGAAGGGGAGGGGTGGGAGAGAGAGAGACAGGGGCAGGGGGGAGAGAGAGACAGGGCAGGGGGGAGAGACAGAACAGGGGGAGGAGAAAGACAGAACAGCTGGAGGGGGAGAGACAGAACAGGGGGAGGGGGAGAGAGAGATACAGAACGGGGGTAGAGAGAAAGAACAGAGGGAGGGAGAGAGAGATACAGAACGGGGGTAGAGAGAAAGAACAGAGGGAGGGAGAGAGAGACAGAACAGGGGGAAGGGGGAGAGAGAGAGACAGACAGAACAGGGGGAAGGGGGAGAGAGAGACAGACAGGGGGAGGGAGGGAGAGAAAGACAGAACAGGGGGAAGGGGGAGAGAGAGAGACAGACAGAACAGGGGGAAGGGGAAGAGAGAGACAGACAGGGGGAGGGAGGGAGAGAAAGACAGAACAGGGGGAGGGGGAGAGACAGAACAGCTGGAGGGGGAGAGACAGAACAGCTGGAAGGGGGAGAGAGATACAGAACAGGGGGTAGAGAGAAAGAACAGAGGGAGGGAGAAAGAGACAGAACAGGGGGAAGGGGGAGAGAGAGAGTCAGACAGTACAGGGGGGGAGAGAGAGACAGAACAGGGGGAAGGGGGAGAGAGACAGACGGGGAGGGAGGGAGGGAGGGAGAGAAAGACAGAACAGGGGGAATGGGGAGAGAGAGAGACAAAACAGGGCTAGAGAGACAGAACAGGGGGTGAGACAAAACAGGGGGGAGAGAGACAGAACAGGGGGGAGAGAGAGACAGAACAGGGGGGAAGAGACAGAACAGGGGGGGAGAGAGAGACAGAACAAGGGGGGAGAAACAGAACGGGGGGGAGAGAGACAGAACAGGGGGGGAGAGAGAGACAGAACAGAGGAAGGGCAGGTGGGGGGAGAGAGAGACAGGTCAGGGGGGAAAGACAGAACAGGGGAGGGGGAGAGACAGAACAGCTGGAGGGGGGAGAGACAGAACAGGGGGAGGAGGAGAGACAGAACAGCTGGAGGGAGGGAGAGAGATACAGAACAGGGGGGTAGAGAGAAAGAACAGAGGGAGGGAAAGAGAGACAGAACAGGGGGAAGGGGGGAGAGAGAGAGATACAGACAGAACAGGGGGAAGGGGGAGAGAGAGACAGACAGGGGGAGGGAGGGAGATAAAGACAGAACAGGGGGAGGGGGAGAGACAGAACAGCTGGAGGGGGAGAAACAGAACAGCTGGAAGGGGGAGAGAGATACAGAACAGGGGGTAGAGAGAAAGAACAGAGGGAGGGAGAAAGAGACAGAACAGGGGGAAGAGGGAGAGAGAGAGACTGACAGTACAGGGGGGGAGAGAGAGACAGAACAGGGGGAAGGGGGAGAGAGACAGACGGGGAGGGAGGGAGGGAGGGAGAGAAAGACAGAACAGGGGGAATGGGGAGAGAGAGAGAGACAGAACAGGGCTGGAGAGACAGAACAGGGGGGTGAGACAAAACAGGGGGGGAGAGACAGAACAGGGGGGAGAGAGAGACAGAACAAGGGGGAGAGATAGAACAGGGGGGATAGAGAGACATAACAAAGGGGGGAGAGACAGAACAGGGGGGTAGAGAGACAGAACAGGGGGGGAGAGAGAGAGACAGAACAGAGGAAGGGCAGGCAGGGGGGAGAGAGAGACAGGGCAGGGGGAGAGACAGAACAGGGGGAGGGGGAGAGACAGAACAGCTGGAGGGGGGAGAGACAGAACAGGGGGAGGAGGAGAGACAGAACAGCTGGAGGGGGGAGAGAGATACAGAACAGGGGGGTAGAGAGAAAGAACAGAGGGAGGGAGAGAGAGACAGAACAGGGGGAAGGGGGAGAGAGAGAGACAGACAGAACAGGGGGAAGGGGGAGAGAGAGAGACAGAAAGAACAGGGGGAAGGGGGAGAGAGAGGCAGACAGGGGGAGGGAGGGAGATAAAAACAGAACAGGGGGAGGGGGAGAGACAGAACAGCTGGAGGGGGAGAGACAGAACAGCTGGAAGGGGGAGACAGATACAGAACAGGGGGTAGAGAGAAAGAACAGAGGGAGGGAGAAAGAGACAGAACAGGGGGAAGGGGGAGAGAGAGAGACAGACAGTACAGGGGGGGAGAGAGAGACAGAACAGGGGGAAGGGGGAGAGAGACAGACGGGGAGGGAGGGAGGGAGAGAAAGACAGAACAGGGGGAATGGGGAGAGAGAGAGAGAGAACAGGGCTAGAGAGACAGAATAGGGGGGTGAGACAGAACAGGGAGGGAGAGAGAGACAGAACAGGGGGGAAGAGAGAGACCGAACAAGGGGTGAGAGACAGAACAGGGGGGGGGGAGACAGAACAAGGGGGGAGAGACAGAACAGGGGGGGAGAGAGACAGAACAGGGGGGGAGAGAGAGACAGTACAGAGGAAGGGCAGGCATGGGGGAGAGAGAGACAGGGCAGGGGGGAGAGACAGAACAGGGGGGGAGAGACAGAACAGCTGGAGGGGGGAGAGACAGAACAGGGGGAGGAGGATAAACAGAACAGCTGTAGGGTGGAGAGAGATACAGAAAAGGGGGTAGAGAGAAAGAACAGAGAGAGGGAGAGAGAGACAGAACAGGGGGAAGGGGGAGAGAGAGAGACAGACAGAACAGGGGGAAGGGGGAGAGAGAGACAGACAGGGGGTGGGGGTGAGATAAAGACAGAACAGGGGGAGGGGGAGAGACAGAACAGCTGGAGGGGGAGAGACAGAACAGCTAGAAGGGGGAGAGAGATACAGAACAGGGGGTAGAGAAAAAGAACAGAGGGAGGGAGAAAGAGACAGAACAGGGGGAAGGGGGAGAGAGAGACAGACAGTACAGGGGGGGGAGAGAGAGACAGAACAGGGGGAAGGGGGAGAGAGAGACAGACGGGGAGGGAGGGTGGGAGAGAAAGACAGAACAGGGGGAATGGGGAGAGAGAGAGAGAACAGGGCTAGAGAGACAGAACAGGGGGGTGAGAGAACAGGGGGGGAGAGAGACAGAGCAGGGGGGGAGAGAGAGACAGAACAATGGGGGAGAGGCAGAACAGGGGGGGAGAGAGACAGAACAGTGGGGGAGAGAGAGTCAGAACAGAGGAAGGGCAGGCAGAGGGGGAGAGAGAGACAGGGCAGGGGGGAGAGACAAAACAGGGGGAGGGGGAGAGACAGAACAGCTGGAGGGGGGGAGAGACAGAACAGGGGGAGGGGGAGAGACAGAACAGGGGGAGGGGGGGAGAGAGATACAGAACAGGGGGGTAGAGAGAAAGAACAGAGGGATGGAGAGAGAGAGACAGAACAGGGGGAAGGTGGAGAGCGAGAGACAGACAGAACAAGGGGAGTGAGAGACAGAACAGGGGGAAGGGGGAGAGAGAGACAGACAGGGGGAGGGAGGGAGATAAAGAAAGAACAGGGGGAGGGGGAGAGACAGAACAGCAGGAGGGGGAGAGACAGAACAGCTGGAAGGGGGAGAGAGATACAGAACAGGGGGTAGAGAGAAAGAACAGAGGGAGGGAGAAAGAGACAGAACAGGGGGAAGGGGGAGAGAGAGAGACAGACAGTACAGGGGGGAGAGAGAGACAGAACAGGGGGAAGGGGGAGAGAGAGACAGACGGGGAGGGAGGGAGAGAAAGACAGAACAGGTGGAATGGGGAGAGAGAGAGACAGAACAGGGGTAGAGAGACAGAACAGGGGGGGAGAGACAGAACGGGAGGGTGAGAGAGACAGAACAAGGGATGAGAGAGACAGAACAGGGGGAGAGACAGAACAGGGGGGGAGAGAGACAGAACAGGGGGGGAGAGAGAGACAGAACAGGGGGGGAGAGAGACAGGGGGAAGGGGGAGAGAGAGAGACAGACAGTAGAGGGGGAGAGAGAGACAGAACAGAGGGAAGGGGGAGAGAGAGACAGACGGGGAGGGAGGGAGAGAAAGACAGAACAGGGGGAATGGGGAGAGAGAGAGACAGAAAAGGCCTAGAGAGACAGAACAGGGGAGGAGAGACAGAACAGGGGGGGAGAGAGACAGAACAGCGGGGGAGAGAGAGACAGAACAGAGGAAGGGCAGGAGAGAGACAGAACAGAGCAAGGGGAGGAGAGAGACAGAATAGAGGGAGATAGAGAACAGGTATGGGGGAGTTAAAGAGACAGACAGGGCAATGAAGAGGAAAGGGACAAACATGGGAAGGCATAGAGATACATACATGGGGGGGGGGCGCCATGGGGGAATCCCGCACAGGGCGCCGGAACACTTAAGGCCGGCCCTGCTGACAGATTTCTCGAGCAAATTCTCCTGCGCAATCGCAGGAGAATTTACTCATTGCGCATGCGCACAAAGTTACAGCTGATCACTCAGCTGTAACTTTGTAAAGACTGCGCTTGCGCGAGCTACGCTACGCTACCCACCTCCCGCCCCCTTAACACCACGCTAAGGTGGTAAGTAACACGGGGGGGGGGAACATAAGGGGCAACATAGGGACAAGCACCCTGGCGAGGGGGAGCCTTGAGGGCTGCCTCATCTTGATGGGAGTTGTGATCCCCCTGCTGCATCAACAATACAGCAGGAGGATCACAACTCCCATCAAGATGAGGCAGCCCTCAAAGCTCCCCCCCTCACCAGGGTGCTTGCCCCTATGTTGCCCCCTTATGTCCGTTCCCACCCCCCACCCCATATGTTCTAGCGCCCGTTAATTTAACGGGCTTAATGTCTAGTATATATATATATATATATATATATATATATATATATATACACATAAAGTCCTAGCGCAATCTACATCATAATTAGTCTAACAACAGTATACAGCATGTCTAAACAATACATTTACACAATGTTATATAGCATATTTCAACAGAAAATTATACATAGTTATTACTACCCCACAAAAACACTTTATTAAAATATTCTTTTGGAGTACTGAATAGTTCCTGAAAAAAGAAGAGGAAAAAGAGGGCAGTATCAATGTTAAATATATAACTCTGGAGACAATTTTTTTATAGGAAATTAAACAGATCGAAATCTTGATTTAATCCCCTTGGGTGCATTGTCTTTAATTTGTGTATTTATTTAATTTGGAATGCATTTATTCCTGTCCTACTTTTTTAATAAAATCACCACCCCCTCCAATTTCTCTGGACCACTTGAATCCCCATAAAGGACAAATCTTTAGGGTCACTTTTCTGATGACTTTTGAACGGAATTCCTGTTGGAACATAATTTTTTCATATTCAATGATCAATTTTTCATTCAAAAATGTGGTACTGCGATGGGTGCGTGTTTTGCACCCTCGTATGCCAATTTGTATATGGCAGCTTGGGAAAATGCGAAAAATATATGACCATGTGAATTCATTTCGCCAATGTATCGCCTGGTATGGGCGGTACATTGACAATCTTTTATTCATATGGCAGGGCTCAGACATTGATCTTTTACATTTTTTTAAATACGTGAATAATAACACATTGAACCTGTCATTTACCATGCACACTTCAATTTCTAGTATTGATTTCCTAGATGTCACACTTATTGGCAATATTGAAACTAGACAGATTGATATAGTGGCATATAGGAAACCAAGTGCAGGTAATTCGGTCCTCTATGCTACAAGCTGTCACTCTAAACAGGTAATCAGACACATACCAGTGGGTTTATTTATAACCCTTAGGCGCAATTGTTCTAGTATGGAGATCTTTGAACATAAATCTCAAGAGCTTAAAGATAGATTGTACATGAGGAGATATCCTAAGTGGATGTTGGATAGAGCATTTAATGTCGCAAGAGAGAGGGACCGAAAAGATCTTATTTCAGATAAATCGTATATTTCCATTCAGGGTGATTCCACTAATCTCTCCGATCCTATAGAAAATAAAAATGATACTAACAATCTTAATAAGTGTAGAAATGCGAAGGAGATTACACGAAAAAAGAACGTTGAAAATAAGGTAATAAACAGATACACTCATACAAAAAAAGAAACGTGGATAAGGATTTTTGTGACCACGTATAGTCGACAGTATAATGATATAAGAGAAATCATATAGAGACATTTACCTATACTAAGAGTAGACCCAGGCTATCGCAAAATCTTAGTCAGGGGTATACAATTTACACACCAAAGGGCACAGACATTGAAAAACATCTTATATCCAAGCCACTTTTCTCTAAGAAATAAAGCTGTAAATAATGTATCTTCAAAATGGTTGAGGTCTGTAGGAACAAATCCCTGTGGCCACATCATCTGTATGACTTGTAAATATGTAGATACAAAAGATCACATTGTTTCTAAAATGAATGGCAAAATAAATCAAGTTAAGGAATACTTTAATTGCTGTGCCTCGTCTGTTTTATATGTTATTATGTGTTTTACATGTTGGCCGCACTATCCGTGAATTATAGTGCAGAGTAAGAGAGCATCTATTAGATATAAAAAAGGGCACAAATACACCAGTGGCAAGACATTTTGCATTTTGTAATAATAATAATCTAAAGTACTTTTCGATCTTGATAATTGAAAAAGTGAAGAGGGGACCTAGAGGAGGGAATATGCATAGACTTTTGTGCCAGAGGGATATTTTGGATTTTTATTCTCGATACGAGAAGGCCAAGAGGTCTAAACACAGAGTATGACATTACACATTTTTTCTAATTACATATAGAGATGTTGCGAATAGTTCGCCGGCGAATAGTTCCTGGCGAACATAGCGTGTTCGCGTTCGCCGCGGCGGGCGAACATTTGCGATGTTCGATGCGCCCCCTATTCGTTATCATTGAGTTAACTTTGACCCGGTACCTCACAGTCATCAGACACATTACAGCCAATCAGCAGCAGACCCTCCCTCCCAGATCCTCCCACCTCCTGGACTGCATCCATTTTAGATTAATTCGGAAGCTGCATTCTTAGTGAGAGGAGGGACAGTGTAGCTGCTGCTGATTTAATAGTGAAATCGATAGCTAGGCTAGTGTATTCATTGTCCACTACAGTCCTGAAGGACTCATCTGATCTCTGCTGTAAGGACAGCACCCCAAAAAGCCCTTTTTAGGGCTAGAACATCAGTCTGTTGCCTGCCTGCCAGCGTGTGTGTCAGGCTCACAGCGTATACTGTGCCCACTTGCCCAGTGCCACCACTCATATCTGGTGTCACAATAACTTGCATTTAAAAAAAACTTTTTTGACTGTAATATACCGTATTTGCTCGATTATAAGGCGACCCATATTATAAGACGACCCCCCAAACTTTAGATATTCCATTAGGAAAAAAACTAAAAGCCGGAATATAAGACTACCCTATAGGAAAAAAGTTAAACTTGTATATATTGACATGTAAATTGATTTTTTAATAAAAAATTATGATATCAAAACATGTGTTTCTTGTTTTTATTTCTTTTTATGTGCCAATGCTGCCTCTCTCCCTCCCCCTTAGTGTTGTCTCTCTCACCCCTCGCTCCCCTTGTTGCTCTGTCCTCCCCCTCCTCATGTCTCTCTTCCCCCCTCCCTCCCTGGTTGCTCTGTCCCGCCCTCCCCCTCTGCCGCAGGGGACGTGTGTGATGAGCGCAGACCTTCCCTGCTGCCGCCCGGCACGACCGCCGGGACTTCTGTGACGAAAACAGAAGTACCCGGCTCCTTCATAGAAGCCCTGGCGGAAGCAGGGGAGTCTGCGCTCATCATGCACACATCCCCTGCTGTTAGAGAGGGGGATCCAGGTCCCCTGCAGCTCCGCTGGGGACCTGGATCCCAGTCTTATAGTCTGACCTAAATTTGAGGTCAGATTATAAGACGACCTCGATTATAAGACGAGGGAGATTTTTCAGAATTTTTTTTCTGAAAAAAACCTCGTCTTATAATCGAGCAAATACGGTAATAGCAGTCAGTTTCCTTCACATGTGTGTGCGTTTCAGGGCCTGCCAGGGCCCAGTGTCACACCAGTGCAACTCATATCTGGTGTAACAGTAATGTACATTAAAAAAAAATACAATTTTGACTGTCATAGATTGAATAGCAGTTAGTTATCTGCAAGCGTGTGTGTCAGGCCTACAGCGTCTACTCTGCCAACTTCTGCCAGTGCACAGTGCCACTCATATCTGTTGTCACAGTGGCTTGCATGCATAGTACCACTAATCAAAAAAAAAAAAAACAGGCACAGGCAGGCCACCCCGCAGGGGCCGTCGTGGTCGTGGTGCTGTGATTCCCTTTGGCCCTAGAATAATGCCCAGTGTTCAGAGGCCACATACCCTGAACTCAAAAAGTTCTGAGGACATAGTTGACTGGCTAACACAGGACACCCAATCTTCTACAGCTTCTACTCGGAACCTTGACGCACCATCCTCCTCCAGCTTAGCTTCAGGCACCTCTCAAGTTACCACTCGCCCGCCTGCCGCCACCACCAACACGAGCACCACAGCCGCTTCACTTGATCCGTCAGAGGAGTTATTTACACATCAGTTGGAAGAAATGAGTGATGCGCAACCATTATTGCCAGAGGATGTAGATAACAGGGATATGTCTCAGTCAGGCAGCATTACACACATAGACGTACGGTGTGATGATGATGATGTTGTACCCGCTGCTGCTTCCTTTGCTGAGTTGTCAGATACAAGTTAAGCGGTTGATGATGACGATGCGTCCGTGGATGTCGCGTGGGTGTCCGCTAGAAGAGAATAAGAACAGGGGGAAAGTTCAGATGGGGAGACAGAGAGGAGGAGGAGACGAGTTGGAAGCAGGGGGAGGTCGTCGCAAGGAGCTAGTGGCACAGTCAGACAGCATGCATCGCGGTCAGCCAGACAGCACGCCAATCAACGCATGCTGTTGCCACCACCAGAATGCCATCATTGCAGAGCTCAGCAGTGTGGAATTTTTTTGTGTGTCTGTCTCTGACAACAGCGATGCCATTTGCAACCTGTGCTAAAAGAAACTGAGTCGTGGGAAGTCCAACAGCCACCTAGGTACAACTGCTTTGGCAAGGCACATGATCGCACATCAAAAATGCCTATGGGATCAACACATGAGTACAAGCAGCACACAAACTCAAAGCCGCCATCCTCCTCCTGGTCCAGTATCTTTAGCCACGTCAACCACTGCTGTCCTCCTTGCCCCCTCTGAACCATCCGCCACTCCGTCTCTCGCCTTGAACAGTCCCTGCTCATCTGTCCACAGTGAGGTGTCTGTCAAGGACATGTTTGAGCGTAAGAAGCTAATGTCACTGAGTCACCCCCTGCCCGGCATCTGACAGCTGGCTTGTCTGAACTCTTAGCCCGCCAGTTTTTACCATACAAGCTGGTGGATTCTGAGGAGTTCCAAAAATTTGTAGCTATTGGGACACCGCAGTGGAAGGTACCCGGCCAAAATTTCTTTGCACAACAGGCAGTCCCCAACCTATACTCGATTTTGAAAAAGGAAGTAATGGCATGTCTGGCACAGTGTTGGGGCAAGGGTCCATCTGACCACTGATACCTGGTCTGCAAAGCATGGTCAGGGCAGGTATATCCCCTACACTTCGCATTGGGTAAACCTGCTGACGGCTGCCAAGCATGGAATGCGTGGCTCTGCAGAGGAGTTGGTGACACCGCCATGACTTGCAGGCAGGCCTGCTGCCACCTCCTCTACTCCTCCTACTCCATCCTCTTCCATAACCTCCTCGGCTGAGTCCTCTTCTGCTGCTGTGTCTTGCTCCACATCAACGGCACCCCCCCCCCCCCCAGCACCCCAGGTACTATTCCACATCCCGGATACGGCAGTGTCACGCCGTATCTGGTGGCACATTAGATTGCACGCGCAGTGCCCCAAATTTGAAGTAGGAGGACCGACCAAGCATCTTTTTCCATCTCCCGGTTCCTAAAATCGATGCCATATACACGTCCCCTGGTAGGGGACGTAACAGGGATTAAACTGATAGCAATAATACTACTTAACACACCTTATAATAACGCAGAGAGAGGCAACGCAGAGAGAGGAGTCTGAAGAAAAGGAGTCAGAGGAGGAAGGTGGCTTTGAGGAGGTGGAAGACCAAACACAGCAGGCGTCCCAGGGGGCTTGTTGTCACCTCTCTGGGACCGTTGGTGTTGTACGTGGCTTGGTGGAGGAAGAGACCTTCAATGACATCAGTGAGGACAAGGAATGGGACATGGCTAGCTTGGTATCCAACCTTGTGCAAATGGGGAGTTTGCGGTTGTGCAAATGGACTGTTTCCGTTTTTTTGCGGTGCGTTAAACGGGGAGTTTGGTCTGTCACTGTGAAGCGGGCGTAACCCTTACACTACCTGATCAATACAACATCATACCTGATGTTTTAAAGCACGTTATTCCAAACAATTTAGGAATGTTAGGTGATTTATGCCCTTTATGGATTAAAACCAGACTCTGCATCAACTATGTAATTTTCCATGGGAGTTTTGCCATGGATCCCCCTCCGGCATGCCACAGTCCAGGTGTTAGTCCCCTTGAAACAACTTTTCCATCACTATTGTGGCCAGAAAGAGTCCCTGTGGGTTTTAAAATTCGCCTGCTTATTGAAGTCTATGGCGGTTCGCCCGGTTCGCGAACATTTGCGGAAGTTCGCGTTCGCCGTTCGCGAACGGAAAATGTTATGTTCGCAGGATCTCTAGTTACATATAATATAGATGTGCAACCTATATCTTCAAGAACTCCTACCTTATGGGTAGTCGTAATTATCTCTCACAACAGCCTTTTGGAGGAAGGGTTAAAAATTAAAAAATGTAAAAAATTTAAGAATCTAAAAACCCATAAACTAAAAAGCTTGTTAATAGTTTCTAGCTATGATATTTATTTCAATGCGTGAATATATGGATTTACTTTAAGGAAACGATTATTATTATTTTTGTGGGTTGCTTTTTCTTAAAATTAAGCAAATATCTGCCTCTTTTTATAACTATTAAGAACAGAAATAATATTAATATGAGAATCAATGCTTATAAATAAGATTTAATAGAACAATTGAGAATTGGATATTGTATTCTAATGAGTTATTATCGTTTTATGGCAATTGAATCATGCGGAATCACAACAATGAGAATGTATATATATATATATATATATACAATTTCCCATTACTCATTTAACTATTTGATCATCTAGTTTTGTATGATATGATTTTGCGTGATCACTTTCTATTTGGGATGCATTTATTTATTTATAATTTATCAGTGGTCTATTTTTGTCTGATATTGCTGTATACTAAATTTTATATTGTTATACACCACAAGTTATATTTTTCTTTTTTCATAAATAATTGTTCACTTTATTATTTTGGCACAAAAACAGTATAGCATATACAAAGTAAATGTATTATTTTATTCACTTATCTATTTAATTAATCATGCATTGCTTTTCTAAAGAGTTTGATTTTGTATTTAAATATTTGGTCTGTTATTTTCCCTTCACTTATGATTAAGCGTGTTATCACGCGAAACCCGTCAAGTGTTCCCTTTTTCCACTTGTTTTTGATTGCTATATATGATACGTTTTTTCATTAAAACTACCTTTTGTTTTATGGAGTATCCAGAGTGCGTGTTTCCTCCTTTTTCTTTGTTTTGTTTGTTGCAAACCTTTGGTTAGCGTATGAGGACGGGGATGGGACTGTCTAACGTCGCACTTACCTCGCAGCAGTTTCCGAGCTGGCATTACGTCGCGGACGTTTCATCGCGGGACATCTAACGCGAGAGTTCCGTCGTGAGAGTTCCGTTGTGAGATTTCCATTGCTAGTAATTTAAAGCGCCAAAATTCAAAAGTGGACTATGCAACGCTACCTGGACATCGTGAAGCATAGTGAACGGCTGCTGCAGAAAAGGTAAGATATATTTATTTTAGACTTATAGTTACAATAGTCAACTAATAACATTAAATGACTGGAGTTAACCCTCTCAGCGCCATGCTGGCTGCATTAAATTAACTACAGCATGGTTAGGCGATGAGAGGGTTAACTGGAGTTAACCTTCTCATCCCCATGCTACGGTTTATTGAATGCAGGCAGCATGGCGATGAGAGGGTTAACTGGAGTTAACCCTCTCATCCCCATGCTACGGTTCATTGAATGCAGGCAGCATGGCGATGCAGAAGGTTAACTCCAGTTAACCCTCTCATCCCCATGCTACAGTTCATTGAATGCAGTCTGCTGAGTACATACACATACAGTCTACTGATTACATACACACAGTCTGCTGAGTACATACACACATTCTGCTGAGTACATACACACAGCCTGATGAGTACGTACACACACAGTCTGCTGAATACATACACACAGTCTGCTGAGTACATACACACATTCTGCTGTGTACATACACACACAGTCTGATGAGTACATACACACAGTCTGCTAAGTACATACACACAGTCTGCTGAGTACATACACACATTCTGCTGAGTGCATACACACAGTCTGCTGAGTACATACACACATTCTGCTGAGTACATACACACAGCCTGATGAGTACATACACACATTCTGCTGAGTACATACACACAGTCTGCTGAGTACATACACACAGTCTGCACAGTCTGGTTAACCCTCTCATTGACCATGCTGCCTGCGTTGTTTTGTTAAATCATTTATCCAGATATGAATGAACATGTAAAAACATTAATAAACATGAATGAAACATTAATAAACATATTAATAAAATTATTGAAGACAAAACATTGATAAACATATTAATAAACATTTAAAAACATTAATAAACACATGAGAAACATGTATTACCTTGCATTACATTACATTTTACCTGCATTGTTGCTTGCCTGCATGGTCAGTGAGAGGGTTAACTCATCAGTCTGCTGAGTACATACACACATTCTGCTGAGTACATACACACAGTCTGCTGAGTACATACACACATTCTGCTGAGTGCATACACACAGTCTGCTGAGTACATACACACATTCTGCTAAGTACATACACACACAGTCTGCTGAGTACACACACACACAGTCTGCTGAGTACATACACACATTCTGCTGAGTACATACACACAGTCTGCTGAGTACATACACACATTCTGCTGAGTACATACACACAGCCTGATGAGTACATACACACATTTTGCTGAGTACATACAAACAGTCTGCTGAGTACATACACACAGTCTGCACAGTCTGGTTAACCCTCCCATTGACCATGCTGCCTGCATTGTTTTATTAAATCATTTATCCAAATATGAATGAACATGTAAAAACATTAATAAACATGAATGAAACATTAATAAACATATTAATAAAATTATTGAAGACAAAACATTGATAAACATATTAATACACATTTAAAAACATTAATAAACACATGAGAAACATTTATTACATTGCATTACATTACATTTTACCTGCATTGTTGCTTGCCTGCATGGTCAGTGAGAGGGTTAACTCTGGTTAACCCACTCATTGACCATGCTGCCAAGCATTGATTAATGATTTAATAAAACAACGCAGGCAGCATGGTCAATGAGAGGGTTAAGTCTGGTTAACCCACTCATTGACCATGCTTCCAGCGTTGTTTTATTAAATCATTAATCAGTGCTTGGCAGCATGGTCATTTAGTGGGTTAACCATACTTAACCCTCTCATTGACCATACTGCCAGTGTAGGCAGCATGGTCCATGCCAGCGTTGCTTTCCCGCATGGTCAATGAGAGGGTTAACCAGACTTAACCCTCTCATTGACCATGCTGCCAGCGTTGCTTTCCCGCATGGTCAATGAGAGGGTTAACCAGACTTAACCCTCTCATTGACCATGCTGCCAGCGTTGCTTTCCCGCATGGTCAATGAGAGGGTTGTCTCTTTAACCCTCTCATTGACCATGCGGGCAAGCAACGCTGGCATGGTCCATGCTGCCTACGCTGGCAGCATGGTCAATGAGAGGGTTAAGTCTGGTTAACCCTCTCATTGACCATGCTACCAGCGTTGCTTTCCCGCATGGTCAATGAGAGGGTTAACCAGACTTAACCCTCTCATTGACCATGCTGCCAGCGTTGCTTTCCCGCATGGTCAATGAGAGGGTTGTCTGGTTAACCCTCTCATTGACCATGTGGGCAAGCAACGCTGGCAGCATGGTCAATTGGAGGGTTAAGTCTGGTTAACCCTGTCATTGACCATGCTGCCAGCATTGCTTGCCCGCATGGTCAATGAGAGGGTTAAGTCTGGTTAACACTCTCATTGACCATGCGGGCAAGCAACGCTGGCAGCATGGTCAATGACAGGGTTAACCAGACTTAACCCTCTCATTGACCATGCTGCCAGTGTTGTTTTATTAAATCATTCATCCAAATATGAATAAACATGTAAAAATATTAATAAACATGAATTAAACATTAATAAACATTAATAAAAATGTATTGAAGACAAAACATTGATAAACATATTAGTAAACATTTAAAAACATTAATAAACATCTAAAAAATTCATAAACATTTAAAAAATGTATATAAACATTTATAAACAGTTTGTCTAGTACCTTGCTTGTTTATAAAGGTTTCCAGCAGCTTTCTGGCCTTGTTGTAAATAGACTTGTTTTGTTCTGTCCTATGAAATATGTAAGTACAGTGTGTCGGGGAAACCTCATGGATAAGAGATTCTCATTTTTCATTCCAAGATTTTTTTAGGTTAGTCGTATAGGTGATGATATGACCCCTAATGACAGCCTTTGAGGTTTGCCACAGTAGTAGCTGTTCATCAAAATGTTCGATGTTGTCATTACTAAAATCTGCCCATTCAGCTGCCAGAAGGGCCTTGAAATCAGGATTTGTTTTCACTAGGAAACTTGGAAAATACCATATGTAAGATTTTGGGATTCCCGGACCTAGGCATAATGTTATGGAAATGGGCAAAATCAGCCTAGTATGAATGCGTGGTGGCGAGTGATAAAAAAAATGGGACCAACAGCTAATATAACTTTGGAAAACTGTTATGTACATGTGATGTACATGAGAGACATGTGTGGAATATAACTGTCCTACCATAAATTCAATGCTTTCTGAGTGGTGAGAGGTCCGTCGTCTATGAGTTTCCGAAGTGTCCTGTTCTACGTCTGCTACAGTGTTTAGGCCTTCCCCTAAAATCATAGAAAGATCAGTATCCTAGATAAACATTCACACATGGAGATAAAAAACATGATTTGGATAGTTAGGAACATACACATTGATTAAAAACATTCTCTGAGTATTCACTGTGGGCTCCCGGATCATAAAGAGTCCATGTTTATCCCTGATGCGGTTATGGGCTACATATAACAAGTCAATGCTACATCGGCTCTCCCCTCTTCTCATGGAATAAACAAACGATATAGTAATCTTTTATCCAGGGTGCTTTTAGGTTAGTGGTAGTGGCAAGTTCGTGACCAGTAGTCTTTTGTAGAAAAAAATGATCCTTTCAAGTGTCCCAGCACTTTACTTCTTTTAGTCAGGGAATTGAGGCCATTTACATTCGAGGAGAGGATTTATTAGTCTTTTCTAACAATGTGGTAATATTTCAGCCAATTCCGTTATGGATAATGGGATTGACGTGGGTATATTGTGTCATATGGAGCTTACCTTGTCCCAGCAAGCAGCAGGGAGGCTCCAGGAGGTAGTAGTCATGTGAACGAAAAAAGACATGCCACCACTGTACATATGGCTGTTAAAAATAAACAAAACAAGTGCCCTCTTTACAAAAAAAAAAGCATTGGACAAACAATACAAAAAATCATGTTATGAGAGAAAATGGTCAGTGAGTCACTTCATTCAAACATCCACCTCCATCCTTGATGCTATGAGAAAACTCTTGGGCTGTTTGTGGGCTGGTGATTTTCAGCTTAGCTGGATACAACAGCATCAATTGGATTTTTTTAAGTGAATAGCTCTTTGCAGAGTGGAGATAATACTCTAAGTTTTAGAGTTATGTCCATAGCTTTAACTGAATTCTGCTGATGTAATCAGGTCTTGTTTCACAACCTAAGTGCTGGTTATTATTACAATAAATGTATGGATGTAGTTAGTGGCACTCTGTATGTAGAAGCTGTATTACTGAGAAAAACCACAAGAAACACAAACATACATAGGTTTTTATTTATTAAAAAGTGGTCTTTGATAAACTGGAAACCCAGTTACCTTCACAGCAGCTCCATCGTGCTTCCAATCACAGACAACAAGTCGGTCCCCTTAGCCACTTAGGCCTCTCCGGAGTCCTCATAATTCCTCTGGGTTTTCTTCTGGGGATACCAGCCACCAGCACTCCATCGGCGAGGCTTTTCAACTAATGTCCTGCAGATGAATGGAGTGCACATAAGAGAGCATCAACATAACGGACAGAAGCCTCACCCCCTCTGCTGACATCTGTACTAACCTGCCATTGCCATCTCCCTCTCCCCGTGAGGACATGAAGTGGCAAGAAGGGAGACGGATGCCACTGCTGGAATATGCGCTGATCACCCCACACCCCACAACACACTAACATTAAAACATTTTTCCATTTCAATTGTACAGATTTTAGTTGGGGAATTACATAGAAAAGTGTTCACAGAATTAAAATAAATATATTTTAAGCACAAAAATATGTATATACAAATATAATACATTATATGTTATATATTATAATAATATATTTAGATTAGTATAGGCATTTTACAATTTTAAATGTAAATGTCTTGTATATAATTAAAATGGCATATTATTTTTTAAATCATTTTTTAAATGATTTTTGTTTATTACACTTTGGGCCATTTTGGGAGGACTTCAGCTAAGCAAAGGTCATCCCATTGACTTCTATGGAAGGACATCAGCTATATTCACAACAGTAAAAGTAATACAATAGTATGACACACTGACATGATTATTCTGCATTTTACTAATTGTCCCATTGAAATTAATTATAAACTTGGGACATCCTAACGTCATCCCTTTGTTTCATCTGCTCAGTCTTACTGTAAAGACTCCAGGGATTCTTCTTTGATTATAGGGTTTGGTATAAGAGCAAGGAAGCCACACTTGTATTTGCACACAGCATACGGATGGATCCTGCTCTGTGAAGAGATTACCTTTCACATACTCTTAAACCAGAAAAGGGGATTGCCAGAGACAGAGGGGACCACAGTAAATGTGAATTACCTTCAAAGCAAACTAACATGGAACATGCAAGGTAGAATGTTTTCCCCTGTGGGTTTGCTGCTTCTGGAAACATGTGCCCTTCATGCTGAAAAAACATCCAGTACATTGAGAGTCCTTGGAGCATAGTAAACTATCTTGGTGAGTAAGTAATATATCTTGTATATTACATGAATACCATGAGCCTTTCAGTGTTGAGCTGTTACCAGTGTATTGTCTTCTCTCAGCCTCTTCCACCTGAACCACCACTTTGACTTGAAAATGATCTACATTTTTTTCAAGGGTCTGTATCACCTAAACAATGCTTATACTGTGAATGTAGAAAAAAAAAAAAACGATGGAAAATGATCTATAGATTGCTTTAGCAAATCTACAAGCAAATGCTTCAGTGCCTTAATTTGTTTTATATGTGTCTGCTTTTATGACATTACATGTGGCGTGATATGCAATTTACACATTTCCCATTCAAAGCAGTTCATTTGCATTCCTTGCTAAAGGTGATGTCATAAGCATGAGACTCCACACAGACACATTCAAAATCGAATTTTCTGCTAGTTTAGGCATTTGCTTGCAGTTTTGCTAACATAATGTTTAATTGATAGTCCCTGTAACGTTACACAAATCGCAAGTTGAATATCTGTATTTTGGAAATATTTAATTTACTCACTTGTATCAGGCTAGAAACTTGTATTAATCATTTCATTAACTCAACATTTGGTTGGAGAAAGACAAAATGACGCCGTATTTAAAGTGTTTAAAAAAAGCAACTATCAAAGTATCCCAAGTGATAACTACACTTGCAATGTGTGCACACATATACACATATACACAGGAGATTGGATATAGCACACATGTACATGTTTTTCTCTAGAAGTTGTCCAGGGCAGACACATTTACCATTTGCATTCTTCATGTATCAAAATGTTATTTAATTGTTTCCTGTTGACTTTTTGTTGACTGTATAACATTAATGTTGAGTTAAAAATCAAGCTTGCTTGGCTTTGCTCATTTCAATTTTTTTTGGTTTATGGTATTCAAACATCATAGATAAATTAAATAGAGACCCCCCCCCCCCCCCCAAGATCTGCAGTAGATACAGTTATAACATACTTTCAATGAATGATAATAACAAAGAATTTTGCTCAACAACATTATTTTTACCCACTTTAGTGGTAAGGAGAGGTATTAGCAGTAGGAAGAGGGAAGTGCTCATGCCATTGTACAGAGCACTGGTGAGACATCACTTGGAGTATTGTACGCAGTACTGGAGACCGTATCTTCAGAAGGATATTGATACTTTGGAGAGAGTTCAGAGAAGGGCTACTAAACTGGTTCATGGGTTGAAGGATAAAACTTATCAGGAAAGGTTAAAGCATCTTAACTTGTATAGCTTGGAGGAAAGACGTAACAGGGGGGATATGATAGAAACATTTAAATACATAAAGGGAATCAACACAGTATAGGAAGAGAGTATATTTAAAAGAAGAAAAACTACCACAACTAGAGGACATAGTCTTAAATTAGAGGGGCAACGATTTAAAAGTAATATCAGGAAGTATTACTTTACTGAGAGGGTAGTGGACGTATGGAATAGACTGCCAGCAGAGGTGGTAGCGGTAAACACAGTCAAGGATTTTAAGCATGCGTGGGATAGGTATAAGGCTATCCTAGATATAAGATAAGGTCAGGGACTAATGAAAGTATTACTTTACTGAGAGGGTAGTGGATGTATGGAATAGTCTTCCAGTAGAAGTGGTAGAGGTTAATACAGTGAAGGAGTTTAAGCATGCGTGGGATAGGTATAAAGCTATCCTAGATATAAGATAAGGCCAGGGACTAATGAAAGTATTACTTTACTGAGAGGGTAGTGGATGTATGGAATAGTCTTCCAGTAGAAGTGGTAGAGGTTAATACAGTGAAGGAGTTTAAGCATGCGTGGGATAGGTATAAGGCTATCCTAGATATAAGATAAGGCCAGGGACTAATGAAAGTATTACATTACTGAGAGGGTAGTGGATGCATGGAATAGCCTTCCAGTAGAAGTGGTAGAGGTTAATACAGTGAAGGAGTTTAAGCATGCGTGGGATAGGTAAAAAGGCTATCCTAGATATAAGATAAGGCCAGGGACTAATGAAAGTATTACTTTACTGAGAGGGTAGTGGATGTATGGAATAGTCTTCCAGTAGAAGTGGTAGAGGTTAATACAGTGAAGGAGTTTAAGCATGCGTGGGATAGGTATAAGGCTATCCTAGATATAAGATAAGGCCAGGGACTAATGAAAGTATTACATTACTGAGAGGGTAGTGGATGCATGGAATAGCCTTCCAGTAGAAGTGGTAGAGGTTAATTCAGTGAAGGAGTTTAAGCATGCGTGGGATAGGTAAAAAGGCTATCCTAGATATAAGACCGGGAATTGGGGACTAATAAAAAGTATTTAGAAAAATTGGGCAGACTAGATGGACCGAATGGTTCTTATCTGCCGACACATTCTAAGACTATTAGGATAGGGTGCTGAGGCGATCCCTCCAGAAATTGAACTTGCAAATAAGGAGTAGATTGTATAATGAGGCCCTAACCCTCTGAGCTATCTCACTAGCTTAATAATTGGGATTATGAATGAAGCTTATTTCCAGGTCAACATTCTCTAAATTATGTACTTAACAGGAACATTCCATTGGTTTCATGGTGACCCAATCCCTTTTACAACTTTGCACCAGAGCTCCACTTCATAGTTAAGTCAATGTAACACTGAAGCATAATATTCTTTATTTTGTGCAGGAGATGATCATGGACAATGATACACTGGTCAACAAATTCATTCTTCTGGGATTTCACGATCTTCACCATTTTCGGATCCCATGTTTTATCTTTCTTGCTGTAATTTATGCTACAACCGTTGCTGGAAATCTTCTGATCATTATGTTAGTGGTAACAAGCCATCACCTCCAGTACCCTATGTATTTCCTGCTAAGTCATCTGTCTCTGTCAGACATATTGATTAGTACAAATGTTGTGCCCAACACTCTCCGAGTCATCTTGGATGTCAGGAGCACCATGTCGGTGAACTGCTGCTTCATTCAGATGTACTTCTTTGGTGCCTCTGTTATAACACAGTCTTGTCTGCTTTCCACGATGTCCTATGATCGATATGTTGCCATATGCACTCCACTTTATTATGCATCCATTATGAACCAAAGGCTTCCTCTTTACCTGGTTGTTTCATCATGGATTGCTGGTCTTGTGTTAACATTGATGACTCTCTCATTACTACTGCAGCTTGAGTTCTGTGGTTCCAATGTCATTGATCACTTCTTCTGCGACATGGCTCCAGTTCTTGAGCTTTCTTGCTCTGACACATCTACTGTACAAATTGAAGTATCCATAGTGGCCATTGTCATCGGTCTATTCCAATTTGTATTCATCATCATAACATACAGCTGTATCTTCACTTCCATCTTCCAGCGCTCCACCACCACTGAGAGACAAAGAGTTTTCTCTACATGTAGCAACCATTTGTCTGTCGTCTGCATCTATTACGGGTCATTGATTACACTCTATGTGGCTCCATCAAAGGGATACTCATTGAATTTGAATAAGATATTATCTTTGCTGAACACTGCTTTGACTCCGTTATTTAACCCTGTTATATACAGCCTGAGGAACAAAGAGATTAAGGCAGCCATGAAAAGACTTATTCTAGCCAGCAAAGGTTTTACACGAACTGAGGACTTCTAGGGAATTATTGAAGTTCGTAATTCATTCAATGGTACTGCATAGACATTATATCGATATTCAATTATTTTAATTTAAACAAATATATCACAATGCTATAACAAGACCTATCTTTGTCATAAAAGTTTTAAAAATCACTAAGAGCAACAACTGGAGTTGCCAGACTTTGGAGGTCCAATATCTTCCAATGGTGACAATGTTTTAGTGCATACTGTGTAGCATTTTTCAACATAGTATGCAGACTCCCAATTGGAACAGAAGCCAAGGGCTCCATTATATGTACTTATATGTGCACTTAAAAGGGTTTTTTGTGACCATAAGTGGAAACAAATATTTTATCTCAGTTTGACTTTGTGGAGCCCCACTTAAGGGACCTAAGGAGCAACTTATATTTGCTTATATGTTAGCCTTACCACTGCATGTATTCATGAATTGGATAACTAACATGCTTAGATCCATTCTATACTATGATAAATATATATATATATATATATATATATATGTATAACTTTTTCACTTGATACATACTAACTTTCTCTAATAAATTTGTAATATTGATGTAATTATTTAGATTTGTCTCCAGACTGGTTTAGAATGTCAATAACATCCCACACCTTTCCTACCCCTCCCCTCATTAGCTTTTCACTTGTGTGACATCCTTTTTTGTACTGGTAAGGGTCATTCCATATGGACACTGGTGTTAATACCTATGTTATTGATTTGTGTACCATTTTTTATTATTACATTAACACTGATTTGTAGAGCACCAATAATTTATATTTAAAGGGGAACTGCATGCTACATTAGACAAACATGAACAGACAGATACATGATGTAGAGAGCCCTGCTCACAAGCTTACAATCTAGAGGGAGTGGGGTACATGAGACACATAAGAGAGTGAATAAGTCAATAAGAATGTGGTGATAGTAACAGTTTCATGGACGGTTGGAACTAGGTGCGTTTGACCTAAGCTTCCTATTCCTTATAATGTGTGACCACAGTGAGAGCTAAGATGGGTTAGCAATGGGTTTAATAACTGGTATTTAAGTGGTATGAGTAGTAAACTTCCTTAAAGAGGTGAGATTTTAGGGATTTTTTAATTTTGAGAAAGAGGGAGATAGTTGAATGGTCTGTGGAAGGGAGGTCAAGTGAGAGGGGGCATCTCAGTCAAAATCTTATATTTGTAAACACATATAACATTAAAGAGTTTTCAACATATATTTATTGTGCAGATGTACAAATGAAAAACATAGACAAAAATTAAATCATGTGTTATAGGAGAACAAATGTACAAATTCCTACTATACATTCACATTACATACAATCTAGTGCTATATATGCCAGTATTAACTACAGCAGTCCCACAGGAAAGGGCTGGAGGTCAGACAGGAAAGGTGATCCCTTTCAGGTAAGTCATCAAGGCCAAACATTTATTGTTGAAGATAGCTCGCACTCACCTTGTGAGGTCCTCCATCATCTCTACCAAAGTGACCCATTCAGGACACAATTTTGGAATTATAATTCTGGCAGCATTTAAGAGTGGACATTTTTATTTGGCCATCGATATACCCTATCAATATATGGTGTAACAGTTTAGTTATTTTCTTTTAAATATATTTAAAGAAGATTTGGGATATGTAGATTCTGAGGGTTTGTATTACATGCAGAAGTCCAGGAAGAACAATCATGTTTACCTCCCCACACGTCCAAACCAGGAGAAATAGTAAATAGACCATCTATCTATATGTGACTTGATAGAGGTTTGTAGGATACATAAGTTATGGGTATAGAGACTGTAAAGATTTCAGGAACTAAGTATATATAGGTTTCACCTATTGTCAGGTGTCCAGCAAAAGGGAAAGTTGCTTTTCAATAACTTTTCAGAGCATGGTTTAATGGAGATGTTAGCTTTAACATTAGATACGTTAGCATATATTTCCATTTTGGATATATTGTTTGGGAGTGGTGGGTGAAGTTGTGTCACTTTTAACAGTAAGTCATCTGCAAGAGAAAATATTTTATTATATTTAAACGATTGTCCAAAATGTTAGCAAAAAGGTTAACATTAATGTTCAGTAAGGAGATCTGCCTGGAACTTGTGCAGAGAGACTAATGTGTCCTTCCTGTGTCTAAATGGGGAGTAACTCAGTTTTTGCCAAGGTATTAGAAGGTTTAGCAAATAAAGGGGTTAACATTTCTGCAAATGAGTGAAGATGTTGTTCCAGATAATTATTGATGTCAGTTAAATATTGGGTGTCAGTGTGGTGAAGGGAATCCCACAGATTAGAAAGTTGATAATAATTTTGAAAACCTCACCAATTTGTTCAGTGGAATCTCCTCTCATTACAGTGATTCTTAACCTAAAAAAAAATTGTTGGGTTGTGTTTGGCTCTTAGGACCTTGGCTATGGATGTCCCTGGTTTATTGCTCTGCCAATAAAAGTTATCATTTGGACTTCTGGTTGAACACTGCTACCAACTGTGATTGCAGGAATAGAAGGTTGTTGAGACTGTCAGCTTGTGTCTATTTTCTAGAATAGCTAAATGACGGAGAAGACAGGCTATGTCTGTTCTTTGTAGCATTTATTCATGAGTTGC